>LZPO01034852.1:101725-143268 GCA_001675575.1 Neotoma lepida
TCAGAGGGGTGTTGTGGGGGCATGGACAAGAAGCCCTCATGAAATATCTTTGAATCTCAAAACATAGTAAAACCTAATACGAATACTTTCTAGTTGATAATGTTTTTAGCGAAAATGTTTCAAAATCTTCCACACCAAAGACCTTGGCTGCATATCCCCAAAACAGACAAGGGCACCTGTATCCCAGGCTCAGGTCTGGGTTCCAAACCCAAAGTCCCCAAGGGAAAGGACATCATGGAAAGGAAGGAGGGAAAGCTATAGCTTCCTAGGCAGGTGACTAGAAATGAGTGTGTTCTACAGGTGTGTCCTACCTTCTGACCATGAGGCAAGAAAGATATCTTCTACCAAGTTCACACCCAAGAACCATGAATTGAATTACCAAAAAAGTTTACCAAAAAAAAAAAAATCTTATAGTATAATTTTAAATAAGTTATAATTTTTTGTCAGGTCACATTCATAGCTATCCTGGGGTGTTAGTAGCCCACAGACACAGGCTCAGCACTGCTGCCTACAGTGTTACTTTGACTCTAGCTGGCTCTGTTTGTCTCCTAAAGCCCACAGCAAAGCAGCCCAGTCACCCAGTCACCTATAGCAAGGCACAGGGACTTCATTTTAAACCCTAGTTGTCCTTCTCTGGAGGCCAAGCTGTTTCTGCAGTCCTGGACACTGAGCTTCTCCAGCTGTTCACGAGGCAAACGTTTCCAGAGCCGCTTCCAGAGGGGCCATGGGGAAAGGGCAGACAGGGGCAACCATGCAGCTTGTTCACCTTCTACCCTGGCCCTTCCCAGCCAGACTCAGGCTCTCCATAGGGTGAGGTCCCATCACAGGCCATCACTCATCTCCTTAGGTCTCAGTGCCCTCATCTATTGCCCACCCCCGTAAATGCCGAAGTGTATTAAATGAGGTCACCTAGGACAGTTTCCAGGGCGTGTCCGTCACATGACCTCTAACCCACCACCAGAGGAAACCCCAGGGAGCATGTGCCCTGAGCCTAGGGGAGGTGGTATCCATGTAGAATCTCCCAGCCCCTGTACCTCAGGGACACCCGCAACATAAAGGCCTCAGCTGGCCTGGATCCCACTCACACAACAGAGGCGAAGGAAGACACGTGCACTGTTCCTGGATGGTTTTGTCAGGTTTTTTTTGTTTGTTTTGCTGCATTTTGAACACTAGGGCTTATTTTCAAACAGCACACGGATCGTCTGCAGAGCGGGACCGGGCTGGGCCAGTGTGCAGGCCCCACCCACGGCAGCTGCCAGCAGAGGACCCAAGCCCTGCCCGGTGGCGCGGTCAAGCGTCAGGCAAGTGCGGCGGTGGCTCTGCGCCCCCCGGCCCGCCCTGAACATGCGGGCACCGGGAACTAACTAGGGGGACACAGCAGCTTCAGGAACACTGGAGAAGTCCACTGAACTGGGCCGGACGGCTCTTTGGAAAACCACCTCATCTTTGGGGGAACACCTCTTGGCTTAGGTCTCCGCTCCCCAATTTCCCGACACTTTTCAAGGATTTCAAAACAAGAAAAAAACAGAAAAGAGAGGAAGAAAAACAAAGAAAAGGAAAGCACACATCTTTTGGGAAAAGGTGTTCACACACCAGAAGGCTGCAGGGGCTCCGCCGTCACTGCACCCGCTCTGTGAAATTCTCCGGGAAGACACCTCGGCATTTCTCCAGCTCTTTGTGCTGGTTCCAGTCGCTCTCCTTCACTCCCATGAGCCAGCCTTCATCCTGCGACCAACAGAGCATGGGTTCACGTCACCACACCCTCCAGTACACTAAGACCCAAGCAGACCTGAGAGGAGCCTGCCTGCCTGCTATTCTAAATCCTCTGTGCCTGGGCACTGCACTGGTCTAAGCCTCAACTACATCCTCAGTACCAGCCAACAACCATCTGCTACCTGCAAATGCATCCCTCCCATAATCCAGACCCTTGAGATCCAGCCAAGGGCCAGGACAGGCCACACCCACAGCCAAGGGCCAGGACAGGCCACACCCAGCTGCCACCTGTCTCCTCTCATAGCTCTTACAAGCGCCAAGTCTCTCACCTGTTCTGGGAAGGGGTCCTAACTGAAGAAGAGCTATAGGTCATGGCAAATGATAGCTCTCACACACTAACTACACCACTCTTCTTCCAGACAGTCCTCAGCCAGAAATGCAAGCTGACAGAGCATCTCATAGTCTAGTTGTGATTGCTGATGACCTGGCCACAGTCCCTTGTCCCAACTCATCCTCTTCTCTCCTCTCCTTTTCCTCTCCTCTCCCCTCCCCGTCTCCTCTCTCCTCTCCCCTCCCCTCTCTCCTTTCCCCTCCCTCTCTCCTCTCCTCTCCCCTCCCCGTCTCCTCTCTCCTCTCCCCTCCCCTCTCTCCTTTCCCCTCCCTCTCTCCTCTCCTCTCCCCTCCCCGTCCCCTCTCTCCTCTCCCCTCCTCTCTTCTCTTCTCCTCTCCTCTCCTCTCCTTTTTTTTTCTCCCCCTCCCTCCAGCTGAAATTCCCTCAGACCCCACAGCTTTATCAACTCTAAGAAGCCTAGAGGGTGTTCTGACTCCCGTGTGTCTCTCTGGAACTGGATTTCCCAAACCCTAACAACTTCCAAGAGGACCCCATCTGTCCTCCCAAGTTCCCAGATGTCTATAAACACCCAGGAAGTTCTGGAAGTGATAGCAGTTAAAAGTTTCTAATCAGACCTTCTGAAGGTGGGGGGCTGAGAAAGTATGATTACAAGTTCAAGGCCAGCCTGAGCTACTGAGTGAATTCAAGGTCATCTTGGAACAATTTAGTGAGATCTTGACCCAAAATTAAAAATTGAAAGAGAGGGCTGGGGATAAGGTGTGGTGGTAGGGCATGCACGTGGCCCTTGATCCAATACAATACCCAGCACTGAAAAAGGAAATGGGAGGGGGGTGAGAGGGCTCCGTGGACAAAGGTGCTTGCTGCCAAGCCCAACAACCTGAGTTGGATCCCTGAATCCTACCTGGTGGAATGAGAGGAAAAGGAAAGACTCCTGTAAATTGTTCTCTGACCTCCACTCACGGACCATGCCACATGCACGCACACGTGCGCGCACACACACAAATAAAATGTAATAAAAATGTAAAGCCTCTAGCAGATGTGTCCAACTTTAGACGCTGTGACAGCTGCTGTCACCTACAAAGTTCATGCTTGAGAACTGTTTGGTTGAAAAACTAAAGGAACAAAAAAAAAATCCCATCCTATTGGGGATTGGGATATGGTTGAGTTGACAGGGTGCCTGCCTGGCATTCACCAGGTTCCATCCCTGACACCACATGAACAAGGCCTGGTGGTGCCTGTCAGCAATCCCAGAACTCTGGAGGCAAAGCAGGAAGATCAGAACGTCAAGACCATTCCAGGCCAGCCCAAGAGACATGAGACCTTGTCTCAAAGCAAAACAAAACATTTTAAATCAGTTTACCTTTTATGTTGGGTTGCATTCATAGCTGTCCCAGGGCACATGTGGCCCATGGGCTAGAGGTCAAATATGTCTGCTAGAAGGTCCCAAATCCAGTCTACTAACCCTTCGATTCCAACTTGCTTTTGCCTTCAACACGAAACTGCACAGGGGTTTTCTCTGCAGGTCCCCACTGCTGAAATTACAGTGATTGTCCCAAAACTGAACCATGCCTGCTAACTTACTGGGTCTTTGCAATTTTACTCTATCATTATCTGCATTGTTATAGATCTCTGCATTTTATTGACTCTGTATATATCTCAACTCCTCCAGTACCCATACACAACCTCCCTGATGGCTGGTGGCCAGGGTTATTCTTCTCAAAATCCCATCCAGCTTGGAAAGACCCACTGAAATGGCTAGTAGACACCTCTGGCTTTAGAAGCAGCCACAGATGGGGCTAAAGAAATGGCTGAGTTAGTGAAGTCCTTGCTACTCGAGCATAAGGATCTGCGTTCAGACCCTAGAATCCACGTAAAAAGCCAGAAGAAGGGGCATGTATTGAAATCTCCGCACTGAAGGAGAGACAGGCTGACCTTATCTCAAAGATATAAGGTAGATGGCTCCTGGGAACAAGTAAGGTTGTCTTCTAGCCATCCCCCCCCCAACACACATACATACAAACACAGGTGCACATCGCACACACAAGCTGCTGCTGCAGCAGATTCAAGGGTGGGCCCCCCCTGCAGCTCAGCCCACACCTACTTAGGGCAAGAGCCAACCAAGGTGCTCAGTATGTGCATGGGTGCAACAGCACCCCACGAAGGTTCGTTATATCTGCAGTGGCACTGGGGCAGAGGAGTCAGCCACAAGCTAAGAGGGACAAAGCACTCACTAGCCCAGGTTCATTAGGGGACTGCCTCTCAAAGTTAACTAACATAAGGAGGTCGCAGCAGTGAGAAAGGTCTAGAAGACCAGCTAAGAACACAGAGTAGAGCCAGCCCAGAAGGCTGATGTGAGCTTAGGGCTCCATCACTGCAGGCAGGAACAACCCTGTGGACGGAAGGCAAGCCTCCTGGCCAAGAGCATGGCAAAGACAAAAAAGAAACTCAGATGTAGAAAGTTGGCAGGGCAGCTGCAAGAAAGGAAGGGCAGTACGACAGGCTAAAAAGAGAGGCATGGACAGAGGGGGCTAATGGGGGGGAAAGACGGCAGGGGGACAGGGAGAGTTACAGAAATAAGATGAAAGAAAAGGGAAACGCAGGTGATGGCAACCTAGCCGTGGCCTGCTACACTGGGCCTCTGCTGCCCCCTACTGGCCATCCCAACACTGCAGCAGCAGCCCCGGAATTCCCACATTCCCACACCACGCCAGGCTCACCTGCTCCTCAGGGTTCTGGAAAGGGATCACCAGCACCACATCGCCAGCTTTGAGTTGCAGCTCATCAGTGTCAGTGGCCGTGTAATCGTGCTGGGCCTGCACCTGAAGAAGTTGGGAAAGCATGTCAGGGCGCTGTGTCCCCCATCCAGCACGCAAAGATGGAGGCTTCTAGTTAAGCTACTCTATACACCAGCTACAGCACAAAATAGACTCAGAGGCTACGTTATGAGGGAGCCATGGGGCTCCTGGGCTAAGTGTCTTAGCCTGTAAATGAGGGTGACCCCCGACTCCCAAGGTACCTGGGACAAAGGATACTGGGTTAGCTAGCCTAAGCTCACCTTGAACATGAAGCCCGGGGGCATGTCCAAACGGCCAGTTCCACTGCTGCCCTCCACGGCACCATTCACAGTTGCTGAGAAGGTCTCCACCACCACAGCCGGAAGAGAGCTCTGGGGACAGGGGATGGATGATGAGTCAGCAGCACCAATGGCAGTGTGGGGAAAAGCCAGGGCCACAAGAGGGAAGGGGACGTGTTCATGTCCGGTGCCAAACTACCCTGCCCTGTGTTCTTCCAGGGAACTGTGGCCTGCACCAGCATGGGTGAGGAACACAGGGAAGCTGCAGACAGGCAGAAGACAGACAGCACTGGACAGACAGACAATGGGGAAGAAAAAACAGGGCATGGTCCCTGCCGTCTTACGGNGGCTGCTTCACTGGCCGCTGTCTCCCCTGGCTCCTGGGCTCCACCCACCACCTCGGAGGCCTCTGCTGGCTGCAACATAAAATGCCAGCAAGGGGTCAGATGCAGAGCAGGACAGAGCAGGACGCCATGTCCAGGACACACCATGGGAAGGCATCGTGCAAGGGAGGGAGCCACAGGTACTGGCCTGGCTGGCCTAGAAATGTGTCTCAAACAACCCAGCAGCGCCCTGCAGGACAGGCTGATCCCTGAGCAGGAGATGACTGGCGAGAAAACGCTGGCTGACACAGATGGCAAGTGGGGAGAGAACGGTCTACACCTCAGTGAATGGCAGGCATACTACCATGAATGCTGCCCCCCGCCTCTGCCTTACAGGCCCTTCCCTCTAAATACCCGGCTTCCTCCTGCCCACTCTGCCAACCATGCTGGCCACTCACAGGTTAGTTGGAGCCTGCTGGATGGCCTGGCCCCACCAAGCATGCTTAGGACATTAGGCAGTCCTTTTCCAGCCCTGGATGCTACCTTCTCCATGGGTACAGCATCAAAGCCAGGGCATTACAGCAGACCATGGCCAAGGCTCCACCATGGGGTAACCTCTACCAACACTCAGCCACTTTTGAGCACTGGAACATAGTTAATCAATCTTTCTGCCCTCCGCTTCCTTGAATGTAACCAAGAAGAAAGTATCTGGTTGATAAGATTATAATGAAGACAACCCAAGAAAATTCTGGGAAATGCGTGGAATAACCTGTTCGTTCCTCTGAAATGTCCCTCTCTTCCCACTCTGAAGGGTTGCTCTGAGGTAAGAGAGTAGGGGAGGGTAGATATGACATGAGCCATGATCACCCACCTTGGGCACCACCTAGTGACACCATCGCGGGACCTCCAAGTCTTGTCCATATTGTGTGTTTCCTCTGGCTCTTTGTCCAAGCTACACCCCAGAGATGGGAAGAAGCCAGATGGGAACAAGGGGGCACTTACTTGGGCAGGCCCTGGCTCGGCTGTCTGGCTGGGCCAGGCCACAGCAAAGGTGCCCTCAGCAGAACTGGGCTCCCCGGAAGGCAGGATGCCAGCTTGACTCTCTGTGGACTAGTGACAAGCCACCAAGATGGAGAAGGGGAGAGAAGGCCAGGGTTTGGGGGGGAGGCATATTGGACAAGGGCAGGAGACAAGAGAGGGTGGTCTTGAGTGGCCAGCATTAACAAGTGATATGGCCCAGGGTAACAACCTGGTCAGTTTCATGGAGTCAACTGCCTCCCATTGCTCTGGTCCTGCCTTTGTCAAGGGGTCAGGCAAGTGTGATGCCACCACACAGCATAGCATCTACCAAAATGGTCAGAATGGCCTTGCCAGCCCATTCCAGTCTTATTTCTCTGACAATTACAGAAAGACTTGAGTGAGTGTGTGTGTGTGTGTGTGTGTGTGTGTCTGTGTGTCTGTGTGTTTATGTTTATGTGTATGTGTGCTTATGCACATGTGTGGCATATATGATCTTATGTGTGGAGGCCAGAGGTCCATCTCTTATGTCTCTTCAGTCACTATATACTTGGATTTTTTGAGACAGGGTCTGAACTGTACTGACTGTGTCCTATCACTATCACTGAACATGTGCTCACCATTTCAGCTAGGCTGGCTGGCCAGCAGTATCCAGTGATATGCCCATCTCTGCCTTCCAGTGCTGGGGTTACAAGCTTGCGTCCCCACACCTGATATCTTTTTAAAAGATTTATTTATTATTTTGATTTACATGTATAAGTATGTGCCCATATAATTGTATATGTACCACATGTGTGCAGGGGCCAGCAGAGCCTAGAAGGCATCAGATCCCCTGAGACTGAAATTATTGACAGTTGTACACCACCTAATGTGGGTACTAGGACTAGAACCCGGCAAGAGCAGTAAGTGCCCTTAACCATCGAGCCATCTCTCCAGCCCAATGCCTGGGATTTTTACCTGAGTATTGAGACTCAAACTCAGCTAGCACTTAATGGAATGAAGCTCTTTCACAGAAACCTCTGTGCCCCCAGAGTTCTGGCTGCTGTGTGGCCCAACAGCACCTGTCACACTGACGCGCCCAGCAGCACCCGTCACACTGACGCGCCCAGCAGCACCCGTCACACTGACTGGCCCTTATAATAATAAACCCAGGTTTTACCATAACCAATTGCTAGGCACATTCCAAGTGTGAGTCTCGGAGTCTCTCAGAGTCTCTGAATCCCCATGCCCAGGACTCCCAGGGGTGGGTCCTCAGAAAAGCGGCTTTCTAATACTGCCTTGTAATCAGGTCTCCTTGACTATTCTAGATGACCTGCTGGCTACTTGTCAAGGTAAACACCAGCAAGACCTGAAATCTAACCAATGTAGGACCTAGACTTGAGTTACCAAGGAACCCATTCCTGTGGTCCTGATAAAGGGATGGAATCTTAGTGGCCCCCTGTGCATATGAGCACAGATAAGCTAGTGTGCCATATGCACTGGGTGGAGGGGTGAGTGGGCACATGAAGGGCAGCCCCCAGGGGTGTGGGCACTGGTGCAGAGCAAGTGTGTGGCTTACCTCCCAGAGGTCCCACGGGATAGGCTGAGTGCAGCAGTAATGGGAAAAGGACACAGTCAGTACAGAGGTTAGAGACAGGGAAGCAAGCAGACCCAGGGACCCCACCCACACCCCAACCCAGCAGGCTCCAAGTTGGTCTTTGAAGGCTTTGGACCTCAGCTCAGGGAGGTCCACAGAGTGGCTAATGGAGGGGCAAGATGCTGAGGTGACCAGAGGTTGTGGGACATGTCCTGAGTGAGACTAAGCCAGGTAGCCCACATCTACTCTGCCCTACATCCAAAGGAGGTAAGAGGGGTAGGGGCTAGGACACTGGGCAAAAGACCAAGTGACCTGTCCCCTCACCCCCAAAGACTTGAGTCTATGTGGCTCACACAAGCACAAGGCCTGGTCTTGAGGCTGATGGGCCATGGGTACTGGTGGGCACAACCAACCTGGCCAGAGGGTGTGGGTGCCTTCACAGGGCTTGCCACTGGCGGAAGGGGGTCGAAGTCCAGGTCTAGTAGACTGGCCTGCTCTGAGATAGGCCCAGGGGCCTCAAACTTGGTGACAGCAGCAGCAGAGGGAGAAAGCAGTTAGTAATAGACTAAGCCTATGCCTTGTGCACACAGAGGAAACCAATTCACACACACGCACACACACACACACATGTACACATACACACTCTTGCATAGACACATGAAAAAGTACAACTACACAAACTAGTACAGGCTCTGACCTCCATGAAGATACCTGATCCCCACTAGGGCATCCAACATCTGACCAGCTTTTTCCAGCAGCCAAGACCAGATCACTCCCATCTCCTCTGCCCTTTGCCCCTACAAGCTCACCTGACTTTGCCCCTGTGTATCAAAAGCAGCACAAGGCTGTGGCCTGGGCTGGACATGCCCACCTCAGTCTCCCAACCAAGAGGCCCATGTCAAAGAATTCACACTGGCACCCAGCCAAGCCACCCTCTGGGACACCCCAACCTGCCATCCAGCTCTAGGGATGAAGAAAGACTTAGCAGCAATACATGCCTCAAGGGCATCTTCAGTGGGGGACCCCAATGTTAGCGAGCTTGGAGTACCTGCATTACAGCTATAGATGACATCTACAGATACCTCTAGATTCCCTTTTGGGGAACCTGGCTGCAGCCCAGCAGTATACATGCAGCTAGTACTCCACTAACAATATAAAGCTCCAATGTACCCCAGGCTAGCACATCATGGGAGGTATCTCTCTCCAGACCCTGGAGGGAGACCCTTGAACAAGTCAGTAGTAGCTGACCAGGATAGGCTTCCAAGGCTGGGAGGGTGCTGGGCCACACCAGTTCCCCAGGGACACGCTGACATAGCTGCCTTAAAGGAGCTGTGATCTTGTTGTGCTTGGAGTCTTCCTCCTCAGAGCTGTGGAAGACTTCGCCCTGGTCCAAACAGGGATATGACTCAGCGTGCCCCCTCCTCAGCCCTTAGGGGATGGCAGAGGGGCTATAGTTCTACAACATCAGGCCAGCAACTTCTTACCTCCACTTTTTTTCTATGGGAGCCCAGCTCAGAGAGGGTGTCCCAGGCCTATGTCCATCCCAATCAGGAGAGGCTAGAAACTGTGATACAGTCTGCAGCTCTTCAGAGGAGCCGCTATTGTCCTGAGGACACTAAGAACCCACACAGCATGAGATATCTGGGATCCCTTTCAATTGGACCAGGCCAAGTGGACTCACTTCCCAGAATGAGTAGCCTAAGGTTGACCCTCAGCTGACTTTCCTTCCAATCCAGCCTTGTCTGAAAGCTGGGCTAGGGACATCATGGCCTCAGGACTTTGAGGTGCCTCCCACCCAATATGATACAAGCACCTCTGTCATACAGCCACCAACCTCACCCCTTCCACACTTCTTAGAAGTCACCCAAGCCCAGACTCCTGAAGTGCTGTCAGGGGAGGTCCATAATCAAGGAGTTGCTCATCTTCTCTCAGTCCTGCCTGTGACAAATGACTCTTTCCCACACAAGACCAAGACACTAAATGGATGCAGACTGCTCACCACATCACACCAAGCAGCCTGTTGGCACCAGCACCATGGACAACATGAGCCCACCCCCACTCATGCAATACCACCCAAAGTGCTCTTCCACCCCGGCAGACTGGTAGCCCTGGCTCCGTACAGACAGACAGAAGAAGCAGCAAGCAAGGCATGCAATGACATGGGGGGACAGGCACACATGGAGCTTGGTGGGCCATTCTCTAGATCCCTCTGACACATGACCATGGTAAACTGTATATCAGGTCCCTCAGCAGGTAAATGGGGTATGTCCCCTCACAGGGGGCATTTGAAAACCAAACAAGACCAGGATGAGTAAGTAGATATGCCATTGTAACACGAATTGCTAAATGGTCTTTTTATAAAAAAAAACCCAGGGCCAGAAATTGGAATAAATACTGAAAGATCAGAGAGATAAAAGAACAAACTACCTCTTACCTCTAGGGCTCTTCAGTCTGAAAAGCTTTCCTCAGCTGAAAGACTAGTTCCTGTTTCCTCATGCCTTATATACCTTTCTCCGCCCTGCCCTATTACTTCCTGGGGTTAAAAGCATGTGTGCTTCCCAAACAAAGGCATGAGATCTCAAATGTTGGGATTAAAGATGTGTGCCACCACTGTCTGGTTGTTTCTCTCCTAGACTGAGTCAATCTCATGTAGTCCAGGGTGGCTTTGAACTTACAGAGATCCACACGGATCTCTGCCTCCCGAGTGCTAGGATTAAAGGTGCAAGGATTACCACTGCCTGGCCTTTACGTTTAACCTAATGGCTTGTTCTGTTCTCTGATCTTCAGGTAAATTTTATTAGAGTATAAAATATATCACCACATGCCATCTCCACTCAGCATCTGCTAGCTCCCGTGATATCCCATATCTCTCATCTTAAACACATGACAGTCACCTGCCCAGGTACCCTCAAGGCACAGGCATGCTCAGGAAGGGTAGGCCCCACAACAGGCTAGCCTGGAGATTTTCAGCACCGTACCCACACTGTCTATTCCTACCTGCCTCTTTGCCACCTTCATGTATAGAGGGGCTTTGGTTCCACCAGGTAGTCCTTCCATGGGAGCTGAAGGCTCACCCTCTCTAGGTTCCTGTGGCAGTGGCCACTGTTCTCCATTTCAAGTTGCCTCATCCACATTCCCACCCTCAGACCCTGGCCCCCTTCTCCAGATATCTGGGTTGTACAAATGATCCTAGGGAAGGCAGAGTCTAGAGACACCTGGGAAGGGCTCTGGCCAAGTTCCCCAGGATCTAGACTAGCTACTTCCTCAAAAGTGAAGCCTTGCATGGGGCAGAAGGGCTAGGAGGCTTAAGGCCAGCTTGAAACAGGGAGCTGATCACCCCAGGCTGGTCTGACTGTGTGTCAGCCTACTCCAGTCTTAACACAAAAGGCACCTCTCTCTTTATCTCCATCTGAGGGTGGGCATTTCATGACACTTACAAACAGCAGCCCTGACAGACAAGTCTCTGTACCTTGGTCATTAGAGTATGCAGCAGGGATCTGCCTGATTCTTACCATTGCCAGCCACCTGCACCACTTAGTGAGTCTGGGTCTTATCCCTTCTGGCCTAGTTCTGGTATCTCTAACTTAAGCAATGTCTGTGAATCCTTCCCAGGAAAATGTCATCTGCACCAGGGAACATCCCATGGCTACCCAACCACTCTATGTCCCCATGATAGCATCAATCACTGGGAGGTGACTGTCAAGCTGACCACTGCCATGAGAAACAGATCTGTCACTATCACGTCCCTTTATCTAGGCATGGTGCATGCTTGGATGGGTAGGATGGATGATGGATGATGATGGAAAACAAGAGATACATGGGTCAAATATGGAGGCTCCAGCCCATCTCTCCAGCCAAATGCTTGACTCTCGAGAGAAGCTTAGAGTTCAGGGTGGAGGATGGAAGGCCATGCATGCTGTGAGAGAAAGAGAGAGGCAAGGGAAGAAGACTGGGCCGCGGTGGACACGGCTGACCTGGGAGGGGGTGGTCACGCTGATCTCGGGGACAAATGCGTCATCAAAAAGGCTGAGAATCTGCTCCTGCTTCATCTCCTTGGATGGGGTGTGTTTGGGAGGCGGAGGGACAGGTGGACCTTTCCGGAGCTGTGGGCCAGCAAGGGGGGAAGCGTGGCAGGCATGGCAGAGCACGCACGGCACAGGGAGACAGAGACAAAGCCGTGGTTACGTTAGTCAGTCACTCCCAGGCCACTGAGGAGAACAAACAAGTCATTGCTCCCCTAGACAGACACCAAGATGACAGGCCACCCCAAGGGAAGAGACCAAGACTGGAGGTCCAAAACCACTGTGCAAAAAGAAAGGAGAAAGAGGGAGGAGACAGGAGCAAAGGAGGTAAACAAAGGCAGAGAGGTGGCCCAGCTGATCTCAACCCCTGGCATGTTCCCATAGCCCACTCGATCTGCCCTACCTAACAAGGAGGGAACTTGAGTTAAAGGCCACCTCCCCTACCCATCTCTGCCCTCCCACAGACTTTACCTCCTCTTCCCTACACTGGGACCACCCAAAAGGAGCTGCAGCTCTGGCTCAGGCTATCCACAAGAACCACACATATGTACAGCAGGTGAAGGACTGCCCTAATCTTGCCTTCTACCCATTTGACCAGGGCAGTGAAAAAGACCCAGTGAACTGAAGTGTGGCCAGCACTGGCCTGGGACCCAAGCTCACCAATGGCCGTAGACTGTTCAGGTGTGGGTTTTCAGATCCACTCTTGGGCTCGCTGTCCTAATTTCCCATGAACAAAAGCAAGAGGACTCAATCCTTCCAATCCCACCCAGCTGCTAGCTCCCAGGACGTCTGCAGGAACCCAGAGGGCTCGAGGGAACAGGACAGGATGGAGGCGACTGAGGCAATGCACCTGTCCCCTCTGCCCTGTCCCCATCTTCCCTCACTGAGCCCATTCTCTTTCTGTTCCTTTGATGGTCCTGTGAGACTATCTAATAAGGTTCTTCTCTCAGTCCCTGCCAGAGAAAGGGCAAGACCTCCTGAGTCTGGAGCGACACTGGATACTCAAGGGCTGAACACCCAGAGCAACTATCTAGGAAGGGAGGAAGGTGAAGAGTCAAGGAAACAGGACAGGCAGACGGGACAGGAAAGGCGCTCACGTCTGTGGATGGGAACATTTACAGATACCATCATCGAGTAGACCGGGGCCACTGAGAAAGTCTAGGTTCAGTGGAGCCCATGCAGACTGAGGTCAGAACCAGTCCTCCATGGAGCGGAGCCTCAGGCTCCAACCTTGTTTGGCCCCAGGCTGGGGGTGATGGAAAAAGGGAGGAGACAAAAGCAGAGTAAAGGAAGGAAAAACGGACAGGTCATGGAGACAACAGACACGCCTACCTGAGATGGGGATTTGGGAATGGTGGCCCCAGGTGAGGCCCCACTGGCCGGCTCTGGTTCGTGGTTCACTCTGATCTCAGGGGTAGCAGCTGGGGAACCATCTGGAGGAGGTGAAGGGCTCTTGTTCCCTTTTTCAGGTGCATTGTCACTGTGGAAGGACAAAAAGAGAGTGACATCAGTAGGACAAAGAGCTAGAAGACATGGAGCAGCTTGTGGGCGCCCTGTGGGTGCCCATGGGGAATTACACATGTGTATGTGTGAACTCCATGGACCCACATGAGGAGCTGTGTATGTATGTGTGAGGCCCATGGATCTGAATGTAAAACTGTGTACATATGTGAACCCCTGGGATCCACATGTGGAGCTGTGTGCATGAGTGAGCCCCATGGTCCTGTGTGTAAAACTGTGCATGCATGTTGAGCCCCATGGATCCACATGTGAAAAGAAATTGTGTGCCGATCTGTGTCCTGTGGATACACATATGAACCCTTGCGAATCCCTTTCTGGAAATGAGCTCACGTATAGATTGGAAGTGAAAGGAACAGGGCATGCTCCTGTGTGGCTCCTAGGAGGCTTGCCTTCAAATCAGGGGTGCACCAGTGACAAATCTCTTCCCCATCTATGCCTAAATGCCCGATGTCCACAGCACAAGCAAGCCAAACATCCTAGAGGCAAAGTGAGTCTCTTTCATCAGATAGCGGCCTGCCCACTCAGCCTATTCCTGACCTGCTCCACTGACCTCTGCATGACCTTCTCACCTGCCTCTTCCCATCTGCACAGATGTGACCCCAGCCCAGGAGCCCTCACTACCTCTACACTTTCCTTCCCACGGTTCCTGAACTTAGTGCACACCCTGGAGAAACGTCCCCAGGCAAGGCTGGCATGAACAAACACTGGTGGTTTTACTGCAGAGAAGTGACAGTTGTGAGAGGGCAAATGGGCATCAGTGTCCACTTGGGAACAAGAAGGGTCAGGGATTTGCAGTGTGGCTACTGGACATGCAGGGTCAGGGGATCCACTGGTGTTTGCCAAAGGCAGCAGGCACCGGCCATCGTAGGTCTACTTAATTTAAATAAACCAGCGTTACCATCTCAGCTTCCAGGATCACAATGGACACATTTCAGCTGCTCGAGAGCTGCGTGAAACAAACAGCTATGGTGTTGACATGCGAAGACCTGGACATTCAAGAAGGAACACCAGACTGGTACCCAAGATGCCTGGTCTGAGGTGGCCTTGTTTTATGGGGGTGCACTTGCTTCCCTAAAGAATTCATAACAATGTAGAACGCAGTGTACATGGGAATGTTTTTAATGTGTGGTTCCTTGTCCCTGCTGGGTACCTTTTCCACCCGTGTGCTGGTGACCAGCAGCAGTCCAGGGCTGGACTCTTAGGATATGCACAGAACAGGGTTACACTAACCCTCAAACCCCCTACCCTGTACCTCCTACCTCCCTGGTATCCCAGGCCCTCCTCCCCTCCTGACACATGTCCCCAAGCAACAGGACACACGGGCAGGTTAGGGGTTAGTGGGCCCTGCAGCAGGGCACAGGTCACAAGGCACATGCGCAGTCAGGGAGGGGGCCCAGAGGCCCATGGCACTGCACTCACGGCGGTACCTGTTCTTCTTTCTGCGCAGCCGTGAGAACAGTTTAGTTTTCTTTCTGTGGGGATGGTGGGGTGTGGATACTTCATTTGGAGGAAGAGCCATGGGAACTAGGCCTTCCTCTTCCACCTTCTCCCTTGCTTCTGCTCAGGGGCCTCTAAGAAATAGCCTGCCCTTTATCTGCCCTGTCTGCCCATTTAACCCATCTCTGACCTTTACCTTCCCACACTGCCCTCAGCCTGCCCCTGTCCTCTACCTGTTCCCCCAGGATTTCCCCCCCTACCCTCAGCCTGCTCCTGATGCCCGCTGCCTTCACCTCTATCTCTCCCAGCCTCCCCTCCCAGGACTTGCCCCCGCCCTCAATCTGCACCCCATGCTCCTCCTGTCTGTCCTGTGTCCCTGCCTGCCAAGGGTCCTTACTGACAGATCCTGGAAGGCTTCAGGATGCCAGGGTGGGGCAACCTTAGTGGTAAGTATGGACAAGAACCTGCTCACCCAGCCTGGGCCCCACAATCTTTCCAACTGGGTAAGGTCTTTCTAAAGTGACTACAGACTCATATCTGCCCTTATGGCCCCCTCCTCCCCTCCCCCATGCTCCCCACGACACCTGCAGACCCCTCTCTGTCAACTGCATGTTTTACTTTCAGGGGAGAGAAAGGAATAAGACTGTTCACTGAAATGCTCCGAAGTTCTGGGCGGCGGACCAGTTATCCAAGAATCAGAGACCTTGCAGGCATATGGGATGATGCTTACAGTGCGTCTACGTGTGTGAAGTTTGCACTCACTCACACTTACACAAATATACACAATCAATATCCCCCATCTCTCTCTCTCTCTCTCTCTCTCTCTCTCTCTCTCTCTCTCTCTCTCTCTCTCTCTCTCTCCCTCTCTCTGTCTCTCCCATGGGCCTCTGGGCCCCCTCCCTGACACACACACACACACACACACACACACACCAAGAAGGAATGTAATACCAGACTCTAGGTTGTCTCTGCTGCTTCCCCTCTTCCTCAGGGGACAGGATCCCCTGGCAGCTGCCCAGGAAAGGCAGCAAAGGACAAAGCACCAAGGTACTGCCCCCATCCTTGGCCCTTACCTTGAGCAGGAGGCAGGAAGGCTGGTCCACCAGGAACCACCGCTTTCTGTCAACAATCAAGCCCCGTCTCCACCCTGTCCTCTACTCTACAAAGGCCCAGAGGTCTGCAGGCTCCCTAGCCACATTCCTTCCTCCACAGAACAGGACTACAGGAGCCGCCTCCTGATGCCAGGAGGCAGAGCTAGGAAGGTTCTTAGAACCCGTGGAGATCAAGGAGGACAGGAGAGAGAGTCTCAGGAAGTAGCTGGCCCTGTAGTGCCTGCCATGGTCACAGGGCCCCAGTGACCTCACCCTCCCCGCCTTCACCCACCTGGGCTGGGCCTTGACTGTGAAGGTGTTGCTCCCGTGCTGCTTCTCTAGGCTGACCAGGACGTCATTGAGGTTCTGGTTGAGCTGTGGGAGAAAGAGAGAACAGAAGCAGGCTCGGACTATCGCACCTTCTGCAGGAATTCCTCCATCTCCTCGCTGCTGCCCCTGCCCCTACCCGGAGCAAGCTCCTCTGACCCCATCAACGGAGAATGAGACCAGCACCATGAACCCCAGACAACCAACAGCACAGAAATCAGGGAACATGAGCTGTATTGTTGACAGCTACTATTTCTGAGGGCCACCTTTTCTCTCTTGCTCTTTTAACGGATATCCCAAATGCCACATAGGAGTCTACTGTTTCACTTTTCCCCACTTGGGGGAAAAGTAGAGCACTTATCTAACATTGACTGAACCAAAGGCTTTGCACATGGTAGGTAAATGTCCTACTACTGGGCCACATCCTCAGCTCTTTGTCCATTTTAGTTTGAGACAAGGTCTCACTAAGTTGCCCAGGCCTCAACCTTGCCAAGAAGCTTCTAACCCATCCCCCCACTTCCAGAAATTCCTCCAAAAGGTAAGAGGTTTGTCCCACGCAGATCATGGTTCTCATCACTGACAACATTTCTCTTTTTGCTTTGGCCACTAGGAAGGGCAGAGAGTTTTCTTCTACTTATACATAATTCTGCCTTCTGTGCCTTGGACTAACTTCTCATAAAGTTTTGATTTGTTTTTGTTTTGATTTTGTTTTGTTTTGATTTTTTTTCTCTTATGTATTTATTACTGGGGACAACTCTGTAGAATCAATTCTCTCCTTCTACCATCATTTAAGTTCCAAGGACTAAACTCAAGTCACCAACGAAGCCCGTGTGATTGGCATCTTCACCCACTGAGCCATCTCACCAGTCCTAACTGTTGTGTGCTTTGCCTCAAGTCTTTTAGGAGGAGAAGGAAAAACAGGAAGAAAAGAGAGGCCTTAAACAGTAGGGCTGTGTTCAGGAAAAGGCCCCAAACCAGCTCGTTCTCTTGAGCCCCAAAATCTGGGGTCCACCTTCATCACTTCATTCCCCTGGGATGAAGAGGCCCTTCAAAGAGACAGAGTCAAAACAGCCACCTGAAGTGGGAGAGCTGTCACAGAAAATGTCTCCAACAGTTTCCATTCTAACAGCCACCTGAAGTGGGAGAGCTGTCACAGAAAATGTCTCCAACAGTTTACATTCTAATATGGCATAAAAGTGTGAGTTGACCATACCTCCTATGCCAGATTCATGAAGAGAAGCAGCCCATTTCACTATCTCAAGAAACACAGGCGACTTTTTGTTACTGCAAAAAAATTCTGGTCATTTATTTATTATTTTCCTACAGATTGAAGGAAATATCCATCACCGTTTCTAGCCGTGAGCTCTCAGAGTTGCCTGAGAAGATGATTATAGTTAGAGACAGGGATGATCACATTTCAGCAACATGGGTTCAGGCAAGAAGAGGAGGACAGGGCATGGCAGGCTGGAGCTGGACTGGACCACCCACAGCCATCATCGGAATGCCCAGGCTCCCCATCCCTGCCTCTGACTGAGCCTCGTGCACTGCAGACCACCCTGGCCTACCTTACTCATCTCTTTATGGAAGTTTTCCTCCAGGCCTGCGATGCTCTGGAACGTGTTGACATAGAAACCTACACGGCTGCCAGAGGGAGAGGAGGTGACATGGTGAAAACCACGTGTGACTGCAGGCTGCATCCTCAGAGACGCAGAGCCTTGGAGTGGGTAGGTGGACACAGGGCTGGGCTGGCCGCCAGGTATATGGACCCCTCCTGACTTCACCTGTTCCACAGGGATGGTAGCTCCTCCTGCAGGTCCACGTTCATCTCCTCAAACACCTTCTGGGCTTTGATGAGCTCCTCCTCTGCCTGGGATGGAGAGGCAGTGGGGTATGTTAGCCTCTGTCTAGAATTCTGCCCTGGGGAGCTGAGGTAGACCTACCCTAAAAGCTGGTACCCTCTCCTGCCTGGATGCAGGCCCCAGGGCCTGAGCAGGATAGACACTAGACCAGATGTGGATACCCACCCAGAACCTCCCACTGGAGACCTAGGGACTCCTACAGCTAGGCCTTAAGGGAACACTCTGTGAATGGGAGAGCTGAGCTGCCGTTGAAAGAGGAGAGGTTAGAGGGAAGGTCAGAAGAAGGCTGGAGGCAGGGCCGGGGAGATGGTTCCGTTGGTAAAGTACTTGCAGGATAAGGAGGAGGATCTTGATCCCCAGCAACCACATAAGGAGGAGGAGCTTGATCCCCAGCAACCACATAAAAAGCCCGATGTGGTAGAACACATTTGAAATCCCAGTTCTGGGGAAGTGCGCCTAGGAAGATCCTTGGAGCTCACTGGCTAGCAGCTGAACTGAACCAATGTGCCTCAGCGTCCCAATGAGAGATCCTGTCTCAAAATATTAATGTTGGTATGGAACAATATGGAAACTCGATCCCTAGCCGAAACACCATACACAGTGGGGGGAAAGGGTTGTAAGGACACAACCTGGAGAGCTGGAGCACGGAGGCAGACCCCAGACTCAATAGAACCCTGCCTACATTAACTCCCTTGAGCCAAGTGTCAGCCCTGGGACTCAACTAGCTCCTTACTGCTTTTTATGACCCCTTCCGATGGTTCCTGCTTGCTTTCCTGGGGCCAGAGCCTGCTTGGCTTTGGTTTCCAACTTCTCTTTACGTTCCTAGGGAAGAGTCACACACACACACACACACACACACACACACACACACACACACACACACACACACACACACACACACACACACACACACACACACACAAATCCCTCTCCTATGACCCATCCCAACTAGGGGCCAGTGGCAGTGGCTCAGTACCTCTAAGAAGGGCAAAGGAATTAGACAGGGAGAAGGGGGCTGGGCTGAGGTGCCCATGCCCAGTACTCATGACTCTCCCTACACCTCTTATTCTACAGCGTGCTCACATCTACCAAGTGGTGGCACTAGACCCCAGCACCAGGTGGAGCTGTGAGTCACACAGACAGGGCTGACAAGAGTGACCCAGATTCAGGGCTGACTCACAGCCCAGGCGCCTCATATTCTAAGGCTGGTGTGGGACCACAGCTGGCCAGAATACCACTCAGACAAAAATCACACCTTTTTTTTTCTTCCAGGCCCAGCTGGCCACTCCATCCAGCTTAAGGAACACCAGGACCAGCCCGATGAGCACCCAGCCCCAGTGTACCCCAAGCTGGAGCCTTGGATGGAATAAGAGAAGGGACCTCCGTGGCTTCTGATTACCATACACTCCAGATAACACATGGGCTCCTCAGTGTATGGTATTAGAATCTAATTAAAAACAGTGCGGACAACCCTTAAAAGTGAGGCTTGGAAGACAGCTCGGGAAATTCAGTTGCTTACTGTTCATGCATAAGGACTTCAGTTTGATCCCTCAGGACCCACTATAAATTTAGGGGCAGGAGGCAGAGAGATGGCTTAGTAGTTAAGTTAAAGGGTGCTTCCTGCCCATCCAGAGGACCCAAATTCAGTTCCAGCACCCACATCAGCAAGGTCACAACCCCTGTTAATTCCATTTCTAGGAGGTCTGACTCCCTCTTCTAGCCTCTGAGGGCACCCCCAAAGATGGCACACAGGAGCTCAACAGCCTGAGTTCAATTCCTGAAGCCCATGTAAGGATGGAAGGAAAAAGAACCAGCTCCACAAAGTTGTTCTCTGACCTCCACATATGCATGCCCACGTATATAAAAAAAAAATAAAGTAGACGGTGCCTGTGTTGGACAGTTTCATGTCAACTTGACACAAGCTAGAGTCATTTGAGAGGAGGGAGCCTCAACTGAGAAAATGCCTCCATAAGATGTAGCTGTAGACAAGCCTGTGGGCATTTTCTTAATTAGCAATTGATGGGGGAGGGCCCAGGCCACTGTGGGTAGCGCCATCCATGCGTTCTATAAGAAAGCAGGCTAAACAAGCCATGAGGAGCAAGACAGTAAGCAGCACCCTTCCATGGCCTCTCATCAGCTCCTGCCTCTGGGTTCCTGCCTTGTTTGAGTTTCTGTCCTGACTTCCTTCAATGAGGAACAGTAATGTGAAAGTGTAATAAAGTGGAAATAAACCCTTTCCTCCCCAAGTTGCTGTTTCATCACAGTAATAGAAACCATAACTAAGACAGTGCCTGAGGACACTTGAGGTTGTCCTCTGACCAATACACACACACACACACACACACACACACACACACACACACACACACACGAATGAGAAGGGAGGAAATGTCTGTCTAAACACAAATAATTCCCTTGGGACAGGTCAGATCAGAGCTGGGAGACTCTCAACACAGGTCTGGTGCCCCAGCAACACTGCATAGAACAAGGCCAGGTCCACTTTAAATCTCCCGAAGTCAGGGCCTGCGTCCTTAGATATGTGCCTCATATCCTGGTCTTTTAGGAAGCACTTGGAAGGCAGCTATACACACCATACCACAAACACCACATCTTAGGAAGCACTTAGGAGTGATAGAGCAGGGGAGAGCTGTGGGTAGTCCAGGAGGCCTTGCAGCCCCCATGCCCTTCTCCATTCTAAAAGCAAGGCGCTAACTAGAGAGACCGGACCAGTCTTGCAGGCTAGCCCAAGAGCCTGAAGCAAGTCTGGAGAGCTGCCAGAACCAACCAGGGCCATAAGAAGCCAGTCAGTTCTACAAACTCAGTTGGCAGAGGACACTGTCTCCTAAAGTCAAGTCCACCCTCAGAGCAGGTTAGGATCCCAAGTTTAAGCTCCCCGTCAGCCAGCGGCCTACTGGTGACAAGGGCAACTCCATAGTTGCTCCAGTTTTCCAGTTAACATTAAGAGAGGAGGGACCAAAAAGAAAGAGAAGTCACATGGGAAAAATGAACCATCTATAGGCCAGCTTTTGAAAAGGTGACCCTGGGCCTCAGTCTCCCCTGCTGCTCCCCTATAGTGAATTGAGGGCCTTCCCAAGCAGAATTCCCCACACACACACATGTCTTGGGAGCCCTAAAGTATCAGGCAAACCCCCATCCCAAGCCCTAGAGCATCCCAGGGGCCTCTCCAACTCATTCAAAGTACTCCACCTTGTCAAGAAGGAACATAAATCCGGCTTCAGCTCTATTCCCTGTCCCCTCTCAGCTCATATGCTTCCTGATTCTCCTCCTGCTCCACCTCCCAAGGCTGCTTGGTCATTTTCCAGACCTGTAAGCCCATGCCCACAGGCTCTGAATGACCAATCACCTTGATTACTAACCTCAGTGCCTCCAAAGTTAGCCCCAAGCCTTTGCCTTCAAGAAATTAGGCAATGGGTCAGGTCAGAAAATAGGCAGCTAGCCATGTCAGGTTGGAGCTCCCTCTCTGCCCTTCCTGAGCATTTGATACGTGTGCTTGGAGATGAGGAAATCAGGAGGTGGCCCAGGAAAAATAGGGCACTGTCCAGGAGAAATCCGACCTCTTCCTGGGTCAAGTCTCAGCTACCTGTCTCATCTCCATTATAAAGGGTTTCCTGAGTCTCAGCAAGGTTGGAAGGAAAAAAAAATTGGGTCCACCTCTCTTGGTCTACCTGCCTCTCCTCCAGGAGACCTTAGCTAAACTTCAGTCAGTTTCAGGTTCAGAACACCAAGAGGACTGTAGGATCGACTGGCAGAATGGTGGTATGGCCCAGTATCCAGTAGAAACTCCCTTAAAACCTTTCTCCTCCAAGTAACCTCCAAAGGAAGCCCTTCTGGAGGCAGGTCTCCCTGATGGGTTTCATATCCCAGCCAGAACACAGAGACTCCTGGAGTCTCCTCCAGTGGCCAGGTCCTGAGTCCTCTGTAGCAAGGACCACCTACACGGAGTTCAGGCCAACAACCAGGTTAACCATTCCAGGGCTTGAGTTAGGGACCCCACTAAGCTACAACAAGCTGTGGGATCCTGGGAGTAAGAGTGCCTCTGGAGGCAGATATGTCTCCTCAGAATATTCAGAATAAGTTTGGAGCTCCAAACAGCTCGAGGAACAGGGCCAGAGTCCCCAGGGAAGGCAGAAACTCAAAGGTGTTCCTGGTTGGGGCAGTACCGGATGTCAGCCATCTGAAGAAAGCATAGACCTGGGTGGGTGCCCAGGTCAGCCACAATTCCTAGGCCCCAGTCTGCCAGGACACCTCGTCAGCAGTCGCCTCTAAAATAGGAGTCTCAGAGGCATCTGAAAGGCCCACCTCATCCCACCCTGTGCCACAGGCCTCCAGCTTAGACTCCAGCCCTGTCTGCCTCCAAACCCCAGAAAGAAGATAAGCCCTCCCTTAACCCAGGGAAGCTTGTAGAGCCTGGGCAGAGAGACACCCAGGAGAGGACAACAGACCGAAAGGCGCCAGCACGTGCAAGGTTAGAAGCCAGTATCACCTGATTTCGGAGCAGGTTAGTTTGAGCTACAAGATGAGCCTGTAGTTTGCCTTGGCACCACTGGGGGGCGGCTTTCTCAAGCAGCGAGACAGGCTGGGGGCAGGGAGGAAGGGAAGGAGAGGTCAAGGCAAAGGAGAATGGAGAGACAGGAGGGAAGTGGGAGAAAAAAAACAGAGACACAGATAATTAAACACCAAGCCCACAATCCCACACAGAGAGACAATCCCATCCAGAGGCCAGCCTGCATCAGGTAATGCTTCTTCCCTTCCCAACCCCCAAGGCTGAGAAAATTAGGAGAATCCCTACCCAAGTAGGCATGGATAGGGGAGGGGGTTTGAACTGTAACAACTGCAAAACAATTATGAGAAGAATAAGCAGCGTAGAGGGATTCAGCACACAGGGCTTTGCCACCCACCCACTCACCACAGGACTATGAGACCAGCCCTGTGACCAGCCCACAGGCTTGTTCCAGCAAGACAGGGTCACATCGGATCTCATGACAGAATTCCACTCCATGCATTAAGCAAGGCAGCACCACGCCAGGGAAACCCAAGCTGGGTCTATTCTCATTCTGGAAAACTGCCTCAGAGCAGGGCAAAAGGGCAGAAAGAGGCCAGGAACAGCCCCCACCCGCCTGCCTAGGCACCCACAGGGTCTTCTACTATCTGGCTCTGGGCTCAGCATCATCCCCACCCACAGCTGGGAACCTTGGACTAACCTCTCTGATTCCCTGCCCCTGCCCCTGCCCCAGCCCTTACCTTGGCAATTTTGGCTTCATCCTTCTTTTTGGCGGTTTGAAGAGACTCGTAGTGGTGCCGGGCACTGTCATAGTCCACCAGCTTCCGCCCCCGCTTGGCAATGCGTGACTAGGGAGCAGAGAGAGGAGGGCTCAATGGGGCCTGATGCCAACATGCCCAGGCTGGGCCCAGAGAAAGTAGACAAGGTAAACGCAGCAGGCCTGAAGTAGACCCCAATTTGGCAACAGAGCCTTCTGCAGGCAGAAAGCTGGCTCTGCAGGGCCCCCACCCCTCTCTGTGGCACCCACTGTCCTGGCAGCAGGAACTCATGGATCAGAACCCTCTAGCCAGTGTCATGTGAGCCAAACCTCTCTCTCAATCAGGCTTGGGATCTTTAGAGACACTTCTCAGGTCCCAGATCTTCTCCTGAACCACTCCATCAGTGGCTTTATATATTGGCACTGGAGCACATAAGGGAGACATCCTTCCTAACCCTCCTAGGCTCCTCAGACTCCTGAGCCTCTATGGACACAGCACTTAGGGGCTGTGTAGCATTGGTGGAGACTTTAGCATACAAGGGCTCCAAGCATATATTCAGTTCCAGCAGAAGCAACCGGGTTTCTGAACATTCAATAATATAAACACACACACACACAGTTAACAGGCAACACACACCCTACCAAATACACAGCGTAAATATGGGGACCTTTGGTTTGAATATGCTTGGATCTTACACACATCCTCACACCTGAGGTCCTGCCCCAAGTTATATAAGAGGTAACAATTACTGGGGAAGGGAAAAGCTCTGGGTTGCCACATTGTCCCCAAGGTATATAGGGAGCTCCAGGGATGTAGCTTTGTAAGCTGTCACTCATGCTAGGGTAAGCATAACCCCAAGAAACTCAACTAGACTTGGGTAAAATAATTTCTTTGTTGTATCATCAGTGCCCTATATCTCCCCCAGGAAGTCACACAAGGCAGCCAGTGGATGGTCACAGAGAGACCAGTCCTGAAGAGACAAACTGCCAGGCTAAGCAGATGCCTGACCACAGGGCAGTCACCTCCCACCTGAGCCAGCCCTGCATTATAGGTTTCTCCCAGACTCCAGCTCCTTCCACAAGATCCAAGGCAAAGCAGGACAATGGGCCAAGCGGTCTGTTACCTTGATGTCAGGGAACTGGCCCAGGTAGGTGTCCATGGTCAGCAGAGCCTGATCCACCAGCTTCTGATGGTAGTCCATCCACAGCAGGTCATTGTTCTGAAACACAGGACCAAGAGTGCCTCGGACAGCTAAGCCACAAAGTCCCTAGCTCTCGTCCCAGAGCCCATCACCTCAAAGCTCTGTGGACTCTCAGAGCCTTGGTTTCCTGAGGGTGCAGTGTCCCGAGGATGACAGCAAGGTTCAATACAGTAAAGACTGGCAGGGTCAGCAAGGAAGACTGTGACTCATGAGCCCTAACACACAGGGACAGCCATAATCCACTTTCTCAAACTGCAGTGTGAAGAGTACCAAAAGCAGAGCCTGAAGAAACGGAAGGCACCTCGGCCAAGGCTACATCACATATGAGTGCTGGAGAATCAGGATGGCTTGCGCCAGAGGGTGAGATGTTGTGGGGACAGGACCTGAGGCCAAAAGGGCCCTGGGGGAAGAACCAATGCCACCCTCCCATGCTTACCTCTGCTATCTTGTTTGCTTCATCCCTGCCAGGCCACTCGGGCTCGTACACCTCCTGGAGACACTCACTCAGCTTCTTGGAGGCTTCGTGCATGGCTGTGGGGTAGGGAGAAGGTACATAGACTCCATTTGTCATCCCCCATCCAGACATCAGCACCACAAATGCAGTCCAGCTGCCCCAAGGCTCTGCAGCCCCAACTCCTTGCAGACAGATGTACCCTACCTTTAACAGAAGCCAGGTAGGTCCGGAGATCCTTCTGCAGCCGAGTGCCCTCTGTCTGCCAGAAGATCCAAGAACTAGGTCAGGGCCTGGGGACACTGGTCACCAACCCTCTACTTCCTAATACCCATCTCATGACAAACCAGGCTTCCCTCTTGCCAACAGCCACCAACCCGTGTT
This sequence comes from Neotoma lepida, assembly GCA_001675575.1. Lineage (NCBI taxonomy): Eukaryota > Metazoa > Chordata > Mammalia > Rodentia > Cricetidae > Neotoma > Neotoma lepida. The sequence goes on from LZPO01034852.1 coordinate 127,353, forward strand.
CTTCCTACAAGCTGGAAGCTCAGAGGATAGCAGCTGTGGCCCTCTGGCTGTCACTGCTACTGTCATTGCTATGCCCTTCATTGGGAGCCCCACAGCTCCATTTGTCAGCCACCACTCAGTGGTTTAAGAATGACTGGAAAACAAGACCCCTGCATAGTGGATGTCACACTGGGGTATGGCTGAACACCATACACACAGAGCACATGAATGAAGCAGTATGAATCTCAGATGACAGTGAACAAGTGGCAAGTGAACACAGAAATATGGCCAGGTAGGTGCAAGGACCAGCATGCACTTTGTTCTGCAACTTTAGGTTGCACCTAGGAGCAGGGACTCCCACAGTACCAAAGGACGGACAGGAGGTGCCTGTGATTTTCACAGGGACAATAGTGCTGATGGACAGAGGGTGGCAGACACCAAGGAGAAGAAAAGCCCAGAAGGGAATGATACTAAAAGGGTGCAGAAGTAGAGAAATACTTCCAAGAACTCTAAGGGCCTCTAGCCCAAGCGAGAGGGACAGTAGTAAGGTGTTAGCCAACTATGAAGCTTCCTGAGCTCCTGAGGCAACAGAGCCAGCAGAGAGGATGGAAGTCCCTGTGGTATAGAAGTGGACCAGGAATGCTGAGATACTGGTACCAGGAGGGTTACAACAGGTAAGAGTCCTCAGACTACCGGAAGTGCTAAGTGGGAGGTTCCAGAAGCCATGTAAGAAGGGAAAGAACACACAGTTTGGGGGTCATGCAGTAAGCAAGTCAATATACTTCCCTGAGCCTCAGGAAAGGAGAATAAATACTGACCCTGCCTGGCACACTACAAGTGCTTGGGAACAGCTCAGATGAGACACCAGCCCCCAGAGCCTTGATGTCAGGCCTCAGGAGGTGGGCTTCACCCTGGGGAAGGGGCATGCAGCTGAGGCTGGTGATGTCTCCGGAAGTAACCATCTTACCCCCTCTCACTCTGGAGGAGAGGGAAGGAGACATGGCCATGACTAGTCACAGGAGACCTAGAGGGTGCAATACTCTGACCTGATAATTATCTTTGCCCATACTGGTCCATCTCCAGGAAGGGCATTCAGGAACTGGCCACCTTCCTGGCTCACCCCAGCACCCTCCAACCTCCATTGCCCCCTGCCAGCAGGCCCTTCCTCCTCTACTGGGACCTGCACTTCTCCCCTGGGTACCCACAGCCCTATGTACCATCCTCTCAACAACACTATCACCACTTGACAAGGATGCTGTGGGGTCAGTAACATACTCAGCCTGGTACAAAGCCCGGAGATTCAGGGAGCACCTGCAGCCAGAGGATTCAGGCTAGGTGGGTAACTGGTTACAATGGCTCCCAAGAAGTTCCTAAAGTGTACAGATTTATAAGGTCCCTCCTCAACATTATATAAACAGTCACAATTGCTGGGGAGAGGAGATCCTCCAGCCAGCCACGTTGCCTGCAAGTCAGGAAACTCTCGATGCAGCTCTGGTGAGTGAGTCATCCCCCACGCTGGGTGGGCTTTGCAGTGCACAGCTGCCTTTGAGTCACCCGTGCTCACTCCAGTAAACTCTCTGGTTCACTACACTAGACTTGGGTGGAATCCTTCTATTGTTTTGTCATCTGTACTCTATGTCACATCTCATGTCACACAGCTGAGGACACCAGCAGTGGCAGTTTAAGAAAACCACGTATAATGCCACATAATAAAACAGAGAGAGTAAAAGGAACAAAATCCCTCTCTCACACACTCTTTCAGCCCCCTGGAGGACAGCTGCACTTTGAGAAACATTGAGGATCCATCCGGGAACCCTGTCAGGCACCCACACCCACAGATGCACAAGCCCTTTATATGAGATGACAGAGAATCTGCACAGAACCCACATAAGTCCTCCTGTGTGCTGTGCTCCCTCTCTACATTACTCATGATGCAAATGAGATATAAATAGCACAGTGTATTGCTTTTGTTTGTATACTCTTGTTTGTTGTTGTTGTTGTGGATTTTTCTAGAAATATCTTCACTCTGCAGTTAGTTCAATCCACAGACTAGCAACATGCAGATAAGGGAGGCTGACCACCTGGCATGTAACCCTGGTCAGATGTAAGTTTGAACACCCAAGTTCAAGGCTCGCTGAGAACAAATTAAACGAGGACACAAAAGCCGACGTAGAAGTACTCTGAGGCGGGATGCAGAGCTTGTAGCACTGGACAGGAAGAATCCCAACCCTCCAAAGCTTCCCCACATTAACACCTTCCATGCTTCACTGTTGAAGATGAGGATTAAAGTGTGCTTGGGAGGTGATGCTAGACTGTTACCTGATGCCATAGAACCTTCCAGACCCAGCTTCTCTTCCTGGTAAGCATCCTTATCCCAGCCAGCCACATCTTTAGCCCCCTTCCTATCTCTTGCAACACACGCCCCTTACACTGTACCCAAGCAAGAGGTCCCACTTGGATGACTCAATTTCCCCAAGCTGCAGACTATACCAAGGCCCCTTGTGCCTCCCAGACACTGAGCTGTGAGCAGACTAACAGCACTCAGTTGAGCAAGGGGTTACCCAGAACAGTCATCCCCTAAACAGGATTGCTGGGCAACAATTCTCCAGAGCTTCCTGGGTTCCGGTCACAGTATCATTAGAGTTCAGCTGGGGAAGAATATTCTGGGACATTGCTCAGCTGGGCCCATAAATGTTAGTAAGGGCCTGACACAGAGCCAGAGGAGGCCAAGCCCAGTCAGCCTCTATACACCCCTGGTTGGGCCTTCCTCTGTTCAGTCCCACCCTAAGCCTTCAGACAGAGGCTTCCATGTCCTAGTGGTTTGAGGGGGCATTTGGCTTCAGCCCCAACTCTTACTGCTAGGCATTCAGCACCAGGGACAGGATTTTACTCTAAACAGAGCCAAGAGTAGGGCTTTCACATCTCAGTGAGCCCAGGACCTGGCAGCCTAGCACAGCCCTACAAGAAAGAGCTCAGCCAGTCTGGAAGCCCACGCTGGCTTCTGGAGGGCCTGGATGGGATATACAGTACTGTGGGATGAAAGGAACAGGCAGTCTCCCTAGGACCCACGGTAGGACATAAGTGAAACCATTTTGTGGAACTTGGAATAAAGTAATGCTCACAAGATTTGTTATGGAGTCAACCACAAGGCAGCTCCGAATAGAGCCAAGCCTAAGGTAGCTCCTATATGTTAATAACCAGCCTTAAGCTCTGAGTCCCCACAGCCCAGAGCTAACACCCACTGGAACAATGCGAAAAACTGGAACTCTGGGGGCGGCCCCAGGATTGCACTGCTATGCTCCCGAGACATGGCATTCCAAGCCTCTGCATGGATCCTCTTGGTAAAGGGACTCTGAAAGTGCCCTCCGTGTGAGTCTGGCTCCAGCGACCGCTGAGTTCCTTACACCTTTGCTGCACTGGTTGGCACTGACCATTGCTCTCAAAAACCATCTGGAACTTCCAATAGCACCATCCTCCCAGCCTGCCACAGCTGAAGGACCCAGAAGCATGGGTCAAGCCTGCTCCCAAAGCGCCCTCACTGGAGAGGATTCCCCAGTGGAATTTTCTGCCTAATAGTTCGCCACTTGCTGAGGTGTCTGTTTGTGTGAGACTACCATAATCTCTGTATAGCATGGTGTTGTAAGGAAATGTTTGTATGGACAAACTGAGCATATTCAAAAGGTAAACCTCAATCCTAGTGGCCGAGTGCCTCACAGCCTACAAGTCTGCTTATTACAATCACTCAGGATAGGGTACTGTACCCCAGGTCAAGGGTACTACCTGGGACTAGCACCAACTAGGTCCAAAGAGAGCCATCCACCTGGGTCACCATGAAGGGAAGTAACAGCAGGCAACCTTTGCCTCTTGCAGAGGTCACAAGGAGTAGGAGACCTACTGCACTGAAGACTGAACACACTGTCAGTCTTATAGTAACCTAGAGCTGAGCTCACTATGCTGAGGGCTCCAGACAGAGGCACAGGAGAAACTGTAGCTCTGGCTTCCCATACCCCAGCTCTGATCCCAGTTCTGTAGGTTGGCAGAGGACCAAGCTCACTACAGCTCCTGGATTCTCTTCCTCAAGAATAGAGAACAGGCCCCCATAGCTTTCCAATCCACACCTCATCCCCAACCCTTTGCCAAGTCATCCCTCACATACACCAGGCTGATCCAGACCTGTATAACCTCCAAGTGAGGGCCATGAGATGCAAAGGAGACAGCCAAACTGCACTCTCAAAACTACCCCTGACCCTAAACAGTCAGACACCACATCAGCCCAGGGCAACATGAGTCCCAGTCCAGGAGAACCTCCAGGGCTGTCTTTAGCCCTGGTCTCTGGTCCTAGTCCCTCACCCCCCCACACACAAGGAGCACTGAGGGAAGGCTTGCCTAGGGCCAGAGACCTAGCAAGGGTGACCCTGATGTGACTGTAGAGTAAGGCATTGAAGACTGGCATCTGACAGAAGCCAACTGGCAGAAAGGAACCCCTTCTAGCTAAGGCTGACCTGTAACAGAGCATGTGTAGTAAAAGTGCATCACATACAGCAGTCCCCATCTGCCCAGCACAAGTGTCCTTGAACTTCTAACTCTTCCCAACTCTCTCATCTACGTCCTCACTCAGAAGAGTTCTGTTTCTATCACTATCCGTGTGCTGATGGCTCAATTCCTTGTTCTGAAGCACAAGAACTTAGAAACCCTAGACCCATGCCTGTAAACACTGTGGGAAGAATAAGGAGTGCCGTTCTCTTGGGCCAGGCCACAGGGACCCCAACTCCTGCCTCTGTGCTTCCTTGCCCATCCCCCCTCACCCCACCCGCCAGCCCAGCCTGCTTTAAAGAGACTTCAGCATCCTCACTCCAAGCTCACAGCATCCAGCTGTCCTCAGGGCTGGGTGAACTTGGAAGAAACTTAAAGGGCCAGAGTCCTAATTTTAATCCCCAAGCCCCCTAAACTAGCTATGCGGCCTTAACTGCTCTGAAGCCCAGTGCTTTACCTGACAATAAAAAAAACCAGCAGGAGCTGAGGGTTTAGCTCAGTGGGTAGAGTGCTTGCCTGACATACACAAATCCCTGGGTTCAATCCCAAGCACACATAGACTGTGTGGTAGAGCAAGCCTGTAATCCTAGCACTCAGGGGATGAAGGCAGAAGGGTCAGGGTCAGTCTTGCCTACAGAATGAATTCAAGGGCATTCTAGGATACAGGAGACTCTGCCTCAAGAGAAAAACATAAAATAAAGAATGGGGGCCTCATTTCAAGGCTGACCAGGCTATGTGGGCCAACAGAAAGTGTGCAGATAATGGCAGTCTCCAACAGGGCTTCAAAGCTGCCCACAGCCTGAGGGAAACAGCTAAGTGGGTGGCATGCCCTGCCTTACAATAGGCAGAATCAGAGGCCAGGGCTTCTGGTTTCTTATTCAAGCTTAGGTTTTACAGATGAAGAAACTGATGCTCCCTGTCAGGGAACCTACTCAGGCCTTGAAATACCTCCTGTTCCTGGCCTGAAGGACAAGTAGCCATGGTGGTTCCCACTCCTGCCTGGGGAACCTCTTGAGTTAGATATCTCTGGCAGACCAGGATCCCCTCACACGCTCTCCAGTCCTCTCCCTGCTGCTCTCCAACCCTGCTTCAACCCTCTCCAAGCATGCTTCAGCCCTCTCCCAGCATGCTTCAGCCTTCTCCCAGCATGCTTCAGCCCTCTCCCAGCATACTCCAGCTCTCTCCCACCACGCTGCCACTCAGTCCCATATCCCAGCCCGGGGCAATGAGACCCTTCCCCTAGGCTCCAGTCCAGCTGCAGAAGCTTTGATGGGCACCTTCAATGCTATCCAAGACCTCAGTTATAGACGGTGTACCATGAAGCTGGAGTCTCCCAGCCTGGGCCTACCCCGCTCCATTTCCAGCAGAGCCCTAACCTCACCCCTTGTCCTGCCCCATTCCTGTGGCTTCAGATTCTCATGGGACTGTTCTGAAGAAGCCATAGGCCATGGCCCAGCTCAGCCTCCCTCCTGCTGCCTTGCCCTTTGCCCAAACCCCCGTTAGGGGATAATGTAGGTCATCTCCATTGCGGATGTTCAAGGTTTTCCCTTCTGTAGGGAAATCCTCCCTTGTATCTAATTACTGCCTCCAGGCTGCCTACATAATTAAGCCTGGAATGTGTCCTTGTAAGGATGCCCTGGGAGTGCTACCAGGTTTTGGAACCTAACAAATGGTAATTGAATCTACTTCCAAAGCTGAGTGGCCTTGGGTAACTGACCCTACTTCTCTGAGCCTCACTGCTGGTACAGCTGCTCTCCTGTGCTGTCTGGAGATAGCCACAAGCCATCTACAAAGGACCAGCTGGAGCCTGCCATACAGCTGGGCACCCATCAAGTCCAGATGATGCCTAAGTCAAATCCAGCCTGCTTGGACCCCCAACATTAAATGCAACAGATGCCCCTCTCCTAGCAAGAGGTTCCCCTAGCTCCCACTGGCCTTGACATGTGAGCTTTTCCACAGTCTGGCCACAGTCCTCAGCTCTTCCAGGCTTCCCCTTCCCTGCTCCTCACTGTCAGTTTTCCCAAGAACCTGGCCTCTTCTCTTTGATGGTCTCAGCCAGGACCAGGGCATCCCCCTCCAGGAAGTCCTTCACAACCTCAGCAACCCACACCACTCGCCCTTCTGGGCTTTCCTACTCCACAAATATGGTCCTCACCATCTCCTCCTACCTGGCAACCGCTGTGCACCTCCACAAACACTCACCAGTTGCTTATTGAAATTCTGGACGCACTGTTCAAATTGCTCATCCTTAGTCTCATCCGCCTTCCCCAGTTTCTGCAGGACCTGCCGGCACAGAGAGAAGGGAGGATCATGAGCTTGAGAAGCACAGTAACTGGAACAAGGATGCTCAGTCACTAAAGGATGGGGCACAAGGACCATGAGGACTGTCACTGTGCAATGGTCAGAGTGTATCCCCACACTTCCGTGTTGGGAAGTTATCCTAACAAGGCAGTATGGGCAGGTAAGACCCCATGGAAGATAACCAGGCCAAGAGGGCTTTTTCTTCGTGGATGGATAATGGATGTCATTATCAATGGATTAGGTCAGTTATCATGAGTGGTTTAGTTGTGTGGGGCTCCTCAATATCCACACGATTGGTTCCAGGACTCTATCCAAATACCAGATTCCATGGGTGCTCATTGCTTGTATAAAATTGGCAGTATTCCATAGTAATGCACACATCCCCCCTCATACACATCACCTTTGATAAGCATCTCTCCTACAACTGTCTGCCAAAGGCCCATGCATTAACTTGGTCTCAAGCCTATGGTACCACTGGGGTATGGGAGAACCGTTAGATGGAGCTTAGTGGGAGAGAGTTAGTCACTGACGACATGCCCTTGGAGGGCTGACTGGGACCCCACCCCCTGCTCTTTCTCTCTTGCTTCCTGGCTGCTACAAAATGAGAAACTTTTCCATCCATATGCTCTCCCCAAATATGACATACTGGCTCGCCCTGGGCCCAAAAGCCACGAGTCAAACCCACTGAGGATTTTAACTACTGAACCTCTAACACGCGCACCGAACAGACCTGTCCTCTTTTGTTCTGTTTTGTTTTGCTGACCTTTTTTAAAATGAAAAACAATTTTTCCATACAATCTATTCTGATGAGACTTTTCCCTCTCCCAGCCCCTCTCACCTCCCTGCCCACCCTATTTCACACTTTCTTTTTCTCTTTCACACACACACACACACACACACACACACACACACACACACTCACACACCCCACAAAATCAGGTATCTAAATATACAAAAGACCAATAAGACACTCACAAAAAAAAAATGTCCAAACTAAACAATATGGGATAAAAAGTTTACAAAAAGACCATTGAGTTTGCTTTCTGTTCTACGGCTGGGCATGGGGTCTACCCTGAAGTGGTTACTATTCCCACTGAGACTCCATTGAGAACTAATTTTTCTTTTGCAGCTGGGTACCAACTGCAGACAGCTCCTTAGGAGTGACAGCCCTTGTCCACATCCCCTTCTCAGCACTGGGACACCATCTGGCTTGATCTGTGCATACCCTTTGCGGGCTGCCACAGTATCTAAGGGTTCATGTGTACATCAGTCCTGCTGTGTCTGAAGGACGCTGTTTTCCTGGAGCCATCCATCACCTCTGGCTCTTACAATCTTTCTGCCTCTTTTCCCCCACAGACCCCTGATCCCTGAGGACATTTGATTTAGGGCTGAGTGCTCCAGAGTCTCTCACTCTCTGCACATTGTCCAGTTGTGGGACTCTGTTCCCATCTCTGATGATGGCTGAACAAAGCAACAGATGTATGAGTGTGGCAGAATGCAATAAGGAGTCAATTTATTGCTATGTTCCTTTAGTAGAACAATAGTATTTGGTTTTCCCTTAGGCCCATGGTCTATGCAGTTTCAGATTCTTGGCTACCTGAGTAGTGCCAGACATGGGTTCCCTCTCATTGAGTGGAGCTAAAATCTAATGAGAGTGGTTGGTTACTCACTCACACAACGTTTGTGCCACTACTGCAGTAGCATAGCTCACAGGCAGGTCCACCATTGTAGGTCTCATGGTTGATAGCTGGGTTGATGATTATCTTTCTCCATTGGTTACATGCATAGTACCTTCCAGTATCTGAACACTAGTCAGGAGAGGTGAAGGCTCTAGTTAGGTACCACTACAATTTCTCTGTATGCAATGAGATATGTAAGTGCTGTCTTCAGCAACAGGGCCTTACCATCAGTTTCTGACCATGATGGATAATCTTTTTTATGTGTTCTGAGATTTGGTTTGCAAGTTTGCAATTGAGAAATTTTCCATCTATGTTCATAAGAGAGATTTGTTGGTAACTTTTTTTCTTTGTTGGGTCTTTGGTTTAGGTATCAGTATAACTGTGGCCTCATAAAAAGAATTATTTTGTTTGTTTGTTTCTATTTTATTGATTCCAGCCCCAAGTTTGATTATTTCTTGTCATCTACTCCTTTTGGGTACAAGTTCTTTTTGTTCTAGATCTTTCCAGTGTACTACTAAGTTGTTAATATGGGATCTCTCCAATTTTTTTATGTAGGCAGTAGTGCTATGAACTTGTCTCTTAGAGCAGCCTTCACTGTGTCCCATAGGTTTGGCAATGTTGTGTTTTCATTTTCATTCAATTCCAAAAAGTTGTTTTTTATTTCCTCCTTAATTTCTGTCTTGACTCATATTTCATTCAGTAGAAAGTTCTTCAGTTTCCATGAGTTTATAAGCTTTCTGTTGTCTCTTTTGTTATCGATATCCAGCTTTAATCCATGGTGGTCAAACAGGATGCAGGGTATTATTATTTCAATTTTCTTATATCTATTGAGACTTGCTTTGTGTCCAAGTACATGGTCAGTTTTGGAGAAAGTTCCATGAGATGCAAAGAAGAAGGGAATTTGTGTGTGTGTGTGTGTGTGTGTGTGTGTGTGTGTGTGTGTGTGTACTTGGGTAAAATGTTCTATACATATCTATTAGGTTTACTTAATTTATAACATTTGTTGGCTCCAGTATTTTTGTTTAGTTTTTGTCTGAGTGACCTGTGTATTAGTGAGAGTTGGGTACTGAAGTCACCCACTATCACCATGTGAGGCTCCATATGTGATTTTAGCTATAGCAGTGTTTTTTATGCACTTGCAAGTCCCTTATTTGATGTATAAATGTTTAGGATTGCAATATCTTCTTGGTGGGTTTTTCACTGATGAATACGTAGTGTCTTTCCCTATCTCCTCTGATTAGTTTTAGTTTGAAGTCTGATTTGTCAGATATTAAAATGACTACACCTGTTTGCTTCATTTGTTTGGTTTATTTGCTTGGAATAACTTTTCCCATGTTTTTACCCTACAGTGATGGTGAGGTGTGTTTCCTGGATGCAGAAGAAAGATGGATCTTGCCTTTCTAATCCAATCTGCTAGTCTCTATCTTATTGGGGAATTTAGATGATCAGTATTGAAAGTTCCTCATGAATAGTGTTTACTGATTCTATTACTTTGTTGTTCTGGTGTGGGTTTTCTCTCCCCCTTTTCATTTACTCTTCAGATATTATTTCTTCCTTGTGTCTTCTTGGATGTGGTTGGCCTCTTCAGACTGAAGTTTTCCTTCTAGGGCTGGATTGGTAGATAGAAACTGCTTAAATTTGTTTTATTGTGGAATATCTTTTTTTGTCCATCAATTATGATCAATAGTTTTGCTGGATCTAGTATTCTGGCCAGCATCTGTGGTCTCTCAGACTATAGAACATCAGCCTGGCCCTTCTGGCCTTCAGAGCCGCCATTGAGAAGTCTGGTATTAGTCTAATGGGCCTGCCTTTATATGTTATTTCATCTTTTTCACCTGCAGCTTTAATACCCTTTCTGTGTTCTGTATGTTTAGGATTTTGCTTACTATGTGCTGCAGGGAACTTCTTTTCTGGTCTTTTCTATTTGGTGTTCTGTATGTTTCTTGCACCTTGATGAGCACCTCCTTCTTTAGGCTGGGGAAATTTTCTTCTATGATTTTGTTGAAAATATTTTCTGTGTCTTGACCTGGGTTTTCTTTTCCTTCCTCTATTCCTATTACTCTTAGATTTTTATCTTTTCACAGTGTCCCAGGTTTCCTGAATGTTTTGTACCTGGATTTTTTGACATTCAACATTTTCTTTGACTGAGGTATTCATTTCTTCTACCTGGTATTTAATGCCTGTGGTCCTCTCTTCCATCTCTTATGGTCTGTTGGTGAGGCCTGCCTCAGAGGTTTTTGTTTTGACATTCTAAATTTTCCATTTCCTCTTTAGTTTCCGCTTCCATTTTCTTCAGTGATTCTATTTCTACTTTCATGTCTTGAACTGTTTTCGTTATTTCATTCAACTATTCCTTTGTGTTCTCATGGTCTTCATTAAGGGATTTATTCATATCCTCTTTAAGGCCCTTGAACATATTCATAACTGCTATTCTGAAGTCCTTGCCTTGTGCTTTAACTGTATTGCATTTCTCAAGGCCTACTCTCATAGGATTATTGGGTTCTGGTGAAGGCANTGTCTTGGCTGTTCAGGTTTGCATTGGGGTCTAGACATCTGGAGTCATNATGATCNGGGTGTTTAGATGTTGATATCTAGTCTTGGCTTTNTTGAGTGGGTTTTTGTTCTTTGGTTTCTGTTGCTCTCTCTAGATCTTAGGTAAATGTGGTGACTGTGGGGACCCTGGTAGAGAGTGCTTATGCAGGTCAGTGGGTGGNAGAGAGGAATGGAGATGNGCTAAGAGGAAAGGCTGAGAGGGGTTATGTGACCTAAGAAGATGGGGTCCACACACTCCCTGGGCAGAGTCTCAGGGAGTGGAGGCACAGTGGGAGGAGGGGCTCCTGCAAGTAGACTACAGAAGGACAGAGAATAAGTCTAGACAGACAGGCATGAAAGGACTAGGGGGATTCTGGGTCTGTGCCAAGAGATGGAGTCTCCAGTGAATGGAATTGGATGGGAGGAGGGGCTCCTGCAAGGAGGCTGCTTAGGAAGGACTCAGATTAAGTCTGGACAGAGCATTTTGGGAGACCAGAAGGGTAGTGAAAATCGCCTACCTTAGCACTCGGTGTGGCCANTGTGGGTCCCTGGTAACACTGGGGGTGTTTCTGGGTATCAGTGGCAGACACAAAGGAATGTAGATGGGCTAGAAGGGAAGGCTGAGAGTGTTCAGGAAAAAGAGCTAACCAAGAGGCAGCATCCCCAGGGAATGGAGGTAGGGTGGGAGGATGGGCATGGCAAGAGGCTGTTAGAGGGCTAAGGGAAAGACTCGCCTTTCCTCTCTTTTAGGTCCATTGTCTAAAGCATTTGTTTCAATAACAGCAAACTGACTGAAATATTTTTCTGGCTGCTTCCTTCCTTCCTTCTTTCTCTTCCTTCCTTCCTTCCTTCCCTCCCTCCTTCCCTCCCTCCCTCCCTCCCTCCCTCCCTTCCTTCCTTCCTTTCTTTTTCCTTTCTTTCTGTGCGTGGTATATAACCTCTACATCCTTGTTCACAAGGATGTGTGCAAATGTGTGCACGACCATGCAAGGGTCAAAAGTCAGTATCAGGTGTCAATCACTCTCCACCTTATTTTTGAGACTGAACCTGAAGCTCATCAGTTTCACCAGACTAGACTAGACTGGCTGACCAATGCATTCCAAGGATCTGCCTATCTCTGCTCCTCCAGCCCTGGGGTTACAGACATGCACTGCTATATCCAGCTCTTATGTGGGTGCTGAGGATCTGAACTCAGGTCCTCAGGGTTATACAGCACCCACTTCACCAACTGAGCCACCGCCCCAAGCCTGAAACATTTTCTTTATTAATTACCCTGCCTGTATCATAGCAGCAAAGAGTAGATGAAAACAGTAAGAATGAGGCACTCAGGACTCCTTACCTTCTATCCAAAGTCCTAGCAAGAACCAGAAGGAGAATCTCAGACAGGCTGTCATGACGTCACCAGGAAGAAAGCTTCTGAGACAGTATTAGAGACTGGAGGCCCCTCCCTACTCATCTAACTGCTCTGCTGGAGCCCCGCCCACTCAAAGTGGGCTGAGCAGGAAAGGGGCCAGACAGGGTGTCCTCACAAACTCAGATGACTCTGCCACCTCTGCCAAGGACCATGACACTGCAAGGAGGCCCAGAGTAGGCACAGGACAGACCACCACAACCAGAGAGGGTAGTAAGAGCTGTTGGGCCTGGCTGAAGCCACTTAGAATCAGCTTCCTATTTGAGTAGACTATTAGAGGTGACATGGCACAGACAGTTTCTTCCTCCATAGCCCAGCAGTCAACACTGGGCCCAACCACACACAGTCCTCCACCTACCCTCATATCTACACACACACACACACACACACACACACACACACATGCCCACAATGGTCCACTCCCAATTGGAAGTCTCCAAAGTGGCCTGCCTCTGGTGACCTCTGGCCTTGCTCATCAGTGTTGGGGAAATGAGGTATAGGACAGAGGCATGGTGTTAGGTGGGCAAGGGTGAGAGGAGTAGACCCAAGGCTAGGAGAGAAGCTAGGTCAAAGAGCTAAGAGGAAGCCCTGAGCAGAGGGCCAGCCAACAAGGCTCCCCACTTCTCCCTGGGCCTTGCTCTCTCTAACCCCAGAGCTCTCCATGATGGAAAAGAGAGAGAAAAAAGCAAAGGGGGACAGACAGTCCAGTGATCATGGAGCCCAGCTGTATCTGCCTCACGCCAGTATGTTCTGGTACGCACCTCCCTTTGATGACCCTGGGACAGGCTGTACTGCCTGCAAAGTACACTTGGCATACTTAGGACCTCAGCTAGGCCCTTCCCCATCCCACTGGCCCTCGTGGACCTACACTGTCCTACTGCTTCTTTTCCAGAGCCCCCTATTCCAGGAGTCACAGTACGTCTAGTCCTTCATGGCCATCTCTTGTCAAGCTGTACTCAAAAACAGTACATCAAACATGAACTAAAATATCTCAAATGAGCCAAATANATCTTTCCTTTTTAAAAACTGATTGTCTCGGGTATTTTGTTACAGTAACAGCAAGATGACCGAAATATTTTATCAATTATCCCACCTTGGTTATGTCCTGCATCACTGCTAAAATCACAAAGGTGACTCAGATGTAGGAGTGAGGGGGTGGGACAGTCAGGAAAGGAAAGGCTTGTGGGGGGAGGGGTGGCAGCTCACAAAAGAGGCAAGAGATAAGTCAGATTGTAAAGCGGTGGGATATCTACTGGCTCCAGGTCACTAGAGGTCACAGGATGGCAAGGGGGATAAGAATGGCAGAAGTGGCTAACAGCTTTGTAAACTTGCACCCCTACAGTAGGAAGGAACAATGACAGAAACTATGGTGGAGCCAAGGGTCAGGGAAGTAACCCCCTTCAAGTCCCACCTCACCAAGTACCCCACTGCAGAGATCTGAGCCAATGAGACCTCGTGGCTATTGGATGTGTCAAGCTCAGGGCCAGCAAGCCATTTCACGGTGGGGTAGAGCCATGAATACAGCCCAACACAAATGATGGAACATTAAATTCTTTTTTAAGTTTTTTTTTTATATAATCTGACTGCATAGTTGCTTCTTGAGCATAAACTCTATAGGGACTCATGGCAGGAGGGAAGACAAACTACCATGGCAGATTCCTAGCTGTACCATCCACACTGAGCATCCCACCACACCCTGGCCACTGAGGGATGCCTTCCTGACCAGTTCTAGTGCCCAATCAGCTCCCTGACATGAATGATGCTCAGCCACGCTAGGACCTGTTGCCAATCTGGGGTCAGGAGCACAAGGTACTCACTTTAAGCCTAACAGTGCTTTCACCAAGAGACACACTTTTACACATACACACACACACACGCACGCGCGCGCGCGCGCGCGCGCGCACAGACAGAGCCCATTCATCCCTTTCATTGGAGTCTCCTGTGCTGAGGTCACAGACACAGGGCACTGGGGAAGCAGGGGTCCTCAGTATCTGGGGTAACCTGGACCAGGAGAGGAGGAGGAGCANAAGACATTAAAGCCTAGCCATAAATGGTGAGAAAAGAGGAGTGACATTGGCCTCAGTGGCACCTAGGTATCCAGAGTTCTAGACCAAACTGGAGAAGCAGGAGAATGAGGCAGAGAGGGAGGTCCCAGAAGCATGGGACAGACATATGAGAGGCTGAGGAAATGGCTCAGTGGCTAAACCATTCACCCTGCAAGTCCCAAGGACCTGACTTACACCATGTTTGGATGCCAAACTAGCCCACAAGCTTCCAGGAAGCTTCCTGTTTCCACCTCTGCCCTAGCCATANCGTGCTCTAGTCACCACAGACACGGACTTTACACGGTTTCTAGAGATCTGAGCTTAGGTCATCACACTCNAGTGATGAGCACTTGACCACCGTCACTGCCCCAGCCTCATCTTTCCTTTCTTTAATGAACTGTCTATCTCTATCTCTATCTATGGGCTCCTGGTTCAACTCTCTGTTGTAGGACACACCTGGAAACCCCGGTGGGTGTCATCTAGATTCTAATTTACACCCATAACAAAAGGAAGCCACAGACCTTCAGTGTTACTCACAGCACCACACACTCACTCTGCCTGTCTCATCTCACAAAGAACAAAGAGGAGTCCTTCACACAGGACAAAGGATAAGGCTCACACTGGCCACACCCCCATGTGTGTGTGCTTGCCAGCACAGGAGGTCACTAAGCAGGCCCAGAGCCAGCAGTCCAGGAAGCCTTATCAGTGCCACTNGATGTCACCTCCTATCAGAGCTTCCTTTCCTCACATCCTCAAGCCCTTGGCCAGATGTGAGTAGAGCTGGAGTGTCTGTCAACAGCTGCCTGCACACCTCAATGGATGGCTCCAGACCTCCTTCCGCAAACATCTAGCTGTATAGCCCCTCTGCAGCAGCCAAATGAGATGGCCCACTTCCCCTGGGAAGGCTGAGGTGAGGTGTCAGGCATAGGTCAGTGACTGTTAGAGCCACCTGTGCCTCTAGGAAGTGAGGAAATCCTCCCTAAGCAGCCCCCACCACATCCAATGTGGCCTTCCTTGTGACCTAAAGGAAGAACAGAAGCTCTGGGCTCAGCCATGCCCCTGAGTGTATGAGACATCCTGCCAAACCCTCCANCTCTACAACAACCCACCCCCTCACACAGACACAGGCAAGACCCCTACAAAAGTCCCATGGCCCATGCCAAGGCATGGCCACCATCCCAGAGGGCAAGCTAAGCCCCAGGGAAGGCTTGTTTGAACTGGAGTCAGATCATTTCCTGTCTCCCCTAGTGGGAGGCCTGGTGAACGGAGNGCAGAGAAGACAGGACACTCAGTCCCTCGCTGAACCTTACACTCTGGACAGTCACCTTGTAGGCTAAGACCCTCCCTCCATCAGTGCCAGGGTGAGACTGAGCCTTCTGACCTTGTGGGGACACATGGACAGATGGATGGACGAACACACACACACACACACACAC
>LZPO01034852.1:157695-170423 GCA_001675575.1 Neotoma lepida
AAATTTTATTATACATTTCTTGACTTATTCATGTGTATCCACATGTGTATGTATGAATATGTACCGTAGCATACATGTGGAAGTCCACTCTCTTCCACCACACGGGATCCCCAGGGATTGGGGACAGAACTCTGGTGGTCAGGCTGATGACAAGTGTCTTTTTATTCCCCAAGCCACCTTGCCAGCCCCTAAGTTTCTTCACTGGGTGAGACTCACAAGACTGCAGCAATGATGGCAAGATATAGGTAAGCTGTAACCCACTGCTATTATTATTAACTTGATATTTGATGAAGCTTCCCTCAGGCAGGAACTGCAGACTTTCTCCTCTCCATTCCCCAGTGCTTCTTAATAGCATGTGCAGAATGCAGTAGTCTTGTTAGGAGGTGGCAGCCTCTGACAGGGGNCTTTGGAAGCCTGGGTGCCAGGCTTTCCCTCAAGGAATCTCCTACAGCACTTAGAGCAGTGAGAGATTAAATCAATACTACTGGTGGCTCTCNGGCCTCACCTGACCTAGCAGCACCTACGCAAATTTCCATTTCAACTTCCCAAGTGCCCAGGCAGCAGGTATCATTACCTCTTTTTCAGAAGGGGAGACTGAGGTCAGACAGATTGGCATGATCTGCCCAAGGATAGGAACATGGTGTAGGTGTGGGGAGATGACTCAGCCCTAGTTCACTAGACCTGTGACCTTCCACTGCAACATTGCAAGTGGACCCCTCCAGTCCAGGCCATCTCTGATACCTTAGGTAGCATCCATTAAGTGGCTCTCCCATGCTCCCCAAAGTGTACTGTGAACAGGCACCCCCACCCACCTGGTCCTGCACAAACACCCACCTCATGCTACACATTTGCCCTGGCCTGCCACTCTATGGTGTAAAATTTTAGGATTAGCATACTTCTCTTTGCAATTTTCAGACCCAGTGGAAGCATGCCAAAGAGGAAAACACAACATTCCAGACATCCAACAGGAAGTCCCCCACCACAAGAGGTGGCCTCTCACCTGGAGACCAGACTCTTCCCCTAGCCTTCCCCCATCAAGGCAGCCATCCACATCTGTAGTCACATCCATCCAAAACCTAAGCACAGGCATAGGTCTCNACACATGGAACACGCTCCTGCTTGTGGCCACTGTGTGATGACCATGTCTCCAGCTAGGCCATCAGCTCCACAGGGCACGGCTTTGATCCCCACTTCCTCAGTGTTTAGCACACAGTGTGTGCTACATGTTGTGTAGAAGAAGAAGTACGCGAATTCATCACCACTGCACCAGTGTCAAGAAACAAAAGACTAGTTAAGGGGATTAGAGTTTATCTGTAGGAACTGAGTTAACTCTAAAACATTCTGATTCTTAAGTCCAAGCCTTCTGCCTGCAAGACTGCCCCTGTACACACCACTTACTCACATACATGTGCACCACACACATAAACATGTGCACAGTACACAGTGCATGTGACACACACACACACACACACACACACACACACACACACAGAGGCTGTTATCCTAAGCCCTGACAGGCTAAGGGGCTCAGCAGGGATTAGCTGTCTACAAAGGCCTGTAATGGACACTCCCAGGGAGCGATTTGAGTAGTGGGCCTTGTAGAGGGCTCCCAAGGAGGTTCTGTGGTATCAGTCTACCTACCTACTGGTATTTAGTGAGCACCTGCTATGTGACAGGCATCTGTCAAATGCTTTCTGTTCTTCACAACATGCCTGTGAAAAGTTTATCCATTAAAGGGAGGGAGGAGTCTCCAAAAGGACCTGTCACCTGACTGCAGCCAGTCAGGGGGACCCAGAGGCCCCATGTGTGACCCACGGTGATGTGCAGGCTAGAAGACACAGCAAGAGTGGAGGGCTGAAGCATTCTCAGTATTGTCGCAGCCTTACAACTTGGAAAGAACTTACCCAATGCCACCCAGCACAGAAGCCAGAGAAGGGAGGTGACAGGGGAAAGATGATCTGTGAAGATGTGGTAGAAAGTGGTTCTGCCTCAGTGGCTGTTGAGAATCCCTGGGGTACATAGATTTTTACCCCAGCATGCAACACTTAATTAAATCTGGCCCGAGTCATCCAGCCACCCCTCTCTTGCATGGAACTGAAATTCTCACCATCCTCACTGGCCCTTCACACCTTGGCCCATACCTGTACCCTAGGCATCCCAGCACCCCCCCCAGTACAGTACCAATTGCCTGGCTTCCACCTGCCACAGCCAGTATACTACTGAGGCCACCAGGCCTGAGGGGGCTCAGGAAGATCCCAAGGACATGCTTACAGCTCTCCCACACCTTCCTGAGACCAGTGTCTCCAGAGCACCCCCTGTGACCCCACCCCCAAGCACCCCACACCCCATACAGAAGGCAGACTCTTGCAAGGAAGATAAACCATCACACAAAGAAGTTTCAGGAAATCTGATCTAGGCTGAAAGGTTCAGCAGAGCCTGTCCAAACTCAAGGAGAGAGGCCCAGTGCAGAGAGTTAGAGAGGAAAGGAGATGATCCNGCATGGGAGAGGGGACTGAGAACAGGCCTTAGACTCTCCAGGGCAGAGAGAAGCACAGAGATAGAAAGGGGTATGCCTTGCATGGAAGGCTGGGTCCTCAGACTAGGGAAAGTCTGTGTAAGTAAAATCAGTGGCCCAGATGACCTCAGTTGCAAGGNCTATGTGATTCTAGCAGGGACTCAGGACTATGCAGCAAAAGTACATTCTGTTAAAGAGGACANTTGCACCTGCTCCTCCTAAAGGTAGCCTAGCAACTCTTGAGGTCACCACCAGAAGCTTGATGTTCAAACCCAGCTCCTACTATGGAAGGTGATGTACCTACGACAAGGGAAGACCTTGACCATGCACAGGAACACAGTGCAGTTCACTGCCCTGTGTCAAGGTGGCACAACAGCAACATGGCGCAGTTTACCACCACGTGGCCAGGTCCTATAAATAACCACNGCTGCCCCTTCCTTTGCTGAGCGTCTGTTTCACATGCCAGAGATGTGCTGTGCACTGACAACCCCAGACTTCCCACTCCCACTGGTGTTCCGCACACTCTCCCTCACACCCCTCCAAGCATGCTCAGGGACAGCCATAGCCATCAAGGAAACATTCCCTCTTTGCAAATTCCTACCATACCCAGGACTTTCTCCCTGTGCTCAACCACTGGCCCAGTACTGTGAGAACAAGGCCCAGCCTCCCTCACACTCTCTTCCCTAAGGACTCCTAGGCCGTGGACTTGGGCAGGCAAGATTCCATACCCCCCCAACCCCAGCTGTCCTTTTCCCCAACCACCCCATCCCCCAAGGGGCCCAGCTCGCCAGCCCCTAATCCTCTTGTCATCTGACCCAGCCTCCACCCTAAATTGGCTTTGCCCAGCCACCCTTCTGAGGCCCAAAAATGGACACAGTCATTTATAGAGGGTCAGCTAAGCCAAATGCAATGGGAAGATGACCTCATGAAGCCCACGGGCCTGGGCTCCAGGCACACATGCTCACCTCAGGCACACAGCGACAGTAGCAGAGTAAGCACCATCAAGGCCTGAGCCATATGCTTCCTGCCTGAGGCAGCATGCAGGGACTCAGCCTAGGACAAGGCACCTGGCATGTGTGCAGGCAGGAAAGTAGAAAAGAATACAACAGCTCGCTCCCAGGTCTGGGCCAGCCAGGGCTCCAAGATCAAGCACCCAAGTTCCCACATTCATCCATAAACATCCACTAAGCACCCACCAGAGCTTGAGAGACACACGGGGGTCACAAGCACAGCTCTGCCCAGGGCAGTGAAAGAGGCTNATGAATCAAAGAATAGCAACCTAAGATCCATTAGAGGCCACAGAGAAGAGCTGGTCCTGTGACCCCTCCCANGACCCCACGACACCAGAGGGTACACTGCACTTTGCTGTCACTCTCTGAGTCTCCATAGCTGTTAGGACAGAGAAGTTGGAAGACTAAATGGGAAGCAAGAGGGTCTTCTTCCTACGCAAATACANCGTAGGCTTTCTTTTTATTTTTTCTGTGTGTATGCACATGCGTGTACAGGCCAGCGCTCAACATCGGGTCTCAATTGTTCTACCTTATTGCTTGAGAAAGGATCTCTCACTGAACCTGGAGCTTGCTGATATAGCCAAAGTGGCTGACTGGCAAGTCCCAGAGATCCTCTTGTCTCCAACTCCCCAGCGCTGGAATTTCAAACTCACAACACTCCTGCTCTCAGTTTTACACATGGGTTCTGGAGGATCAAATTCAGATTCCCATGTTTGTCCGGCAAACACTTTTCCAACTGAGATGTCTCCCCAACTTTCTCTATGCTTTCCACCTGCTATCCTTGCTGAGAAAATGCCCTTCTGTGACAATAAAAAATAATAATTGCCCTGTGGCTGGTTTATTTGACCAAGAAAGGTAGGCCCAGTGTTAGGCAGGACTGCTTGTAAGACAGTGGGACTGAGATCCTCTTAGCAATGGGTATTGAATAGGGCATGGACCACCACCAGAAGATATTGGGGAGGCAGTCCAGTCAGTATACCCAGGCTGTGACAAATGCAGATTCCAAGTAGCAGAATGATAAGCAGAAGAGGACAATACCTAGGTGAGACACAGGGCTTCCTGGAAGCGGGGTCTGTAGGGCCAAGCAGGGAGAGGATGAGAAACAGGCTACTGTCTCAGGATACCTGTCAGACTGTCTTGGCTTCCCCTGGGCAAATGGTCCCTAACTAATGCCCACGGGACATAGAGCAGCCGTGGCAAGAGGCAAGTGCAGACCCACGAAGTCCAGGCTCAGACAAGGCCAGCTGCTGGCTATAGCCATGGTCCATAGCCANCCAGCTGTCAGCCAACTGCCCGAAACCTCTTTGCGGGCACTGAAAAGAGATGGCAGTTCAGTGGCCCAGCCATACAGGACAAGAAAGGAACACAGTCTACACATATGCCCCTAGGGTTGCATCAAGGAGGCTTCTGCTAGAAAACTGCATCTGGGCAGAGGTGCACACCGGCAACAGTGAAGAGGCATATGAAGTTGGTCTCCATGGAGTGGGGGCAGGGAACTTGTCTCAGCTTACTCCATATTTCCATTCATTTCCTTTAGGAGAGAGAAACAGGCTCCAGGCACCTTAAATGAATTACTAGGTCACTGGGAGCAAGGGTGGCTGTATCTGCCTACTGCTCCAGCTGGGTAACTTGTCTCCTCAGCCACCAACAGACTACTGGGGNTCCCTCTCTCTTCCTTTTCCTCCTGAATGGGCTAAGGAGCTCTGGCCAGATCTGGAGATTAGCAAGAGCCTCCCCATACCCACAGTCACCCCCTCCTTAGCTAGTAACCACAAGGATGAGGAGTAGGGCGCTAAGGAAACTCTACCCCCCCATCACATCACGTGGCTGCATCCTTGGGGAGCTCATAGCTAGCTCTCAGCTGCAAAAGTCATTGTTTATAAACAGCCCCAAGACTGGCAGAGGAAGACAAGCCTGTCGTCCCTGTCCCCACCAGGCCCTGGCCTGGCTAGAGCCATGGGGGGCTATCCCTAGCAGAAACACAGATTGTACTATCTCAGATTTCAAGAGTCGGAATTGGCAGGGGAAGTGGCGTCAGCAGCTGGCGTGATCCAATTCAATGAGCCAGGGATAGAGAGGAGTAAAAAGCAGGCCAGCGAAGGACCCCCGCCCCCAACCCCCACATTTCCTGCACAGTCAGGGTGTCCCAGGAAGCCCTGATCCCATCCCCTGCAAAAACCCCAGAGTACTCTCAAACAACAGGGATGGGGTTCCCTGTGACGCCCTCCACACCCCTCTTCTGGGCCACCGGTATAGCCAGGAGCTCCCACCATCTCTCTCTCCAGCGGCTGGAACCGCCAAAGCCCTGCTGGGGCGAGGGGTGAAGAACCCTCTGCAACCCGGAGGGTCTGGGCGGGACCTTCTAGGCCGCAGGCACCTCTTGGAAGGAGAAAAGCAATCCTTCCTTCAGGGATTAACGTAGAAAGGCCATAGGAAGGANAGGGCAGTGGGCGCCCGCACTAGCCAGCTGGGAAAGTATAGCCTTAGAAGTCTGGGACGTGTTCAACCTTAGGGGCAGCGCGACAGGCTCCCTCCCCCCACGCAAGCCCCGCCTGGATTGCCCGCGTGGGTCTAGAGAGCTGGGGGTCACCTCCCAGCCTCCCGACCCTTGGACTCCAGGGTAAGGTGAGAGTGGACCCCGAGTCGGGAGAAGCGAACCGGAGCGTGGGCCTCCACTTCTCTGCAGAGGAGCCGCGAAGGTACAAAACGGTGGGGGAAGGGGAGGACAAGGTGGACAGCTGCGCTCTCCTCTACCAGAGCCCGAGTGGGGAGAAGGGGACACCCTAACTGCAGGGAGACCAAGCCCGGGGACTCCTCGGCCACGATCATCCGGAAGTGACCTGCTCGATCCCAAGGGTAGGAGTGAGAGGTGTGGCAGGTTTACCGGTCTCTCACCTTCTCCTGCGCTCGGGTCAGCTTCTTCTGTACGTTGCTGGCGATCTTCCCCGCCGTCACCCCCTTGCTCCCCATCTCTGCCATCGCGGCGCCGGCCTCGCCCGTAGCGAGCGCGGATAATGGCGCGGGGAGGCGGTGCGCGCGGCACTCGCAGCCTCCAGCCCCGGCCGCTCCACCAGCCTGGGCTCTGGCTCCACGCCGCGCACTAGAACAGCTCAGGGGACTGACGGAGACGGAGCGTGCGCGGGGAGAGCGAAGAGAGCGAGCGAGCGACGCGGGGATCCAGAGAAGGAGGGACTCACAGCGGGAGGGAGGGGGCGGGGAGAAGGGACTAGCCGCAGGCGGGTCAGCGCCCCCAGCCCGCCCCCTCCAGACATGACACTGCCTTTTAAAGGGCCATTCTGGGATCCGGATCCTCACCGCCCAGGAGGAGGGAGCTTCGATCGCGGGCGCTGGGGGGGACTGCGGNGCAGGGACTCCCCGGACGTGCTGGCGATNTCGTCTGGGGGTGGGAACTACCTACGCTGTCCCCGGTTCCGCGCCACTGCGATCCTGAGGCTTAAATCCTCCTCCCAAGCAGATACCTCCTGCAACCCTAGAACCAGGTGAAGGAGTTGGGTGCTTTCTAAATTCAAAAATAATGGGGAGGGGGCGATAGATGCCTGCGTGGCCCTGGAATCCCTGAGTCGCCGGGGNCTGGGAAAATGCCCTTCCAGGGATTCCCCTCCCGCTGGCAACCNGGCGTCCGCCTCCACCTGCACCCTAGGGCACGTCTTTCTGTCCTTTCCTCTTTGCCTAGTCTTATGCCAACCAACTAAGCACTTGGTTTTTCCAGTTTGCCTTTAACTATCATCCTAACGATCACCTAACCTTAACTGCATATTTAATGTGTGCCTGGCATTGTGTTGAGTGATTTGGTAAGCGTTATTTCACCCAGTCTCCAACAGTCCTATGAGGGAGAGGCTCCAATATATTACCGTTTTACAAATGAAACACCAAGAGGCTAACTAACTGCATCTAGGCTTGCAATGTATNGGGGCGGGGATAAGAGATTGCCTAATCCTGTAATAGGGAAATGATTAAGGGTCATTCAGTATTCGTGAAGATATGGTTATCCAATGACACANACTATGTAGTCACTAGTGGAGGAGGAGCTGTGCTACGACTTTGACGAATACCAAAATTCTCCGGATACTCGTCTTTTATGCAAAAGACTCCTAGGGAAACAGAAACAGGCAGTTACCTGAGGCTTGCTGGCCAGCCAGCCTACTGTACTTGGGGAGTTACAGGCCAATCAAACCCTGTATCAAAATGACAGCTCAAGTTGTACTCTGGCCTCGAGTGGACACCACACACACACACACACACACACACACACACACACNCACACACACACGATCATGCAGACATACACACATGGCAGAGTATTTGCGTATAACTGACACCTTTTCCCCCACATACTTTAAACCATTTCTGATGATTCATAATGCCTAATACATGCAAAATATTGTGTAAATAGCTGTTATACTTTTTGTTTAGGGAATAAGGGCAAAGAAAAAGAATTCAGTGCAGATAAAAGCTTTCCCTGAATGTTATCAGTCCTAGAATGCAGAACTGCAAATAGGGAGCGCCAATTGTATATATTTGTGTGGTATAACCAAACTATATATATTTGTGTGGACACACAGTGGTGGTGCATGCCTTTAATCCCAGCACTCAGGAGGCAGAGGCAGGCGAATCTCTGAGTTCAAGGCCAGCCTGGGCTACTGAATGAGTTCCAGGAAAGGCACCAAAGCTACACAGAGAAACCCTGTCTAGAAAAAAAAAATATATATATATATATATACATATATATATATATTTGTGTGGTATGACCAACTGTATATATTTGTGTGGTATGCTGGTATCCACACCCTCTACCCAAAGCCATACCAGGGACTGTGAAAAGTTCTGGGGCACTCTGCTACCTTGGAAGTTTCTCAGGATTTGTGGGTAGAGTTGAACAGATATGAGTGCTCCTGGAGGCCTAGATGTGTCCAAAACATGGACAAGAGCCAGGGTGTGAGACCTATGGAATGCTCACAGTAGACAGCGGAGCAAAGGTTGCTGGGACAGGGTCTCAGAGATGAGATTCCCCAGAGGAACTGGAAGTACTCATGTAGGCTCTTCTCCAAGTCCTTGTACAAACAGAGAAACTGAGGCCTAAAAACAAAAGGCTCAGCCAGCCTTCCCAATGGCCCATCTTGCCCCCTAGAACTCTCCTGGACGTTACCTGGCTGGCTACATCTGCTTCTCCATCCTGGACTCCTTCCTGGCCCATTAGTCTTCCTATTGTGGCAAAAAAGACAGGCTCAGCAGCTGGTCACTGGCAACAGTCTCACAGATAGCAAATGACAAGCAAAGAACCAGCCCTCACAAGCACTAAACACTGAGAATGGGANGTATTATGTCGAAATGATCCATACAGGACCTATGTTAGATCCCCAGGATGCATATAAGAGCAAGGCACTACAGACACACTGATGATCCCAGTGCTCAAGAAGCTCAAACGGGCATCCCTGAAGCTTGCTGGCCAGCCAGCCTGACTAAAGGAGGCTATGAGCTCCAGACCAGTGAGAGACACCATTTTAAAAAAAATAAAATGGAAAGCAATTGAGGAAGGTATTCAAGGTTGACCTTTGATCTCCATGTGCATACACACACATGCACACACATACACACACACACTTATATGAGCACACATACATGCACACAAACATGCAAATTCATTATAAACTTATGTCCTATTTATGAGCCCTTCAAACAAAATCTAAATAGCCTGGGTTTCTAAATCAGCATTCTCCTGAAATATATTTTGCCTCATGGTCTCTTTCCTAATTTACAATTGTCTACTATTCTCTCAAAGTAATTACTTTCCTTCTCTCCCCCTCCCTCCCTCCCTCCCTCCTTCCCTCCCTCCTTTTCTCCCTCTCTCTCTCCTGAGTCTCATACATCCCTTGACCTAAAACTCACTATGTAACCGAGATGACCTTGAACTTCTGATCCTTCTGTCTCTACCTCCTGAATTCTGGGACTACAAGTATGTGCCATGATATGGGGTGCTATGCATAGAATCCAGAGCTTCATGCTTACTAGGCAAGTATTCTACCAATTGAACCATTTCCCCAGGCCTGTCAAAGCAATTTCTTCCAACATTCCTTGAGGAAAGCAATGAACAAAAGTCAAATTCTATTACAGTCAGCCCCTGGGAATGGAAGATTCTGCTTCGCTGGGCTTCTGGTGTTTCCAAATATGACAGAAAAATACAAAACAACAGAAGTGTTCCTCAGTGGGAAAGGGTCAGCCATGCCGGCACAGCTGCAAGAGAAGCCACTGGGGTGATGGGGCTGTCTTTCGGTATACTGTGAATATGTGCTGCTCTGATTGGTTAATAAATAAAATAAATAAAATGCTGATTGGTCAGGCAGGAAGTATAGGCGGGATAAGCAGACAAGGAGAATTCTGGAAAGAGGAAGGCTGAGTCAGGAGATGCCAGCCAGCTGCCCAAGGAGCAACATGTAATGGGACACAGGTAAAGCCACGGAACAAGTGGCGACATATAGATTAATAGAAATGGGCTGAGTTTAAGTGTAAGAGCTAGTCAGTAATAAGCCTGAGCTAATGGCCAAGCAGTTATAATTAATACAAGCCTCTGAGTAATTATTTTATAAGCGGCTGTGGGACCATGGGGCCTGGCAGGACCCGGACAAAACTTTCTCCTACATTGGGGAATCCTTCACAATTAGGAAACAATACAAAAGTGATGCCCTTGGTATAATCATAAATGAAAAGCCAAGCAAATTATATACATGTGCTATCCTTAAATCTACGTATGAGTTAATTAGACGCTCAGGAGCAAAGACTCAGAAGAGCTATTCACCCAGAAAGAAGGCTGAGGCCCTAATTCCATCTCCAGTTCCATCTCTAACCCAAATAAAAAAGCCAGGCTCACTGGCCAGCCAGCCCAGTTGAATGGTGGATTCCAGGTCAGTGAGAGACTCTTTCCCCAAAAAACAAGATGGACAGCTCCTGAAGAATTATACCCAAGGTTAGCCTCTTGCCCACACACAGACACACAGACACAGACACACACGGGGCAGGGGAGGGGGAGGGGAGCCATCCTAACCAAATTAGCAAATTCCAGGTAAAATTGAGCAACCCTGTCTCAAAAAATAAGATAGACAGTATCTTGAGGAATGACATCCAAGGTGGTTGTCTGGTCTCCATGTGTACCCATACACACAAACACACACATACATATATTTTAACATAAAAATTATGAGGAAACTATTTTGGGGAACAGCATTTGGGAAGCAGCACTGTGATGGGAGAGAAAGCAAATGGGAAGAGAGTATATGTGCTGTGCACCTGAATTTAGGGAGGTAAAGGAACAATGCTTGCTTGTCTCTGATTGACTCTCTATTTCAGAACAGTTTTTTCAAGATTTATTTTATTTCAAATTGTATGTATGCGTTGGGTGTGTGCATGGGATTGCAGATGCCTGCAGAAGTCAGAAGAGGGGTTCAGATCCCATGGAGCTGGAGTCACAGGCCGTTTTGATCCACCCAACATAGGAACTAGGAGCCAAACACAGGTCCTCTGCCAGAGCAGAAGATGCTTAACTGCTGAGCCATCTTTAGGTTTGCAACGAAACTGAGCAGAAGACGCAGC
This sequence comes from Neotoma lepida, assembly GCA_001675575.1. Classification (NCBI taxonomy): domain Eukaryota; kingdom Metazoa; phylum Chordata; class Mammalia; order Rodentia; family Cricetidae; genus Neotoma; species Neotoma lepida. Next base: position 168,826 of record LZPO01034852.1, read on the forward strand.
CATTCCCCATATACCTGCCACTCAGAGTCGTAAATAGTACCCTAGTTTTGTTACTGTTGCTGTGATAAATTACCCTGACAAAAAGTAAAGCAGGGGAGAAGGGATGTGTTTTATCTCACACTTCCAAACTTCAGTCCATCATAATAGGAACGTCACAGCAGCAAATGCTTAAGGGAGCTAGTCACATCAAGTGCAGAATGATGCCTCCTTGGTGCTCAGCTGGCTTTGTGCGCTCTCTTACAATCCAGGGCCCAACAGCAGGGAGAGGTGTGCCCACTTTCACACTGAGTCTGTCCCCATCAATGAAGGCAATCACCCATAGACGTGCCTACAGGCCCACTTGACCTAGACAATCTCTCACTGAGATTCTCTTCCCAGGGATTCTAGGTTGTACCAGGCTGACAAAACTAACCATGACACATGGCCTTCTCCACCATCAANGTCTGTATCAGAGCGACCCATTTATTACAGTTGACAAACCTGATAATCTCATTATCCGCTAAATTCCGTAGCTTCTTTCCGTTAGGGTTCACTCTTGGTGGTGTACATTTTATGGGTTTGGACAAGTGNACGGTGACATAGTACCATTATAGCACCGTACATACCATATATGGGGCTGTTTCACTGTCTTCTGGGTTCCAGCNACTCACCCCTCCCATCCCCAACCCCTGTCAACATGTGATCTGCTCCCCCTCCCCACTGGGGTGCCTCTTCCAGAATGTCATATAGTTGGAGCCACATGGTATGTAGCCCTTACAGATTGGCCTCTTTCACTTAGTAGTGTGTATTCCTGATTCCCTCTTCATGTCTGTCACATAAGTAGGGAGATGGCTCAGTGGTTAAAGTGCTTGTCTCACAAGAGTGAGGACAAAGGTTTGGATCCCAGATCCCACATAAATGCTGGGTGGGTGTGGTAGTCTGCCTGTAACTTCAGCCTTAAAAGGCGGAGATGGGATCCCCAGAGCTAGCTGGCTAGTGAGACCAGCTGTGTCAGCAAGGTCTGGGCTTGCCTGAGAGACCCTGCCTCAGTGACTAAGGTGGAAGAGCAGCCCAGAATGATTCCTGACGTGAACCTTAGCCATCCACATGCATGCACACACATGCAAAGCATGTACACAGGTATAGCACATACGGGGGAAGGGTGGGGTCCTTTATTGCTTTTCATGTCTTAATAGTTCATTTCCTTCAGCATTATATAACATCCCNCTGTCTTAAACACCACAGTTGTCCCATTTGCCTATTAAGGGGCATCTTTTTTGTTCCTAATTTTGGATAATTATAAATAAANTGGCTGAGAGCACCTGTATTCAGGTATTCATAAACATAAGCTCTAGACTCCTTTGGATAAATATTAAGAAGTGCGATCACTGGCCCAAAGGACAAGAATAAATGCAGCGTTAAAAGGATTTCCCAAAGTATCTTCTAGAGTAGCCGAATCATTTTGCGCTCCCACCAGCAAAAGTCGGTTCCACCACTCTGTCTGCACCCCTGCCAGCATTTTGGTGCTGTCACTGTTCTGCATTGGGTGGTTCTGATAGCTATGTAGTGATGTCCATTGTGTAGGTATGCTAAAGATGGTCATCTTTCCCTTGCAGAGA
>LZPO01034852.1:176273-187610 GCA_001675575.1 Neotoma lepida
TGTGTGTGTGTGTGTGTGTGTGTGTGTGTGTGTGTGTGTGTGTGTGTAGGCCAAGAGTCAATGTCAGGAGTCTCCCTCAGTTGCTGACCACCTATCTTCCAGCCCCTCCCCTCAGCACTTGGGCTACAGATGTACACATCTACATCAGGATGTGTGGGGATACCTTGGAGACTAAAGATCTCAACTCAGGTCCTTGTATTTGAGCAGCAGGAATCTTAATGANGGATCCATTTCCCCAGCTCTGGACCCAAGTCTTAACCTGACAGTGAATGAGGATGCATGTTCTACTTCTCCAAGTGATGATTAAAGGTGTGGAAGAGATCACACTCGGGGGAAAAATCACTTCCTGCTCAGGTGTCACATTGCAAGCTTCTATCACACTTTGCAAAATATTGGTTTTTCCTTGAGTAGAGGTGAATCCATTAGAGAGCCATAGTCTTCAACTCTGTCATTGGAAGACAGACACTGGGTCTGGTTAACAGTGGCACTCAATACTGTCCTTGGGGCTGGGCACAGGACAAACATCCAGGAAATGTGCATGAAAGGGCTGTAGGAATCACTCATGCAAGCTCAGATGTGGCCCTCAGCACTGGAAAGAGAATGGTTAGACCATGGCCTCCCTAGAGCTGGGGTCCCATCCATGGCAAGTGTATTTGTCTAACACTGTCTGCTTATCCATCTTCTCATTTATGGCCTACACTTGTTGCCTNCTTTCTTGTGTTTATGTGTGTGGGCATGTACATGTATGTGTGTGTAGGTGTGCACCTATTCCTGTGGGTGTGGGTGCATGTCTGTTCCAGAGGACNGCCACGAGTGTTGTTCTTCAGGTACTGTCTATTTTGGTTTTGAAGGAAGGGTCTCTCATTGGTCTAAACTTGTCAAATAGGCTAGGCTGGTTGGCCCATGAACCCCAAGGATCAGCATATCTCTGCCTCCTTAGCTCTGGGATTACAAGCATGAGCTNCTGGGCCCAGCCCTTCTTTAATGGGGTCCTAGGGGGTAAATGCAGGTTCTCAGGCTTGCAAGGTATGCACCTNACCAATCAAGCTATCTGTCCAACCATTTCTGCCTTCTCCATGAACATTGGCTAAAATAGGTTTGGACAGGACCTAGGGTTTTAAGTCATTGGTGTATTTAACTTGCTTTTCCCTGATGCTCTGTCCTGAAATCAGCATCTACTAAACTTGCCTGGCTTACACAGTTCCAGGAGCTAGTTAGTGGACACTCTGGGGACACAGCTGGGCTTGGCCTCNCCAGACCTTGAGGACAGGCTCACTGGGACAGACAGATGCACATTCACCCAAGTGCAGGTGGCCGGCATTACTCTTGCAATGAAATCATGGGTTTTGCATTTTGCATTTTACAGAAGAGGACACAACATAATCATCGTTTTTGTTCACTCTGAGTAAACATCTGACAATGTCCAATTCAGCAGGCTCTGCCCTCAGTTACAGCAACGTTGTCAGACGTGTAGCTCACCCCACCATCCTGACAGTGCAAGAAAGGCCGGGCTTTTCTTTTTCAATGCTTCATTTTCTTTCTTTCTCGTGTGTGTGTGTGTGTGTGTGTGTGTGTGTGTGTGTGTGTGTGTGGAGGCATGTGGAGAGGTCAGAGGACAACTTTAGTTGTCATTCTTAAGAGCCACATACCTTGTTTCTAAGACAGGGTTTCTCACTGACCTGGAACTCCCCAATTTACCTAGGCCTCCTGGTCTGCAAGCCCCAGGGATACAGCTGCCTCCACCTCTCCCACACACCTCTGTGCTTGGCTGTTTGTTTTGTTTCAACATATAGAGAGGGAAAGACAGACAGAGAGAGAGAGAGAGAGAGAGAGAGAGAGAGAGAGAGAGAGAGAGAGAGAGAGAGAGAGGAAAGGGGGAAAGAAGAGAAGAGAGGAGAGAGAGAGAAAGAGAAGAGAAGAAAAGAGGGGGGAGTTTAGTTATCTACAGAGTATCCCATATTCTGAACATGAGACAACTGTTTTCCTGAGGCTTCAGTTTGTCTTGTAGTCAGGACTTGGCATAACCACACCATAGAAAATAGGTCTGTCTAGGAAAAGGCACTTGTCACCAAGCCTGACAACCTGAGTTCAATCCCCAGGACCAACGAGGTAGGAGAGAACTGATTCTTGCCAGTTGTCCTCTGTCTTCCTCACACATACCACACACAGCCTTGCCTGTAACACACACAAAAATAAATAAGTAAAGCTAATGATAAACTTCTACACACTCTGATCAGGCACCTGTGACCCATGTCACCATGGAAAGTGCCTGATGCTGGCTGGACCCATTGCTAAGGTAGTGACTCAGCCTCATTGCTCCATCATGACAGGTTGTTGTCACCTTGCAGCGAGCAGCGGAGTTGCAGGCAGGGTGGTCATTTGTCACTGCACAGAATCTAAGCCCCAGTGACTTTCTGATGGGAACTTTCAGTGGCCAGAACGACCCATTCCCTGACCTGATTTCTCCCTGGGGACCACAAGTAGAGATTTTCCAACTCTATCGTCTTTCTACANTTCCTGTTAAGAAGTACAAATGCATGATTGTATCTAGAATAGGGAAGTGGTGGACTAGTCATCAGTAGTGACAGATGAAGTGGTTTCCTCACTTTCGATTTCTTTTTAAACATCGCTGTGAATGCACTGAGGTTTTATTAATTATTATTTTTTAGTTATCTTACAAAGCAGCCAGTTTCTTTGCCGTGTTTTCATACATACTTAGTTTTGATTGACCCTTTCTGCAATCTCTTTTCCCTCATTCCTGTTAAAGCCTTTCACCCAGCNTTCCNTCTCCTGTGGTCGNATCATATGTGCTCTATCGCCCTCCTGACCATTCTCCCTTAAANCCCCTCTCTGGGGCCTCTGCACACACTTACATCTCACAAACACACCACACACAAGACTTAGAAGCCGGGACCTGCACCNAGAGAGCACGTACCATGCCTATCTTCTCAATTTATTGCCTCACTTAATAGATTTTCCAGTTCCATTTATTTTCCTGNGGATGTTTTGTTTGTCTTTTGTTTTCTCTGACCAGTGAGGCTTGCTTTGAGCCTTTNGTGTTTTGTTTGTTTGTTTTGTTGTTTAGGTAGGTTCTCCCAACATAGACCAGGCTGTTCTAGCATCTGTTATAGCCTAGACTGACCTGGAGCAGGTGACGCTCCCACTTTAGCCTCGGGAGTGCTGGGATTACAGGCCTGCACCTCCATACCAAGCAGAACTCATAGGTCTTCATTTGAAGTTTTTCATCAATTTGTTCTTTTTCTTTTTGATACTCCAATTATTCTGGATTTGGCCAAGCCTCAGATCTGTAGAGTAGGCCAGCAGACTACAAANGCCTATGAGACTTCTGGTCACAACCCTACTTTTAATGCTGTCTATTCCAGAAAACTANAGGTTTGGCTAGCCCCGCCTTTATCTGATAGCATGAGGCTCACCTTACAAAGGGCTGCCTTTGTAACTGATATCAACTGACTTTGTATGTCAATCATATCTACAAAATTTCTTCCCAGCAACAGCTCTACTAGTGTTTAACCAAACAGTGGGTCTGAGCATACCGATACATAAAAGCGTCCAACACAGATGGCTTCTTTTTTTTTCCAGGAATATTTCAAGCTCATTGCTGTAGACTGAATGTTTTTGCCTCCCTCCCCAAATTAACGTGTTGGATGAGAATGTTTTACTGAACATAATAACAAATCAGGTCATACTTGGAAGACACGAGGCTTTAATTTTGTTTGTTTGTCTGTGTTCTGTATGCCTTCTGTCGTGGTTTCTTTTCTTGTTGCTGTGATAAAATATCCTGATAAAAGCAATATAAGAAGAAAGGCCTTATTCTGGCTCACAATTCAAAGGGACATCATAGAGTCAAGTCAGGAGGAGGTAGAAGCAGCTGGTAGCATCACATCACACCCATGATCAGAAAAAGAGAATGATGGATCCCAGACCAGGAAATGGTGCCGCCCACAATTAACCTCAATTAACCTAATCAAGATACTCTCAGACAAAGGCCATAGTCTCAGGTGATCCTAGGCCTCATCAAATTGACAAGTGAAATAACGCCTCACCAGCTTTCTGGTTTCCAGTAGTGCTAGTGCTGGCCTTGTGGCTACTCGTGTGTGTTTAGCCTGAGAGTCAGAGTTGAAGAGAATAAGCAAGTGGACCTGCAGTCACAGGGAAAAGCTGGAGCATAGCACATCCTGCTCCCAGCCCAGAGACTCCACAGTCATCCTAGGCCAGCCTCCAAAACACTGATGCAGCAGACAGGATGGGAGCGGAGGTCTTGAAGGACTTTAGGCTGNGTGCTGATCCTCACTTACAGCCTTCCCTGTGCTTACCTTGTGGTCTTNTGCTAACTCCTCTGAGCTGGGGCTTTAACTTTAAGTAGGATATGTTTTAAGTGCACATCCCTGTTCTGCTTTTTAATTTCCCTTCCCCCTGCCCTTTTACTTTCAGCAGAAACAGCTCTGCATAGCTCAGATGGAAGGGGAGGAAGGTGGAATCTCCACCAACTGGCTGGCCCTGGTCCTCAGGCTGGCTGGGGATAGCTCCTGCCCTGCTATGCTGGCCTTGGATTCTGGCCCCTGGGCCAGGCCCAGACCAGACACTCATTGCTAGTCATGAAACAGCAGCAGGTGCCACCTCTGAGCACATGCCCTAAGTGCCCACTTTTGTCCTAACAAGTCACCCCGGTTGCTCTTCCTCTGCTCCTGAAGCCCAGGCACTAGGAGTCCCCAGTGCCTGGTGGGTGATTCACCNTTGTTCAGCAGTCTCTGACAGAGCACCCACTTGATGTCAGAGCCCGGCAGGGGGAAGAACTATTGCTTGGCCTTTGTAAGGGGAGAGCTCACACATCTCACTGCTGCACACTGTGTGGCTAAATGAGGAAGTGGGGGATGGGGAAGGTAGCTGGTTGGCTCTGTCGTTCCTATTTCAACATCCCAACACATTACCCTGTCAGTTACCACCACTGCCCATTGTGGTAGTTTGAATGTAATTGGCCCCTATAAGCTCATAGGGAATGGCACTATTAGGAGGTGTGGCCTTGTTGAAGTAGGTATAGCCTTGTTGGAGGAAGTGTGTCACATTTGGGGTGGACTTTGAGGTTTCCTTTGCTCAAGCTTCCTTCAGTGTGACTTTCAGACCATTTCCTGTTGCCTGCAAGATATAGGACTCTTAGCTGCTTTACCAGCGCCACATCTGCCTNCAGGCCACCATGTCCCCTGCCATGATGATAATAGACTGAACCTCTGAACTGTAAGCTAGCCACCCCAATTAAATGGTTTCCTTTATGGAGTTGCCATGGTCATGGNGTCTCTTCACAGCAGTAGAAACCCTAAGATGCCCGTGTATCATCTTCAGTGTTGAAATTCCTTCAAAACCACTTTCACCGAGTTCAGCTTGTCTCCTCTACTCCAATCGAATGGTTCTTCCCTCCAACACCACCTCTCTTTAACACAACAGATTCCTCAAAGCTTTAGCACTATCTCGATTGCTAAAGCACTTACTATGTGAGCATGAGAACCAGAATTTAATCCCCAACACCCACATAAAAAGTTGGTCTTGACATCTGGAATGATGGCTCAAGGGTTAAGAGCACCTGGTTGCTCTTCCAGAGGACCCAGGTTCAGTTCCCAGCACCCATGTGGCAGCTTATAACCATCTATAACTCCAGTTCTAGAGGATCCAACACTCTCTTCTGGCCTCCATGGGCACCAGGCACAAATGTGATACATAGACATAAGGGCAGGCAAAAAACCTGTACAAATAAGTCTCTAGAAAAGCAAACAAACAAACAAAATGCTGAGTATGATAGTATGCTTTTAATCCCAGCACTGGAGAGGCAGAAACAGGTAGAATCCTGGAGCTTTCTGGTCAGCCAGCCTAGCCTACTTCATGACTTCCTGGCCAATGAGAAACCCTGTCTCAAAAAAACTGAGATGGGCCAAGCATGGTGGCACTTGTGTTTAATCTCAACACTCAGGTGGCAGAGACAAGCAGATTTCTGTAAGTTAGAGGCCAGCCTGATCTACATAGCAAATTCCAGGCCAACCTGGGCTACATAGTAAGACTCTGTCTCTAAAAACCATAACCCAAACAAAGCAAGATGTGCAGTACCTGGGGATAAGAGTCAAGGTTGACCTGTGCCCTCCACACACAACACACAAAGTCCTCACAAGTTTGAATCCACTGAGGCCATCCCTTCCTGTTCTCTAGAACATAGATCTATAGGTTATACAAGTTTTATCTAACCTTTTTAATGATTTGGGGTAGGAAAAGGCAATTGGCATTCAATCCACCATTTTGAACTAATTTCTAAAGAGGTTGTGTGAATGTTATGAACTAAATATTAATATTTATATATAATGTAATATTATTTATTAATTTTAATATTTACATATTATATATAAATATTAATAATCACTTTCATTTTACCAGTGAGAAAACAAAATTGCAGCTAAAGGTGTTTTAAGATGTCATGGCTGGGAAAAAAAAGCCAAGAGTGATAACACATGCCTTTAATTCCAGCACTCGGGAGGAGAGACAGGTGGATCTCTATGAGTTTGAGGCCAGCCTGGTCTAAATAGTGAGTTCAGGAAACAGCCTGGGCTACTTAGAGAAATCTTGTCTTAAAAAAAAAAATCTCATAGCTGACAAAGCACAGCATTGCCACTAAGTCCAGAAAACTGAGTCACCTCCCACACTGGTGAGTGAAGCNTGGTCTCATCTAACTTTATAGTTCTCTGCAAACTCTGAATCCTCTGCCCCAGGACACAGCTGCGGACCCCAACTGTATGCCATGTCTCCAAGGCCGTTCCAACACTCCCACTCCTATTTCCACTCATCCATTGGTCAGTTCATTCAGTCTCCTGTTCCTGAAGTTGTACACTGAGAATAGCCTATGTTGCAGACTCTGTGAGAGCAAACCTGGTACTGGTCCTTGTGTACCTCTCTACTGCTAAGNTGTCCCTCATCTTTCAGATGGAGATGCTAAGAACAAAAGGGAGAAGACATCCCAAGATCACATAGTAAGAGCAGCTGGAGGGGTGGCACAGCTGATAAAGAGTCTGCCAATCCCCAGAACTCACATTGTAAAGGGGAGAAAGGGCTAGGTGTGTTGGTGTACATTAGAAATCCGAGTGCTGAGGAGATAGAAACAAGGAGACCTCTGGGACTCTCTGATCAGTCAGTCTACCCTATTTGACAAGTCCCAGACCCTATCTCAAAAAATTAAGGCAGATGGTACCTGGGAAATGACACCTGAGGTTGTCCCCTGGCCTACAGACCCCCACACATGCAAGATCACAAAGACAGGAAGGCAAATTCTCCCTTTTTATAAACTGGTACTTAATACTCCNTGCCTTTTGAAAATAAATAATACATGGATGTTGTTGAAAAACTAGATTACACACTAGATACATTTCTCCCTAAATTGTAGGCCTTAGAACATTTGTTTTATATTTCAAAAGCTGAAGTCATATTTTACATGTTATTTTTCTTTAGGGTGTGCTGGAAGCTGAACATGGTGACACAACAGTTNNTCCTGCTCTGAGGNTCAGCCAGGATTGGAGAGTTTGNATCCTTCACACTACATATAGAATTTCCTTTTCATATATATAAAAATCTGTCTTCTGTAACTTTTTTTAGTTAAATGATTCCGGTAGAAACTTTATGAATTTCAGCTACATTTATAAAAGTCAATATTTTAATGAAAAGAAAGTAAATGGTACACAAATGAGATATTTGCTGGGTTTTGCAAGTAGACCAAGAACTAGGTATTTTCTATAGATTCAAAACTACCTGAGAGGCTGGAGAGATGGGTCAGTGGCTAAGAATGCATATTGTTCTTTCAGAGAATTCGATGAAGACCCATTTTGACTCACAACCATCTATAACTCCAGTACCAGAGGGGTCAGATGCCTCCTGCCCTCAAGGGCACCAGCACTGATGTACACATACCCACATATGTACACAGACACACATCCCTAATTCACACATCCCTAATTACAAATAAAAACAAAGCTGTAAAAGCTGCAGGGATGTGTTCCTCATGTGTACCTATCCAGGGTTCAATTCCTAGCAGCAAAAAACAAAAACAAAAAAAAAAACCCAACCTACATGGTTTATTATTAGATTATCTAACCAATACCATATTTTTTNAATCAANAATGATTTCCAATTTTCACAACTGCCGATCAACCTTTAAATTAATATCCTCATGTATGCAAAAATTTTCATATAAGAAGAACTGTGGCAAATGAGCTTTGACACTTGCATGATTTGAGATGAACTTTGAGTTTCTGTGTCCTCGCCTGCAGAATGAAATAAATCGTGGGCTGCATGTTAGTGTAGCTTGACACAAACATACCCATATCTGAGAAGATAAGACTGACATGGGAAGCCCCAGCCCACAGTGAGCTGTGCAGGTGTTTCTGGGTTATATAGAGAGAAGGCTGAGTAAGCCATGGGGAGCAAGCCAGTAAGCAGTGTTCCTTCATGGCTTCGCTTCAGTTCCTGCTTCAAGTTCCTGTTTTTGTTTCCCTCAATGGACTGTGACCCAGGATATGTAANACAAATACCTTCCCCAACTCACATACAATTTGCCTTTGGTAGAGGTCTTTATCACCACAACAAAAAGCAAATGAAGACAGTGTATCTATTTCCCATTGCAATATCAAAATACCTGAGTAAATTAAATTACAAAAAAGAAAAATCTGTTTGAGTCCACAGTTTCAGTCTCTGGTCAGTTGGTCCCATTGATTCGGGATTGTGGTGAGGCAGAGCATCAGGCAGGAGTGTGTGATGGTGCGCTCACCTCGTAGCAGTTGTGGCCAGGAAATGCAAAAGAGAGAGAGGAGCTGGACATCCTACAATCCCACACCCCCAGGTGCCTGAATACCTCCCCACTGGATCCCACCTCTCAAAAGTCCCCAATAGTGCCAATCTGGGGACTAGCCTCTATCACCTAGGACACTGGGAGACATTGTACCTCCAAGCTATTGAACAACTGCTGCATGCTGGTGAGCCTGGGAATCCCACCAACTGAAAAAGGAGAGAAAAGGTAGAAACTCGTGAGTCTCTCTGAGCCTGGTGCTGAAAGGATAGAACAAAAATNCCAATGAGCTCCAGGGTGGGTGGAGTCTCAGGTCACTGACCTCCTAAAGAGCCATCCCTCTGCCCCTCCAAAAACCCTGGCACCGTTGAGGAGTAGCTAGCCATGATGTTTAGTATTGATTGTCCATTTACCACTTAGGAGACAATTCTCTGGGTATGTCAGTGAAGAAGTTTCTGGATTGGGCTGAAGTGGGAAGACTCTCCTTAAGTGTGAGTGACCTCATCCCATGGGCTTCGGGTCTGAGCTGCCTGGGATGGAGAAAGTGAGCTGAGCACCAGCACCCATCTCCCTCTGCTTCCTCANGGCAGGTGCCATGTGACCAGCTGCCTGCCACCCCTGCCACCCTGCCTTCCCCGTCATGGATGGTGTACCTTCAAACTGTGAGCCAAGATAACTCGTTGTCGGGTATTTCGTCTTATCCATGAGAAAGGTGACACTGTCAGTGCTGGTGAAGTATTTGCAAGCATGGCCACCTTTGGTCACTTCTGACTTAGATAGTAGCCGGGACCAGGATCTTGCAAGGGTCATCAGTTCTCCTATCTCATGCTTTATTATCCAGTTATTCTACACAGAATTCACAGGGAAGACTGTTAGAAACCCTCAGAGAACCCACATCTAAGACATGAGGGATTCTTTAGGGAGCTGAGCAGGAGGCTCCCTAATTTAAATGAAAAGGCCTGCTGTGTGGTGGGTGGTTATCCCCCTCCTAAACTCATGTTAAACTGTGCAGTGACANCTGGGGAGGAAAGGGTTTATTTCACCTTACAGCTCACAATCCATCACAAAGGGATGTTCTGAAGGCAGGAACTGAGGCAGAGGAATGCTGCTTACGGGACTGCTGTCAGGCTTATGTTCAGTTACCTTTCTCATACCCCCGGGACCATCTGTCAGGATTAAGACTGCCCACAGTGGGCTGGGCCCTGCCACATCAATAAAAAACCCAAGAAACTGTTCCTCAGACATACCCGCAGGACAATCTGATGAAGGCAAGTCCTCAACTGAGAGTCACGTGGCATCTACAGTCATATCCAGGAAGAGATATCATATGTCTAGGTTTGTGTCAAGTTGACAAAAATTGACCAACACACTCATGTTGGAACATAATCCCTAAAGTCACATGTCAATGGAACTCAGGAGTGATATATTTGGCAGGTGTTGAGTCATGGGCCTGTCCTCAAGAACGAAAGGAACCATTAATGAATCAGTGAATTAGTGGGTGAGCAAGGAAGCTGGTCTGTTATAAAAGTCAATTGAGCAAGGGCACAGTGGTGCATGCCTGTAATTCAGAGCTCCTGAGGCAGAGGCAAAGGATAAGAAGTTTAAAGTCATCTTCAGCTATGTAGCGAACTTGAGGCCTGCCTGGGCTCCATGAAAAGCTGTCTCAGAATCAAAATAAAAGGCAATTGGAGAGATGGCTCAACAGTAAAGAGCACTGGCTACTCTTCCAGAGGACCTGAGTTCAATTCCCAGCACCCATATGGTGGCCCACAACCATCTATAACTCCAGACCCAGGGGCTCCAACATCATCTTCTGACCTCTGTAGGCACCAGGCATACACAATTGCACAGACAAACATATAGGGAAAATACTCACACACATACAATAAAAAATAAAAGCCAGGTTGGCCACTCCATGAACCCATCTCTCCATATGCTGCCCTGGGCTGGCTTGGGTTCTGTCTTGCCCTGTCAGCAGGCAGGCCCTCACCCCAGCCCTCAGCTTCCCAGCCTGCAGAACTGTAAGAATTTCTCTACGGTTAGAGCTTTGGCTTCCTGTNCCTCCTTGGTGTGAAAAGCAAGATAGGCAGGAGAGAAAGTGAAGAAGGAGACAGACAGCAGAAGGGAGATCAGAAAGGGACCCGTGGTGAGTCGTCCAGTTATAAACTGAAGCTAGAGTGAGCTGCAGAGGCTCTGGTGAGCATCACTGGCCCCTATGTCTAACTCCAGCTGAGAGTTAGATGTCATCATGAATCTTAGACCCGGTGATGAGAAGAAAGCTCAGCTGGTTAAGTGCTTGCTTGCCTTTGCAGGGACCAGAGTTCAATCCCCAGAATCCACACTGAAAAGAAAAGAAATCCAGACATAATTACACATGCTTTTAATCATAGTACCAGGGAGGTACACATAGGTAGCTTCCTAGGGTTTGCTGGCTACCAGCTTAGCTGAATCAGCAAGTTGCAGGCCAGTGAAGAGAATCTATTTCAGGAAAAGAAGGGGGAAAAAAA
>LZPO01034852.1:260249-294558 GCA_001675575.1 Neotoma lepida
TGTGTGTATTTTAAGAGGGGAAATATCAAAATATACTATATGAAAAAATTAATTAAATAAAACATAGAAAAAAAGGAATAAACAAATGAACACCTTAGGTTGTCCTCTGGCCTGCATACACATGTCCGTGAGTCTGGGGAGTCTCCAAGTCTGCTTGATCTAGTCTCCTCTGCATTGCAGCAGAGGCTAGACCCCTTTCAGTACCTTCCTGGCAGCATGAGCTAGCTCTCCTAACACAGTGGGAGCCGGCTCGCAAGACATCTAGGGCAGCTGAGGAGCAGCCCCATCTAGTGGTAGGATAGGAGTAACGAGCCAGTGCACACCCACACCTTCCTCCCTCTCTGCCTGACCTGTCCCGCAGTAGCCTGGGACACAGAAAACCAAGTTTTAGAGACAGACAGTATGCAGTCGGTGCTCAATGAATAAATATCTGTTGCTATGTGTGTCGTGGGTTTGAACAAAGACCAACAATCTATCCCCGTTGCCTCTCTTTTCCGGTTCTGTGTCCGTCCATACCTAGGGCTGTGATCTGGAATATTATACTCAGATAAGCTCTGAGTCATTCTGGAAAACAGCAGAACGTGAAAGGATTGTATGAATCTGATGTGAGATTAGCCTGCTGGATCCTAAGCCTGTGGGTGAGTCTCAGTGAAGGGGTCTGATTAGGCAACTTATCCTGGTAAGTTCGGTTCCCCAGGGTCGTTGGTACTAGCAATCACTGCAGCTGTTTGCCGAACCCTCAGTCACTCGTGCCGTGGCCTCCCGGGCAGATTCGTGAAAGTGGGGTTTGCTGAGAGAACCCCAACTTCTCTGGAGTCATCCACTTATGAAAATTGCACCCAGCCCCTGGAAGAGGATATTCTTTCTCTCCAGCAAAAACCAAACATCATATGTTGCTATTTTCTTCTTAACCATTTTTTTTTTTGGTGGGTGCTGGGAGATGACTCAAGGGTAAGAGCATTTCCTCAAGCACAGGGACCTGAGTCCAATCCCCAGCACCCACATAAAGAGCCAGGCACCCCAGTACATGCCCGTGACCCCAGAGTCTGGGGGAAGCAGAGACAGGCAAATCTTGAGAGCTTGCCCGTCAACCCACTATTAATGAAGCTACTGATTTAGTGAGAGAACCTCCAAACAGCAAGGCAGAGAGAAATAGAGGAAGACACCCAACATCCTGCTATAGTCTCCATATGTGCCTACATGAGCCCACTCATCTGCACATTCACATTATAACGCGCGCACACACACACACACACACACACACACACACCCCAAACATGGTTTTGCATGAAATCTGTTCTGGCCACATTTTCTGACACAGATGTTAAACATCCTACGGTCCCCTGGGGAGTGGGGTTGGGGTGCCATTCTAATATCTCACGCTAACATTAGCTCACTGTCATATCCCACCCCAATCCCACTTATGATATCTGTGACTCAGCACTTGGGAACCAGGAAGGCTTATGTGAGCAACACAGTAATGCTAGGCTTTCACTAAGCATGTAATTTAAATATCTGTGTGTGGTGACATTAACATAACCACCTCGTACACATCTAACATCAAAATGGTCCCTGGGGAGGAGCCCCAGTGGGACACTGCAGGGTAGTGATGGCCAGCATTATCTCTCTGCAGAGATCTCTGCTCCCAAGTTGCACCCCCTAACTACAAAGCTCTGCTGGCCCCCAGGCAGAGTCTGAGATAAACCATGCCAGGGAGTCTTCTGAGAGGTTTTAATTGTGTAGGAGCTAAAGCACCAAGCAGACCCTGCATGAAACAAAACATTGGTNTGACTAAGACACTTCCTCCTCTGCGAGTTTCACTGTGACACACTGATCCTGGAGCCCACAGTCATCCTCATACAGACCCGTGCTCAAATCTGTGACTGCACTCAAAAGGTGAGGAGAGAGTGTTCGCTTCAGTCTCTACACTCCCTCAGCACACACTGGTGGAGTGGGGAGAAGGGACGCAATGGAGAGGTCCAAGGAAAGCGGCCTGCTTAGGGATGACACATGACTTTTTCTAAAAGGCTCTCTCAATTGGCACCAATACGGTAGACAGAGGCATGCAAATCTTCCTGTTACGAAACACCTAGAAAAGATGAATAAAGATTTAGCATCCTTTCAAATGTGTGAATGAGTTCACAGAAAAGGAAGAACTGAGGGTCAAACATTCCGGTAGTGTATTAGTTTTGCACTCTCTCTCTCTCTCTCTCTCTCTCTCTCTCTCTCTCTGTGTGTGTGTGTGTGTGTGTGTGTGTGTATGTGTGTGTGTGTGTGTGTGTGCGTGCACGCAGTGCACTTGTGTCTGTAGGTTTATGTACACGTGGAGGCCTGGGGATAACCTCAGCTGTCATTCAACGGGACATTGAATGTCCACTTTTGTTTCTTTGAGACAGGGATCTCACTGGCCTGGATCTTGCCAATGAGGCTAGTGTGGTTATCCAATGAGTTCCAGGGATCTGCCTGTTTCTGTTCCCCAGCCCTGGGATTTATAAGCACATGCGCCCACACATGATTTTTTTTTTAATGTGGGTTCTGGGGATCAAATACAAGTCCTCGTGCATACAAGGCTTTGGTGACTGAGCTGACTCCCCAGCCAGCTCTGTTGGTTTTCTATTACTAACAAAACAAATAACCTCAAGCTCAGCAGCTCAAGACAACACAAGTCAATTTGCTCACAGGTCTGAGAACATGCAATGCAGTGTCACTGGACTGTCTTCCCCAAGGAGGAATCTGTTTCCACAGCCTTTTCTGCTTCTAGAAGTCGCTCATATTCCTTCCAACATGGCCCTTCTTTCATCTTAAGGACCAGCACATGACATCTCTGAGACCCTTTTCTCCCCCACCTGCATGGACCTTTGAGATGCAGTGAATCATACTCATAACTTACCAGCAGGCATGATTTCCTCTGCAACCTTAATTCTTCGTCATGGAATCTGCAGGGTGTAGATGTTCTAAGGGGCATGACCCCGGCTGCCACAGAGGGGAAACTGAAAGCTACAAATAGAAGTAGGCTGTGCTGGTTAGGGTTTTGGTTTTTTATTTTGTTTTTTTGTTTTGTTTGTTGTTTATTTGTTGTTAGGTTAACGCAGACCACCATCACCTGGGAGAAAGAGAACCTTCACTGAGAAAAAGCCTCCATCAGATTGGCCTGTAGATAAGTCTGGGGTGGGGACATTTTCTTGATTAATGATTAACGGAAGGGAGGCGTCAGTCTAGCTAACTGTGGGTGGTACCACCCCTGGACTGGTGGTCCTGGCTTCTATAAGAAAGCAGGCTAGGTAATCATGAGAGCAAGACAGTAAGCAGCACCCCTCCATGGCCTCTGCTTCAGCTCCTGCCCTGATTCCACAAGCTGCTGGCACTCCTAGCAGTGATTTTTCTTGATCAGATTATCTGAAGTGGAAAGATTTACCCAAGTGTGGGTGGCACCCTCCAGTGGCTGCCCAAATACAAGGAGGCCGAAGGTGTTGGAGAATATTATTTTAAGGTGTGTTACATTTGTTTATGCTGTGGAACATTTGATGCAAGAATGTGTTGCATTTTTTTATATTGCATTGGTTTAACTCTGTGAAGCTGTGTTACTTTGCCTGTCTAAAACACCTGATGGTCTAATAAAGAGCTGAACGGCCAATACCAAGGCAGGAGAAAGGATAAGTGGGGCTGGCAGGCAGAGAGAATATACAGAAGGAGAAATCTGGGAGAAGAAAGAGCAAGAGAACAAAGAGAGGAGGATGACAGGGGCCAGCCACCCAACCACCCAGCCAGCCACTGAGTAAGAGTGAAAGTAAGATTACAGAAGTAAGAAAAGGAAAAAGCCCAGAGACAAAAGGTAGACTGGATAATTTAAGAAAAGCTGCCTAAAAGCAAGCCAGGCTAAGGCGGGGCATTCATAAGTAAGAATGAGCCTCCATGTGTGATTTGGGAGCTGAGTGGTGGCCCCCCCAAAAGAGCAAAGGGCCCTTAAAGAAGTAAGAGTAAAAAAAAAAGAAAAACCTAACAACTTGAAGGAGGCTTTTGCCTGCTTGCCTTCACTCTGGCAAGTCCATCTCGTCTGTTGCTACATTCCTGTCCCAAAAGCATAACCTTCCTTCACCAGCCTTCCAATGAGGACTGAAGACCAGAGGCTCTCCAGGGACCTCCAGGCCCTCAGTGCCAGATCGGGGCAGCTGAGTCTCTCTGCCTCATGGATGGAGCAGCTTCCAGACATTCAGCCTCTGCAGCTACAGGTGGTCATTGTAGAATCATTACAGAAGATGGTCTAATAAAGACGCTTGTCATACACATCATTCTGTCAATTCTGTTCTTCTAGAGAACCTCACTAACGTGTCAGGTTGACATCAGAAGCATAATGAGAAATTCCGGATTCAGTGACTCAGAATTTCTAAACAAATAAATTGCAAGGAATTAGAGGGAGAGGGCTAAGAGATAATTAAGCAAATTATCCCATGAAATGAAGAAAGTAAAATAATGTGAAAGGAATGCTGGGCAAATAAAACCAACTGGAGCCACCAAATTAATATCAAATAAAAATAACTTTAATATTCAATCAGATAAAAACAAAAAGCAGAGTCTCGGGGAAGTGAGGGCATCCCCATATGGCAAGCAGTTTTCCCACCAAGCCACCTCCCTGGCCCCTACAAGTGGGAATGAGAGAGAGAGAAAGAGAGAGAGAGAGAGAGAGAGAGAGAGAGGATTGACAACGCACCTCAACTCATTGGTTCCACATTGATTGAAAGACTAATATTTTTGCTGCTGCTGGGATTGAATTAGGACTTGTACATACTGGTCAGGGACTCTACCCCAGCAGTTCACCTCCGGTGGTTAAGTGGGAATTTTTAATACGCAACACAAAACTCCCTAGTTGGTAAGCATAAGACAAGGCTGACCCAGCAGTTGGAGGATCTGCCTTCTTCATAAGCGGACCCAGAACATCTTCTGAACTTAACCCTGCAGAGACACAGACTTCTGAATCAACTTCAGACTGATGTGGCGTGATTAAGTTAGCGACCTATATCAGGAGGCTGGCTAAGGGATATTATGACTGGCTAACTTGAAAAAAAATAGACCAGGCAACAGAGCATCCCGAGGCCCAGGGAGAGACAGGGTGAATGGTCTCACAGCTAAAGATGGACATCTTCTGGGTTTTGTCTCATGGTCCCTAAAAGCTCATCACTTATGATTTGGACTGGCTTATGTCTTGAAGTTTCAATGAGCGCTCCTGTCTCACAGAAAAGGTAGAAGTACCTGAGGACTGGTACCCCAAATCCTCGGGCCTCCAAATGCATGCCAAACACATGCATGCCTGTATCTACACGTGTACCCCAACATGTGAATACATACACACACACACAGCCACCTGGAACAGGTGCATTGGAACAAGTTAAGTCTGGGGTCTTTCTGCTTAGGAAACAACCAAGAAGACTCAAGGGAGAATTGATGGCTCCACGATGCCTGACCAACTGAAGAGGCTCTGGCCACCTCCAGAGTATTGTCAGTCCAAACCCCTCCTGTGCCACAGCCCTTCCTCACGTCTGGCCCAAACACTGGAAGCAGGGAGCCTGTCATGGGCACAGTGTAGGGAATAGAGGAGAGGAAAGTCAGGAAATACGGGAGATGCCAACCTACTCACAGACTACGAGTCTCAGGCTTCCCTGAGCTGAGGGAAGGGTAGTGCTTGGCCTATGGAGTTTTCCGAGATACTGCATTTCTGTGGGGCAGGATGTTTCCATTACCAAATGAGATGGGGGCTGGGAGTCACTGGGGAATGTTTCTTTTCTAGAAATGACCTAAGAAGCTTTAGGAAGTGCTCAAGGTTAAGGAGAGGGATGAGGAGGAGGGAAAGGAGATGTGCAGACTAGAAATGACATTGCAGTTTCCAGTCTGCTCCTCAAGCACTCTACCTAGCAACTAGTGACGCAGACCCAGTAGATAATGTACGGAAATGTGAACCGGGGGCTCATAACCAAAAACTCTGCAGCTAAGGCCAGGTTCTACTATATAGTAATAAGAGGGCCCATCACACTGTTCAATAATTCTCTCCATATTATTTCATTCCAGTCTCAGAAATTACTTCCTCTACCTCAATATATCTATAATAGGTACATTAGTTACTTTTCTGTTGCCATGATGAAATACCATGACCAAAAGCAACTAAAGAGTGTATCTTGGCTTATGTTGCAAAGGGATAAGAGTCCATAAACAGTGAGGGAGGCATTGTAGCAGGAAGTCAGGGCAAGAAGCTGATCACATTTCACCACACAGAAAGCAGAGAAAGGAAACTAGAGGTGGGATGAGGCTATAAACTCTGAAAGCCCGCCTCTGGTGACATACTTCCTTTAGCAAGTCTCTACCTCCTAAGTTTCATAAACTCTGCAAACAGCACCACCAACTGGGAACCAGCTGTCCAAACACATGATGCTCTGGGAAACAATCCTCATTCAAACCAACACAACAGGTAATACATGTGCTGCTACTTCCCAGTGATTCAGAACATGGCTGGTTAACAGGTCAGAACAGCATACTTAATTCTATATATTTACAGTATTCATATTGGAGTCATTCTGTCATCCTAGTGAGTTCAACATCATCACATACATTAATACAAATGGTGTGTGGAATTTATGTTATTTTCATTTTATTAATGGATTATTTTGCAGATTGGAAAAAAAAGACCCTGCCTCAAATAAACAAAGTAATAGAAAAAGACTCTTGACAATGACCTCTGGCTTTCACATAAGTATGTGAAGATATACATACACGTAGACACACACACACACACACACACACACACACCTTCATTTATAAATGTGGATGGAACCAAACATCACTGAGTCAACCCAGAGCTATCAAGAAAACATCGAGAGGACAATAATTATAAAACTTAGATTTGCTTTTATCTCAGTGGCTTAAATCCCACAGGGTTGACACATACAACTGAAGATGTCCACTTTCAAAAGCCTTCCTTTCTGGTCTCCTCTTGTTTTGAGAATATTGTACACAGTCTTTTATGTATTTGTACATTCTGCTACATGACTATCTCAATAACTTGGACAGTCATTCATTTGATTATGGTGAAGGAAGACCATGAATGAACAATTCACATATATCACACAACGATGGGGCTTTAAGCTCTGAGACAGAAATGCCATTGGTTCTGCTTAGAACCAAAGGTTACACAGCACCATTCATAGAAATTAGCAGCAACAGCTGCTGAAAGCAAAAGGCGAAATGATTGGGCTCACCCCACTGGAGGGAAAGCAAGCCTGGTACTGTGAATCTGGCCAAGAACCCAAGGTTGGAGCTCGTGGACCTGGGGGGTGAAGCTGCTGCTGTAATTTTGCTCAATGGATGTAGTACCAAACTGCTCTCTAAACTCCTATCTCTCACCCATAGGTTAGTGCAACTCTCAAACCTCATCAGAGAAGTTCCGTTGCATAATAATTGTGGTTAATGCAGAAACTCACAACTGGTCAAAGTGCAGGAAATGAGTGTCAGTGGAGTGCCCGGTCACAAATAGGACATCAATATCATACTACCTCCCCAAAGTTCAGGAACATTGTAAAAGGTGGGGGTGGGTGGGTGAAAAGATTGTAAAAACCAGAGGGCAAGATGTTAAACAAGCAATCAATTTAACTTTGGTTAAGAAAATAAACCATTAATGGGCTTTACCTATGTTTATAACTGTGGGATACCTAAGATGTCATACATTTTCTGGGTTTTAGATATAGCTTCTTGAGTTTTCATTTAAAATTACCTCATTAAATTGTTCTCTAAATTTTATAATAATAATANTAATGTTATGTAGTCAAATGTTTCTCTCCTGCCCGTTCCCAAATAACCACTCAGAGGCTTAATATTACTTATAAATGCTCAATTGATAGCTCAGGCTAGTTACTAGCTAACTCTTACACTTAAATTAACCCATAATTCTTATCTATGTTAAGCCACATGGCTTGGTACCTTTTCTCAGCATGACATTCTCATCTTGCTTCTTTGCATTTTTCCGGCACAGTTTGGCTCTCCCGCCTAACTTTATCCTGTTCAGCTATTGGCCAGTCACCTTGTTTATTAAAGCAACCACAGTGACATATATTCACACAGTGTAAAGGAATATTCCACAGTAATGTTAAGATTAAAGTATGTTGTAAAATGTTTAAAAATGAATATAGTTGTAACTAAGTTAAAAATAATATAAAGTTATAAAATTTTTAAGGTTAATTCTTTACCTTAAGATATAATTAATGTTTGATTTTTCTACAACAATATTTTCTTAAGTATTTATTTGTTTTTAGTATCCTCTTACTAAATGGATATTTAAAACCTGTGATTAAATTTTAGTTTTTTATGTTTTACCATTGAACAAAGCCTTTGCTTTTTGAATAGTTTTTGTTTTCTTTAATCATAAAACAAAATCTGTTTAGAGAGTGATGTCTACTTAGGATATTCCTACTAAATTACATAGTGATTGTAAACTTACTTTAATGAACAAAAATTTAAATGTTTATGAAATTGGGTCTATTAGATAAACAAATGATACATAATATTGTAACAGACTTAATTCTTTAAAAAATCATTTTATTTTATTTTATGTGTCTAGGTGTTTTGCCTGTATGTATGTCTGTGCACCATGTCTGTGTCTGGTCCTTGTGGAGGCCACAAGAGAGTATTGGATCCCCTGGAACTGGAGTTACAGACAGTTGTGAGCTCCCATATGGATGTTGGGAATTGAACCTGGGTCCTCTGGAAGAGTAGCCCGTCAATGTTCTTAACTGCTGAGCCATTTCTCCAGCCCCAAGACTTAACTTTGATAACTAAAATTCAAAATTAGTTACAGGGTCTTCCTCAAAGTATTAAAAACAAACAACAACAACAAATCCAGATGATTCCATCAACCAAGAGAGGAAAAAAAGACATCACATCAAAGACTCCATTATGACTAAAATGTCAGGACTGTATCCAGGTTCTTCTAACTCACTAGGAGGCAGGAAGTTTCTCACAGCATCTGAGAGCACAGATCTGTGGACTTCTAAAATGCTGGATGTGCTAACCTTCAACACCACTGGCAATCCAGTGCCCTGAGGAACTAAATATTTTCCTCGCTTTTTGTGTTTCTTAAATATTTCTGTAACTAGATTTCAAAAATTGCTTATATCTAATATTCTACCTGGCATATTGCTAAATGACAAAATATTTGTCTNGTTTTTAATGAAGTTACAAATGAAAATATTATGTCTTTTCATTTGATCATGCCTTTTTGTTATGACTCTTTGCTTATACCAAACCCCTATCTTATTCAAAACCAGTGTTTGAAAAAAATTCAAGTTTTTTCAGCCTTTATAAATACATACATATATTCTCATTATTTAATATAATTTGGATAAAACAAAATAATCTAGTTTTTAGCTTAAACCTTTGTAAGAGGCCAGCTCTCTTTTCAACGGTTCTTATGAGGAGGAGAGAGGGATAAGAAAATATTAGATAGAAAGATAGCAAAAAGGAGAAAGACAAAACACAGGATAGCTTTGGGAGGACCTGGGTCAATACCCAATGGCCTTTTCCCTTTATTCAAAAGGGCTTTTTATAGCAATGCCAAGAGGTGGGGCAAAAGACCTCCCTCTTGCTAGATCAAAGCACACTGCACAGCCAAGTGTAGACTCTTCCAAACACCTGGTAACCACACCCGTGGCCAAATCATCCCCTTATGCAGCCCTGCTGGGTAAAGCAAGCTCAGATTCTCAGACCCTGAGTAAGTTCTCACTAGGAAACCTCTGTGGGTCTCCACAAACCTTAACTCCATTTATTCTACCTGGAGATATGCAAAGACGAATTAACTCTTCTTATCGAGAGAACACAAGAGATATCTGTTTCTAATAACAACATTCATGTTTTATACCTCAAGTATTGATGTCTATTGATTTAATACCTAAAATACAGCCAGGATTAAATAATTAATTAAACAATATTTGTATTTTACTAATAAAAAAAGGAGACAATACTACAGTGACTTATTCCAAAGTCCCATTTCTTTCTTTCTTTTTTTTCTTTTCTTTTTTTTTAGTTTCTCAAGACAGGGTCTATGTAACCACCGTGGCTGCCCTGGAACTCAATTTGTACACCAGGCTGGCCTCAAACTCATGAAGATCCTTTTGCCTCTGCCTCCTGAGAGCTGGGATGAAAGGCATGTGACACCACTGCCCAGTCCAAAGTCCCATTTCTAACCATTTAAATATAAGTAAGATAGTTCATAGAATGCAAATAACTGGAAATATAGAGGTAATGATATAACCGAGCTCATTAAATATGTAAATTTTGGTTATTTTAGAAATGCTTGATTCATGTTGCATTCACTCCATTAGGCCAAATTGTTCTTTGTTTTTGGTTTTGTTTTGTTAGCCCTGGCTGTCCTAGAACTCACTCTGTAGACCAGACTGGCCTCCAACTCAGAGATCCACCTGCCTCTGCCTCCAGAGTGCTGAGATTAAAGGCAGATAAAAGCGTAAAAAATTTGGTGATGGAAGAGCCAGCAGCCAAGGCCCACACCCAGCCTAGGGTCTGAATTAACACTAAAGACCATGCAGAGGTCTGTGGTGTGTGCTCCCGCCTGAGGCCATGCTGATGTCCAGGCTGTGCTGCTGACAGGGGCCCTACTGATCTGAGTGGCCTGCACTGCCACCTGAGGCCATAGTGATGTCGGGGCTGTGCTGCCCCCAAGAGCCATGTCTGGGTCCTACTGCAGCAGGGGACCATGTTTATGGCCTGTGCTGTTGCCAGAAACCATGTGGAGGCCACAATCTGTGCTCCCACTGACTGAAGAGCAAGGAGGCTACTTTTGCTAGGATATCTGTAGTGAGCGATTCCACAGAGACATTGCATCTGGCTTGAATAGCAGTGCTAGCTCCTAGATTTTGAACTACCTTTTGTTTAAAGTTGATTCTTATCTGAGATCTTCCTGAAGGATTCCAGAGCCTTTGCAAAACTTAGTATTGAGAGGACCTGGCAAACCAGGAGGTCTCATGGCTGAGCTTAGGCAAGTGGTTCCTTCAAACAACCCCAGATAAGAGGTCTGGATGTGTGGAAGTTGCTTGCTAAAGGTATAAATTGTCTAACAATAGAAAGACTTTTCAGTCAGTTCACCAGAAGCTGGCTCAACCTGCTGCTTTTGGTAAGCCGAAAGTTCATCTTGGAATGACCTTTTTCTTCAACAGACCCATGCAAAACAGAACACCAACAGATATTGATGACTGCAGACACACAGTTGAGAGGGAGGGACATAGAAGGCTTCTGTGACAACCCTTACCCCTGAAAGGAGAAAAGAAACAGCACCCCCCTCACTGCTTCTAAAAAGTATTTGCTGACCTAAGTTTGAACTAAATGGGAGAGTAAGGTCAGAACGATAAGTCTATCCTGTGCCCAGCAAAAACAGGATACAGAAGACATAAATCCCAGCTGACTGTAGGTTGAACTCTGTGGGAATAGACCTGATATCCTGAACTCAGCAAAAACAGGACATAGGGAATGAAAATTTTATGCCTCTATAGATATCCTGCATGCTTTTAGAAAAACCTCACCCCAGCCCCCTTGGTATGTAATCT
Source organism: Neotoma lepida (assembly GCA_001675575.1). Classification (NCBI taxonomy): domain Eukaryota; kingdom Metazoa; phylum Chordata; class Mammalia; order Rodentia; family Cricetidae; genus Neotoma; species Neotoma lepida. The sequence continues at coordinate 271,844 of LZPO01034852.1, forward strand.
ACACATAGCCCTTTTCTACATGTCACTTGAAACAAAGGACAGGGCTTCTTCCCTCTCTCGCTGTGTCAAGTAGTTGGGACGGAGTCCCTGGCCAGGACCTCAATAAACAAATTCCTGTGTGTTTTGCATCGGGTAATGGCTCTGTGGTGGTCTTGTGACACAGGTACTACACCCCCTCAACCTCAACCCCAAAGTAACAGCCTAGACAGGAAGCCACCAAAGAGAACTCTTAAAGTGTAGCAGAGATGCTAAAGAGTAGTTCTTCACAACTGACGGCTTCTGGTGGAGGTGTGGGCGGGGAAGGACTCAGCTCTATTTAAGTGGTAGCCACCGAGAGTTTGATCATGCTCCAGTGAGTATATAGATGGCCCTGAGTGGACTTGGTTTTGTTTCGTTTTGCTTATTTTTATTTTTTTACTTCTTTTTTGGGGGTTCACAGTGGAGTCAGACATGAAGGACTGGGAAGGGATTGTGATTGGGGTATATGATGTGAAACTCCCAGAGAATCAATATAAATGTTATGTGGAAAAATAAAATTATAGACATGCTGCTGTTAAAAAAAATAAACTAGAATATCCTTCTTTAGGATCAGCTAGAAAACAAAGACATCTGCTCTTGCCATTTCTATTCGGTGTTGAACTGGAGGCTCTAGGGAAAATCCAGGGCCAACTAGACAAAAAAAGGAATCTGGATTGGAAAGGAAAGAAACCAAAGTGTCTCCGCAGATGGCATGGTCTAGCACACAGGAAATGGAAAGAGACATATACAAACCACCAAGAACCAACCAAGGCTCCTCAGTGTCACAGGGTAGATGGTCAATAGACAGGATGGTGTTTCTCTACCCCAGCAATGAACAGCCTGGAAAGGAGGCCAAGAAAATTGTTTGACTTGCGACTGGGAAGATGGTTCAGTTGATAAAGTGTTTGCTGTGTATCTTAGGGTTTCTTTTCTTTCCTTTTTTCTTCTTTTCTTTGTTTTTGTTTTTTTGAGACAGGGTTTCTCTGTGTAACAGCAATGGCTGTCTTGGAACTTGCTCTGTAGCCCAGGCTGGCCTCAAACTCACAGAGATCCACCTGCCTCTGCCTCCCGAGTGCTGGGATTAAAGGCGTGCACCACCATCTCCCACCTTTAGTTAGGGTTTCTGTTGATGCAATGAAATACCATGTCCAAAAAGCAAGTTGGGGTGGAAAGGGTTTATTTGGGTTATACTTCCATAGCACCATTCATCATCAAAGGAAGTCAGGACAGGAACTCAAACAATGCAGGAATCTGGAGGTAGGAGCTGATGCAGGACCACCAGTCCAGGGATGGCACCACCCACAATGAGCTTGGCCCTCCCCATCAATCATTAAGAAAATGCCCTACAACTGGATCTTACGGAGGCATTTCCTCCAGTGGTCTACATGTATACAGAGAGAAAGGCAGTGGGAGAGATTCACATACAAAATAAACTTACCAAAAGAACTGTAGGACTTGCACTGTGAAAACTATAAAACACTGTTGAAAAAGATTTTGTAAGACCCATTAAACAGACATCCGCATCACAAGGACTTAATATCATTAGGACAGCAACACTCTGCAGGCTTATCTATGGATTTAATGCAATTCATATTAAAAAGGTGTCTTCGGAGGAAACTGACAATCTGATTCTAAACTGTATTTAAATGGGAGACTCAGACCAATCAAACAGGCCTGAAAAATTGAAAGCCAGGCTTCGTTCTCAAACCCATCTCCTGGGGATATGGCCTAGCCTGCCTTCTGTTTATACACTCTGACCAAGAGTGGTCTGGGGAGGAAAGGGTTTATTTGGCTTACGGGTCACAGTCCATCATCAAGGGGAGCTGAGGCAGGAACTCAAAGGAGGAGCTTGAAGCAGAAACCAAAGCAGACTATGGAGACATGCTGCTTACCAGCTTGCTCCCTAGCACCTGCTCTCTTTCTTATACAATGTAGGACCATCTGCCCAGAGCAGCACCACTCACAGTGGGCTGGACTTTCCTACATCAATCGTTAATCAAGACATCCCTTGTAGACATGCCCACAGGCCAATCTGAAGGAGGAGGCAATTCTTAAATTGAAGTTCTTCTCCCCAGATAACTTTAATTTACTTATCATTGATTAAAAAAAAAACAAAAAAACAAAACCAGCCAGCACACGTTGATAATCAAGACGTATGCTACTAGCATAAAAATAGACATCTCTATTGGGGGAAGAGGATCAAGAGCTCAGAAATAAACCTGGAGACCCACAGTCAACTCCTTTTTGAAAAAGGAACCAATACAATTTAAATGAAGGACGAATACCCTACGTAAGTGGTACAACTGGAAATCTACACATAAGAATGAAACAGGACCTTACCCCATCCACTACAGTAAATAACTCAAGATCTGAGGATGTGGCTCAGTGGTAGAGCGCTTATCCAACATGTCCAATGTCTTGAGTTCAACATCCAGCACTGAGAAAAATTAACTCATCATAGATTAAAAGACTAACTGTAATAGGTAAGACTATAAAACCCTTAAACTTTTAAGAGTGTGAGCTTGAGTTATGCAACAAGAGAAAGCAGCCTGGGGAGCTGACTCCGTAGATAGCATCTGCCTCACAGCAGGAGGAACTGTTTGATCCTCAGAACTTATATTAAATAGCTGGGTATGGCAGTGCACACTTACAACCCCAGCATTGGGCTCAGGGCAGCAGCAGGTGAGTACCTAGGGCTCTCTGGCCTAGTGAGCTCCAGGATCAGTGAGAGATCTGTCTCAAACAGTAAAGGTGGAGTGACTGAGGAAGACAGAGAACACCAACTTCTGGCTTGTGCATCAGTGCACACACCCACACAAACACATTTACAGTACACACACACACACACACACACACACACACACACACACACACACACACAGGATTATAGCAATCACAGGGAGGTAAGAACTCTTGCAGCCTTGGCGTTTGGCAGCAGTGAACAGGAGCAGCACAGGCAGAAAGCACAGCAAGCAGCAGCCCCTGGTGTTAACACTCCACCGGCCTTGGGTCTCAGGGTCTGTGTTAGTTACTGTCCCCATGGCTGTGACAAATACCTAACAAAAACAAGTTAAGGAAGGGGTTACTTTGTCTCCCAGTTCAAGGAAACAGTCAGTTGTAGTAGACTATCTTAAGGTGTGTTACTTTTGTTCATGTTGCATTTAACTCTGTGAAGCTGTGTTATTGTGCCTGTGTAAAACACCTAATGGTTTAATAAAGAACTGGCCAATAGCAAGGCAAGAGAAAGGATAGGCGGGGCTGGTAGCAGAGTACATATAGGAGAAAACTGGGAGGAGAGAGCTGAGAGCTAAGACCAAGGAACCACAGGAGGAGGACTCCAGGGGCCAGCAACCCAGCTACACAACAAGCCAAGAAGTAAGAAAGTAAAGGTATACAAAAATAGAGAAAGGTAAAAGCCCAGAGGCAAAAGACAGATGGGTTAATTTAAATTTAAGGAAAGCTGGCTAGAAACTAAGCCAAGCTAAGCCTGGGCATTCATAAGTAATAATTAGCCTCTGTGTGTGATTTATTTGGGAGATGGGTGGCAGGCTCCCTAAAAAAATAAAATAAAATAAAATAAAAAATAAAAATAAAAAAAATAAAAAAGAGCAAAACAACAACCTACAACAGTCAGTCCTGGTGGCAGGCCCAGGACGCAGCTGTTCACACACATTGCAGCCACAGCCAGGAAGTAGAGGCCAAGCAATGCTGGGTGCCCGGCTTCTACCTTTGTATTCTGGTCCAGGATCCCAGCCCGTATGATGGTGCCATGTGTTTGGGGTGGGTCTTCCCACCTCAATTCTCCTAATCTAGAAACTTCTTCATAGACAGGCCCATGGGTGTGTCTCCTAGGTGATTTTATAGTTTTGATTGTGAGCCTAGCCTTTATCGGCTGAGCCATCTCTCCAGCCCTCCTAGGTGATTTTAGATCTCTCAAATTCATGATCAATATTAAGCATACAGTGGTTGTAGTGTCAACTTGCCTCAAATTACATTCATCAGTGCAGACAACTGTAAATGAAGCAACTGATGTGGGAAGCACCACCCCCAAGAGTGGCACCGTCTGGCATCAGCCTGGATCTAACAGAGGGTGTGGCTAGAGAGAGGGTCACTCACCTTCTGCTGGCTTGACCTTCCTTCCTGTCACCAGCCTTCTTTACCCTGTTGATGCCTATTCCTTTGCTGATCCTCGAGCCAGCATTTCCAGGCTTCCATCCCTAAGGACCAGCAGCTCTCCAGGACTCTTCTATATTTTTGGCTCAAGGTTGGGACTACTGAGCCTTGGGGACCAACCAGTTTCAGCCTCTCAGGTGTGAAATATTAAAACCTCTCAGGTTGTTAACATTTCAAAGTAAGCTAGCTTAATAAATTTCCATCAGTTCTGTTCCTCTAGAGAACCCTGACTTATACACAGCTTAAATTCCACTTTTAATAATACAAAAAGGAAAGCCCTGACATGACATTATGAGACAAAGAACCTCCGAAGATGCCAGAGTCCATTTTCTGTTGGCCGTCTACTGCTGGGCATGGGGCCTACTCTTAAGAGGAGTTTGAAGGATTCCCTTCATTTGCAAGTGGCTATCAGTTGGAGATGGCTTCTGGGTGAGGATGGGGCATGTGTCCACTACTCCTTTCAGCTCCAGGGCCCTCCAAATTCCATTCTCTAATTTATTCAGTAGAACAAAGACAAATGTGCTTTGAGTGGTATAATATTTATATACAGAAATGATCTACTCTCAGCAAGCTTCAAACAAACAAACAAACAAACAAACAAAAACAGTCTTTCTTTCCTTTCTTTCCAGGGCAACCCCTGAAGGCAGTCAAAGCCCTAATGCTGACCCAGCACAGTCAGTCAATAGGTATTGCATGTAGATCAACACTAGGAAAGTATATAGACTTGGAGAGAAACTATTACACTGAGAAGTCTCTTTCTTTCAACTCTGATCCAGGCAGCCAGTCTTCAATGAGTAACACGGTGGGCCTCACTTCCTAAAGCGTTTGAAAAGTGGGTGCACATGCTTGGTGGAAGCCTTGCTTCGGGAGGAGTGGTATTCCATGTACACAGTGTCATCTGCCCCAGACATAGAACTCATGGTGCCAAAGCGTCGGGATGCCTGTGGGGGAGAGGGAGAAGCCAGGCTAAGGTTAATCTCCAAAGGAAGGACCCTCTTACAACATTCATAATCAAATTCTACAGTGTGTGTGTGTGTGTGTGTGTGTGTGTGTGTGTACACATGTGTGGTGCTGGCAACTGAACACAGTGCACTGTGCATGCTAGGCAAGCACTCTACCACCAAGCTGAACCCCCAGTAACTGTTTTTAAAATAACACTCTCTGGGCTGGTGAGTTGGATAAATGCATTTGCAGTGCAAACAGGGCAACCTGAGTTTGATTCCCCAGAAACTACAAAGAGGTACAAGGAGAGAAAAGACTCCAACAGTTGTCCTCTGACTTCCATAAATGTGCCCCCCACATACAAACACACACACACTTGTGCACACAGATACACAAAATAAAGTTTAAAATATTCTTCTGACCACTTTCTGTGTCTTAGGCACTGCATATATATTACCTCTCCTCACCCTTATAATTATAATCTTAACCTACAGAACAGGAAACTGAGGCACAAGAGCTTCACTGTGGCCAGCTCTAGCTCATAAATAAAATGGGACTAGAACATTGCCCAGGCACCCTGATGTAATCGAACACTACAATGGCTCCCTTAATGACAACTGCTCAATAGAACTTATTCTTTCCTTTCTTTTGTGGTCCTGAGGTCAAAAATGGCCTGGCACTGCACATGCCCAAGCAGACATTTTGTCATCAAGCAACATCCTCAGTCCCTGCACAGAATCTTAAGAGTTAGGGGGGACTGGGGCTGGAGAGGTAGTTCAGCAGTTAAGAGCACTGGCTACTCTTCCAGACTAGAGTTTGAATTCCAGCACCCATTGGAAGCTCACAACTGTCTGTAACTCCTGTTCCAAGGGATCCGATGCCTTCTTCTGGCCTCTGTGGGCATCAGGCATACATGTGGTATGCAGATACATATGCAGCAAAACACCCATACACATAAAATAAATAAATAATTAAAAGAAAGTTAGGGTAGGAGTCTCTTAAAATCTCCTAAGACTTGATGCAAGGCTTTGACCAATGGGAAAGCCAGGAAATCCTGGCTTGACTCAGCTCCAAAGCCATGGGCAAGTTGAGTGTCTGTAAAATGAGGATGACCAAATCTGCTCCAAGGATGGGTGTGGACCTGGGGAGGAAGGCGCACACCTTTAATCCCAGCACTTGAGAAGCAGTGGCAGAGGATCTCTCTGAGTTCCAGGCTAGAGTTACACAGTGACACCCATCTCAAGAAAACAAAACAAAATGAAAACACAGATGGGTGTGAAGATCAAGCACACAGGCCAGGGTCTGACCCAGAGCCAATGCACAGGCACAATACCATGTCCTTCATAGCCCGATCTCATGGGACTGACCAGAGGTCACCTTGGCACCCTTGGACTAACACGCAGACTGCCTGGCATGAGAAAGGTCTTGGCTGGAGATTGCTAGCACCTGCCCCACTGGCAACTGCTGCTTCTTCCCTGTCTTGCTCTAGCTAATGCTCACCTTTTGGCTTTAATATCACTGAATTTCAGAAATTGGAATTTCTGGAACAGGTGATCCAGTTTCACTTCTCTCTACACAGATAATACTCCTCCCTACACATGCACTGATTACACTATGTGCTCACACCTGGGCCCGGCAGGTGCTCACTCATGCATGTGAAAGGCTGAGTCTTTTTAGAGAACTCTAGGGTTTTCAACACACTGAAGCTATGGTTGGAGTTCATCAACAGACTCATCTTGAAGGCTGAGCTCGCTCACTGAGGAGGAAAGCAAGGTGGGCCAGCTAACCCCAAACCAACAGACACAGCATTTACTAGCTCCAGAGCCTACAGGACTGTCATCCTGGACCCCAATATTATCAGGCTGTCATCCAGACAGACAGGATCCCAGTCACCATTGCAGTAAGACCCTCTGTCTGGTGATACATTTACAAGGTACCCACATTAAAAAATAATGGGGTTGTTTCTTCAGATTTTCAGTTTTCCCCCAATCCTACTTGCTTGCATGCTCACAGGTTTGTGTCCGTTATGTGTGTGTGCGTGTGTGCATGTGCGAGCACATCACATATGTACACATGTGCCCACGTGTAGTGGGCATCCTACAAAAGAACCTCTCTCTCTTCACTCACCTGGCCGGATCTAGAGCCAAACTCCCCAGCCACCACCTCTTCCTCCGCGTCCAGATCAGTGGCTGCCAGGACCTTCTGCAGGAGCTGCTGCTGCTCCTCTTTGGTGGAGAATGCCAGCTCTTCCTCCTCCATGCCAGCTAGCTTTGTGATCACCTACGAGAGCAACGGCAGACAGACTGTTGTTCTCCCCTCCAAATCCCCACTGTACCTGCTCCTGGGCACCTCTTCCCACTTCCAGTGGTCCAACCAGAGCTTGACTACTGGTTCAAGACAGACCAGGGAACTCCAAATGGGCACATCAGAAGAGGAATCTGGGTTATAAAACATTCTCATGTATTTTCCCATCTTGCACCAGGAAGGGAATGAAAATATGGAAAGGTACACGCAGGGACACTCCAAGATGGCCAACCTGGCATCTTGGACTTCCAGCAAGAAAGAGTACTTGATTCACACAAAATGTCAAGAGTTTACTGACCTGGGGCTAGAGATGGCTCAGTAGACAAGACCACTGGCTGCTCTTCCAGAGGACCTGGATTCAGTCCCCAGCACTCACAACCACCTATAACTCCATCCCAGGGACCTCAAAGCCCTCTTCTGGCCTCTCTGAGCACTAAGCACACACGTGGTACACAGACACAAATGCAAGCAAAACACTCATAATAAAAATTTAAAAATAACTGACCAGATTTTCTCTCAGAAGCAAAATGTCCTAGTCTTGTGTCTGTTGCTGTGACAAAAGCGACTTTGGGGAGGATGGGTTTATCTGACTTACACTTCCAGGCTACCGTCCATTACTGAGGGATGTCAGGGCAGAACTCAAGGTAGGAACCTAAAGGCTGGCCTACTTGCATTAACTCTGACCAAGGAACTCACTTCACAGCTAAAGAAGTGTGGCAGAGCTGCTCTGCTGAAGGCTAATGATGGAACTATCACCTATGCTTAAAGAGACCAGCGAAAATATATTTGAATGGTGGCTGTTTCTGTCCTATTTTAAGAGCACACAGACACGTACATTAAGTAGATATTGGTATTTTCTTTATTGCTCTATCATGTAATGTATCATCAACTGAGAAAACAGAAGTAGTTACAGAGCTGTAAATTTGTATCCTCACATTTGTCAGGAAACACTGAAAAACCCAGCATTCCTAAAGAGACTACCATCTTTTCTTAAAAGAAAAAGACACTGTGTGTGTGTGTGTGTGTGTGTGTGTGTGTGTGTGTGTGTGGTGTGGTCACACATGGACAGCTGATCATTTTGGGTGGAGTTACTCCTTTGGAACTTAAGCATGGTATACGGAGATGTAATTGGGTGTCAGGCTGACACAGGGCAGACCTGTTAGGGGCTAGTCTTGGTTGTCAACTTGCCTAGATGTGGATCAACAAAAAGGCAAGCTGCTGGGCACTCCAGTGAAGGACTTTCTTGACCTAAGATTATGTGAAGCTGGAAGAGCCACACTAAATCCAGATGATCCGGCACCTTCTAGTGGCAGCTCAGATAAAAGGGCATGGAAAAGAGAAACTGCTTTTTGCCTGCTTGCCCTCACTCTTACTGGCAAGTTCATCTATCCTGTTCTGTAGTCAGTATTAAATAACTTATGCAGGACTCCACTACAGACTGCAAACCAGCAGCTTTCCAGGAATCCTGCAGGCCATCGAGGGCAGATGGAGACTGCAGAGACATCCAGTCTTGTCTCCAGTGTGAGGCCGTCATGATTGGACTACCCAGACCACATTGAGCAAGCTAATCTAATGACTGTCCTTGTGGTAAACACATTAATTACATCGGCTCCATTTATTTGGAAAATCCTAACACAGGGACCCATGTATATAGTCTTTTGCAAATGAAGAACCTAGAACTTGGCATCCTGATGACATACTGCAGGCCACAGTAGGAGTTTTCTTCTCTGCTTCTAAAAATATTCCATTCCTTTCTCAGAACAGAACCTCGGATCAGGCCTCTCCAGCTAAAGAAGACATCTCTAAGCCACCTGGAGGGGTACACCCAAGAAGAAACCTCATGGGTTCAGACTCAGTGACTACAGGGCTTTGGCACCTCAGAACTGCCAGGCTAGCAGTGTTACCCCAGCAATTTACAGAGATAAAAGAGCATGAAGCCTGCCTGAGTGCTGTCCCAGGCTGGCGCCCCCACCTTCCTCGGAGCCTAACCAACGGTAAACAAATACATACCTTAAAGCTGTAACCTTGATCTACTAAAAATCTCTGTCGCTTGGTAGAATAAGCCATTTCCTGTGTGTCCTGGGACACCAGTGAGTAGAAAAAGGCATTGTATTCCTCTGCGACCATCCCTATAGGAAAAAGGTAAGAAAAGGCAAAGAAAATTCACACTAGCCACTGAAACACCAGAGTTCCAGGTAGAAGCAAGCACGGCAGTGGGCAAGCTCTTCACTCGGTGTGTAATCACCCTGACTGCATGGGATTTCATCAAAATTAACAGTCTATCTGCTTTGAAGATCACTATCAAGTGAGCTTGGCAGTAGGGAACTTGCCCTAGTATGTCAAAGAGGGCCTGGGTTTGGTCCCCAGCATCACAAACTTAAAAAGAAACGAAGAGGACAAGCAAGATGTTAAGTGGATAATGGCACAGGCTGCCAAGCCTGGTGATCCTAGTTTGATTCTGAGAACCTGTTAGGATACCATCAAAAGGTTGCATTGATGGTCTGCAAAGGAAAGCAAACATCTAAGTTCCTTTTAGGACTGAGGTTTAGTATAATGGGAGCCACAAGGCCATGACTGAGTCTCAAGGTGTGCAGGGAACTAAGGAGTTGGCTTGGCTTAGCTGCCTTGAGAGGCATGTATCATAGGTTTTTCAGGTTAGAGTCCATGGCTCCTGGGGCACAGTGTGCCTTCCAGTTCCTGAGAGACCACACAGCCCCTCAGGCAGTGAAGCTTTCAGGCCGCCTTGTGTTTCTCTGTATGTCCCCTTATTAGTCAACGAAGCATAGAAACTTGACAGGACAATTGGTCTTAGACACTAATCTTGTGTACCCTGTATAGCTTGCAAACGTCACTGTATGCTGGCAACTACAACTGTACTGATCTTGGCAATTGCAATTATATTCTGTTTCTGATAAAGGTATAAAAAGTCTGATTGCACTCAATAAAATTGTCACAGCCTTAGTGGTGCTGTGGCCCCTCCAACCTGGCCTGATTTCATTCCTCACGGCCATATCAAGTGACCTTGGCCTGATAAGTAAGCACGGGAACTTACAAATGTGGAGGGAAAGCATTCAGACAGAAACACTACAATATACAGTGATAAAAATATGAGGCCTTGTCCTACCATAGGCACTGGGCTCCAAGGAGCCAGCCCCTTCACCGGGGACGGTCCTGATCCCACTGCCTGGGGGCCCCCAGACAGTTTAAGCTAAACAACTGTCTCGAGCTTCCAGAAGGCCCCGTCCAGCACCATGGGGGCTCCACAGTTGTTGGTCCACAGGTCATGCATTTCCAGACCTCGTCTTGGAGGAGGTGGGAATGGGAGCTGGGGTTGAAGGGGAGGGCTGGTGGGGCAGGAGGAGGGGGGAGAAGAGGATTTGAGGTTGGTATGTAAAATGAGTGGAAAATCTTTTAAATAACAAAAAAGAAAAAAAAGAAAGATTAAAAGAAAATATGAGGCCTTAAAGGGAAGAAGAGGCTTCCCTTAAAGCCTGGAGAACTTCAGTGAGAGTGGGATTCAGGGAGGTAGACAGCTGTCATGGAGAGGAACAGCAGAGTGCAGGCCAGAGGAGCCTCTTCAGAGTAGCGCTCATCTCCAGATTTTATTTCTGATTCAATGTGTACGTTTGTGTGTCTGTGTGAGTATATGCCATGTGTGTGCACCTAAAGAGACCAAAAGGGGGTGTTAAGATCCAGTGGAGCTGAAGTTTCTGGTAAAAACTGCCATTCAAGCTGGGTATGCCTTTAATCCCAGCATTCAGGAGGCAGAGGCAGGCAGATCTCTGAGTTCGAGGCCAGCCTGGTCTACAGAGTGAGTTCCAGGACAGCTAGGGCTACACAGAGAAACCTTGTATTGAAAACACACACACACACACACACACACACACACACACACACACACACACACACGCCATTCAAAGACCATGGAGAACATGGATCCCTGTGGTATGAGAAGTAATGAAGACTGTAGGCTCTGAGCTCCGCTTTGGGCCCCTCCCCTCAGTGTCTCCCCAGCTCTGAAGCAAAGCACATGTGACTGGACACACCAGAAGTCCACCCCCACTCTTCCTAACCTATGTGGTAAGAGGCCATCTGCCAGCCTATGGGAACAGAGGGAACCTGGCCTTACCTTTTTTGGCTCGGAGTACCCGCCCCAGTCTCTGGGCTTCCTGCCGTCTGGAACCACCATGGGAGGAGATCTGAATGAGGACATTGGCTTCTGGCAGATCGAAGGACGTGTCACCGACCTACAGAAACAAAGCAGCTATGAGCTTGGGAGTTTTTATGTAGGGAACAGTAAGAACAACAACAAAAATACCAACTAGAAATACCAACTGGTATTCAATTCCAGAATTGAAATTTTTAAATTTCTGTGGTTCTAGGATGGAATCAGGGCTTCAGGCATGCTAAGCATGTACTCTCCCACTAAGCTACCTCCCTATCCATCCCCTGAAACTGTAAGATAGAGCTGGAGATAACTGAGGAAAACATCATCTCTTCCTGTCAAGTCCTGCCACTGCAGGCAGTGAGGACACACTGGACCTCAGAATGACCTCCAGAGCCTAGCCACAGCTTGTTTCTTTTTGTTAGAGAAATGGGTCTGCAAAAAATCCCATCTTATGACCACTGACGACTGCAGCAGTGCAGGCGGAACAATGCACACAAAGAAGGGCCCTGCCCACACAGACCTTCACTGAGAGCCAGCTCCTCAGCTTGGGGTCTCAGCCCCAAACATGAACAACTTTTCCAGTAGCGACCACCAGACTGTAAATACTCATGTCTTCTAGACTTGAGCTCTATCTGCACCTCACTCTACATGCCAGCGTCTTAGTGGCTATGGTGCCCGAGGTGACTCAGCAGGTGACGGTGCTTGCCTCCAGGCCTGAAGACCAAATTTCAATCCCGGACCCATGAAGTAAAAGGAAAGAACCAATTCCCACAAGTTGTCCTCTGACCTCGATACATACAACATGGCACACTTGTGTCACCCCTCTCCCAAACAAACAAATAAAGTAATTAAGCAATTTTAAGGGTTTCTGAATGTTTAATCAAATGCATAATCTCACTACAGCCTTGGTTCCAAACGTACGACACATACACTTCACCCTTGCAACACAAACAAATGCAGCTTAAAATATCTCAATTGCACAAACTTTTCTGCTCTTATATAATAGTTGAATTATGAAAAACAAAGACTTTTAATATCTTCCTAAAATCATTCCTAAGCATGTGAGTATTGAATTAGTGTATCTTTGCATTATGTTGTGTTAGAATGTTTAATTTTAAAACTGCTGTTTCAATAGTTAACTCTTGCATTTCATTTTTTAAAAATCATTCAATAAATTTGGTCTTGGGATTAGGACAGAATTTCCAACAATTTCTGGAATGGTCCCAAGCATACAACTGCTATTTTGAACTATGTATTTATGCAAAACTGCATCCTCAGCATGGACAATCATAAAAAAAATCCACCAACTCTGAAAAACCCTGACAATGTTCTACATATACAGTGGGATCCTCTACAGCCTATGGTATCAGCTGAGATTCAATTCTTTAGTGAAAGCTGCAAACAAGTCCATCACATTGATGGGAGAATTCACTTTCATCTTTAATGAATGTCTCCACCCTCGCAGTTGGTCCTTGCTGCTACACAGACAGATCCTTATGTGCTGAGTTTGTAAACAGACTCACCAGGTACCCGGTGACAGGAGAGTGACAGGTGCCAGTTCCCAGATTTCAGGTTGTCAGACTCTGAACACACGAGCCAGCTAACGGGTATAATGGATACACCTCAACTAAATGCACCTAGAGCTACAGCTCCACAGCCCTAGCAACTGTACCCGCCTACAACTCCCCGGAATCAGGGACAGCTCAGCTGCAGGCTAGTGCTGGGGAACCTTCTTCCAGGACTCCCACTCTGCCTCGTGGGCTTGCATTCTCCTCAGAGCTCCTGCTATGCTGCTGCTGTCTACCTAAGAGGGAACTCTCCTCACAAACTTCTAGCCCAAAAGAACATCCACTTCAGTCAGCTGAACCCCAAGCCCCAGACCTTTCACACACACACAAATGTCTTGGGTGAAGAGATCATGAGGGGAAAAAGGTTAAAAAGACTTGTATTAGACCACTGGGTCAGGCAGGGGTGGCACACTCCTTTAACCCCATCACTCCAGAGGCAGGCAGATCTCTGAGTTCAAGGCCAATTTAGTCTACAGAGTGAGTCCAGGAGAGCCAGGGCTACACAGAAAAACCCTATCTCAAAACAAAGTGAATAAATAAATAAATAAACATATAAATAAAAAAATACATAGCTGGGCAGTGGTGGCGCACACCTTTAATCCCAGCACTCCTGAGGCAGAGGCAGAGGCAGGCAGATCCTTGTGAGTTCAAGGCCAGCCTGGTCTACAGAGTGAGTTCCAAGACAGCCAGGGAAACACAGAGAAACCCTGTCTTGAAAAAAACAAAAATAAAGAAAAAAATAGAAAACAAACCAGAACAGAATAAAATAAACAAGCAAACAGATGCTTCCCAAACATGTGGCATCTCCAGCTCCAAAAAGGACACTTCATTCAAATTTCATCCTGCTTTTTTCAGAGCAGGAAGCCCACATTACTGCCTTCTATAAAGGATATATAATTTAAATCTCTACTTCCCAGGGAGAGACAGGACAAACCTGAGGAGCAAAAAGCCTTACAGATAACCTGCAAGGAACAAGAACTCTAAGTTACTTCTCACACTACCCAGAGCTGCCACTCTCTAACCTGCCCTTGGGCCAGGAGAGTAAGCCTGCACCGGAGGCCTTCAGCATATATGAATCACATCCAGGAGCTCAGCGCACCTCCCAGGCCCCCAGGAGAGGGAGGCACTGCACTGCCAGCCTGAGCCACATACCTTGGAGATGAAGATGGTGTTGATTTTGGGGTTGTGCTTGAAGTTCTGGAGGATCTGCATCCTTTCTCCCTGGGACGTGGGCCCGTAGATATAAGGTCTAGAGAAGAGCAGGGAGTTTTAGAAACATCACAGAATCACACATGGGGATTAGAAACTACCTTTGCTACAAAGCACTGACTTCTCACCTGGGCCCAAACAGTAACTAAAGCAGGGTGCAAGCTTGGCATATTTGCCCAAATCTTGTGTCTGTGTCCTTTTCTGAAGGATAAACTCCTGCTTGACTCTGCATAGACATATGTGGTGGTTTGAATGAGAATGGCCCCGTAGGTGCACATGTTTGAATACTTGGGTCCCCAGTTGGTGGGCTGTTTGGGAAGGATTGGGAAATGTGTCCTTGTCAAAGGAGGTAGGTCACTAGGGGTGGGCTTTGAAGTTTCAAAAGACTCCCATCATTCCCAGTGCTCTTTCTGCTTTCTACTTGATGTGAGCTGCCAAGCCTTTTGCTCCACAATCATGAACTCTCTCTGAAACCACTGATCCAAATTAAGCACTTCTATAAGTTGCCTTGGTCATGGTGTCTTTTCACAGCAATAGAACAGTAACTAAGACAACATGACAGTGGCTTAGGAATGTCTGCCTCTTGGACGTGTCTCATCCTAGTGAAAGATGAAGGCACACTTTTCCAGCCTGAATGTGATGGGTTTTGTTCTATCTTATTATATCTAATTTTGTCCTGTTTGGTTATTCTCTCAGAAGCCTGTTCTTTTCTAATGAGACACAGAAAGGTAAAGGAATTTTCCCAGGGGCCTGCCCTGAGAAGATTCCTCCCAGAGTCCTGGGGAAGATGCTATGTCCAGGGTGGGATTATCTGAGGGAAAAGAATCTATGTATACCATGCTCTTTTGTCCATTTACTTTATTTCTTTAAGACAAAAATATATCTGTACAGCTTCAGTTCAGTCCTAACATTCAGTTCCTCTCTGTACCTACTTTTCCTGTCCCTTCACAGGCCTAGTAATAACTAAGCCCTTATGCTTTGGATCTCATCTTCATCCCGTTCCTTCGCCCTCCATCTTTCCTTCCTCCTCTCCTCTCCTGACCTGATTCACCTACAATCTACAAAAAACTTTTCCTTGCTCCTCATTCCTCGGCATGAGTCATTCTGCCTTCCCATCTACAGAAACTCTGCCTCCTTCTCTTCTCTCTGGCCACGTGGCTCTGCCTATCATCTCCTGAAATTCTCCTTCCTCTGTTCTCCAGCCACACAGCTCTCTGCCTGCCTCTGGAATCCTGCTCCACTCCTTACTGCACCTAGTTATGTAAAAAGCCCTACTGTCCTGAGTCAATAGCTCTGCGATGCTACTAGGCCTGAAGGCAAGGGATGGTCTGAGCTTCATTCACACAAGAAACAAAGCTGTGCATCTACAGCCTACCTGTCTCCTAGGCCCTGAAAGGGGTGTTAGTTACCTAGTGGATCAGCAGTAGGTCTGAGAAGCCTAGCTATTTGTCAATATGGCCTAGTAGTATATGGGCGCACAAGAATTTCATAGCAGAAGACAGCTGGTATATATTAATAAGCTAAATAACACCAAATATTCCTTGATAAATGGCTTCCTCTTGAAGGACACCTTGGTCGGTCAAAGTATAGCTTATTATATACAGCTGAATCTCTATAATATATTCTTGCGGCTCACTGCAGAAAGGGAGTGGATCTGGAGAGGAAGGGAGGTAGGGAGGTACTGGGAGAAGTAGAGGGAGGGGTAACTGTAATCAAAATATATCCTATGAGAAAATTATTTTCAATAAATATTCAAAAAAAAGGGAACAACAACAAAGGATGAAGTACAAGGTATCACTGTCCTATACTCAAAGTCACCTTGGATTTAAGAAGAA
Source organism: Neotoma lepida (assembly GCA_001675575.1). NCBI lineage: Eukaryota > Metazoa > Chordata > Mammalia > Rodentia > Cricetidae > Neotoma > Neotoma lepida. Next base: position 288,061 of record LZPO01034852.1, read on the forward strand.
CAAAGCCTTGAGGCAGGACAACCCCCTCCACACATCATATGAGGATAATTGTCTACAATGGGAAAACTATATATCCTAGAGCTGGTCAGCTTGTAGGAGCCAGATGTGACAGTTATCAACAGCTTATCAGACCATCTTATAGGACCCCAGCTGACACAAGGATGATGGGCCATACCTTGGCCAGAACTGCTTAATTATGTGTACATCCTGGCCCTTGTCTCAATGCATAAAACTCTTACTTAGGTTGATGGACTCTGGGCCACTGGACCCTTCCTCCTGTTTCTCTTGCCAAAGCACATTGATTAAATAAACCTGTCTCTGTTTTTCACCATTCCTTGCCTGTTAGGGCTGCTGAAGTCTGGCCTTTTGCCCTCAAAAGTCCAGTTGCTAAAGCACATCTGAGGAAGCCCTGTCATGTCGGAACATCAAAGAACCGTGTCACTGAATGCTGCAGACCTTTCTCTCTCACCAACCCCTCCCTCAACCCTTACCCCTGGAGCATAGGCCCAGGTTCACCACTCTTCACAACTCCTTCTCTTGTTTCTTTCTTTTTTCCTGGTTGGTTTGATTGTGTTTTGTTTTGTTTTAAAATAGGGCTTCATAGGCACTACAGGCTAGCCTGGAAATTACAATGTAGCCAGGCTGGCCTCAAACTCATGATTCTCTTGCCTGTCTTCTGGGTACCAAGATAACTTGTGAGCATCATGGGTCCTGGCACTTAGTGTTTTTCAGCTTTGATTTTTCCTGCTTCAGTGTCTGTGGCTCTAGGCAGAGTCTACAGTAAGCAGAATCCTTGATTTCACAAGGCCAGTGGGGGAACAACCATGAAAACACAGCTGCATCCTAACCAAAGGCTGACTGCAGGTGAGAATGACAAATGCAGGTGCCCTTCCTTCAAGAAGTGAGCAGAAAGGAGGAACCAGCCTTGAGCTGCTTCTCACTGGTCTCCTTAACATTTAGTTTAACATCTTCTCTTTTGTTTTCAGCTTTCCACCAGAGGGCAAAGTAACCTTGCTGCCTACTTCCCCACACAGATGGGAGCCATTCCTTTGCTTTCTTTCTGATAATACTGGTGGCCTGTTTCTGCGCCTTCTTAGTGACAATAATAACTAGGACAGGCACCAGGCACTCCGGACACACCATTGAAATGGATACTAAAAAAGTGCAAAAGGCAGACTGCAGGTTCTCAATTTACACATGGCAACTGAAGATCGGGAGCCCAAGAGTAGCCGTCCAAAGCCTGGGCCCACAGCACCACTGCTTCTTCTGTTCCAAGCAGCACTACCAACATAGTGTGTCCCATAGTGTGCCTGCCATCAAATTTCTCATTTGTGGGACGCTGGGCAGGGCCTGGGACATCTGCACATTCAGATAGGTGGTTTTTGGACAGCCCAGATGTGAGCTGCTGTCCCTGGCACTATGAGAATCCAGGACCCTGCATAACCCTATCATTTTCTACATACCATGCTAGGAAAAATGTTGGGAAGCTATACTCATCGGAACAGAATTTAGGGGTTCCTTTTTAAAGGCCTCTATCCATCTGGAAAATAACTCCCTACAGTTGCAGGCCCTTGGATTAGGAGGCTTCTTCCATACAGGAATTGGAACAGAAGATACTAATCCTCCATGAAGGGAATGTAACATCTGGTGAACACAAGAGATACCAGGCACAAGCAGCCTTTGTGGTGAGTGGTGCATGTGACCAAGAGGCAAAAGAGGTTCAGAGTGGCAAATCACCCTCCTGAGGTCACACAACTGGGAATTTGGTCTGTCAGACTCCAAAGATGATGTACCCTCTGCCCATTCCCACTATCACACAGCCCATCAGTGTCCTGCAAGGTACTGCAATGAAGATGGGAAGAAGGGGACACTTGGGAGATTCTCTGCCACATACCAGGGCTTCTACCACAAGCTAAGAATAAAAAAAGACCCAGAGTACACAGTATTATTTCAAAAGCAGGAAAATAAAACATGTTGGGAAGAAGAAGGGAGATGGGGGTGATAAGAGAAGGGAATTGGAGAGTGAAGATGGGTTCCAGAGTGTGGTGGTTTAAATGAAAATGGCCCCCAAAGGGAATGGCACTATTGGGAGGTGTGGCTTTTGTTGGAGTAGGTAGGACCTTGTTGGAGGAAGTGTGTCTCTGTGGAGATGGGCTTTGAGGTCTCATATATGCTCGAGATACCACCCGTGTCTCAGACCACTTCTTGTTGTCTGCAAGATGTAGGACTCTCAGCTCCTTCTCCAGCACCATCTCTGTCTGCACACTGCCATGTCCCACCATGATTGTAATGGACTGAACCTCTGAACTGCAAGCCAACCCCAATTAAATGTTTTCTTTTATAAGAGTTGCCGTGGTCATGGTGTCTCTTCACAGCAATAGAAACCCTAACTAAGACACAAAGAGGACAGGTAAGAGAGAGGAAATGAAGAATTCAAAGATAACAAACTTTTCCTCCTTCAAACTGCCAGGTCATGTGCCCCAACAAAAGCATTTTGAGACTGGGCAATGGAGGCTCCAATGCAAGAAACTGGCCATGGAGATTTATAAGATAGTGTCTACAGAAAGCCACATGATGGCAACAGGGACATCTGTAGTCCTAGACAGGCCAGAGTAAAATGACAGAACGATGTGCAGGAGTCCAACAGGAAAAGGAAAAACAACTGAGAGGTCCCGGGATGCTACTGAGAGGGAGTTCATGCTTACAAAAGGAATTTGGGGAAGAAGTAATACGTAGAAAACCAAAGCAACAAGGCAAGTAAAGTTTTCAGGAAAAATAAAATGTTTACAAAAGAAAATGCAATCATAGTATACTATAAAACTCTGCCTGGACAATGCTGGCACAGTCAGAACAATGTAACATTGACTATTGGTTTAACCCCCAGCTCAGACTGTTATCAGGTTAGGAGGGAGGAGAAGAGAATGCCATATGTCAGAAAGCTAAACTTTAACTCCCATAGTAGGAAATTAATAGGCAATTTCTACAATGACAAACCAAAAATTGTCACAAAGCTACCACTAAAAAAATAAAAAAGTAAATAAAAAAAGAGTTGAAAGTGGCTCCTTCCAGGGAACTGGGTAGGCAAACAGATACAAGAAACTGCTCACCCATCACAACAGACTACATCTCTGAAACAAGAGCCCAAATGACCCTCTCTTACCTTGAGTTGATTCCATCAGGCATCTGGTCACAGTGATGAGAAAAGCGAACACACCTGGGACACTACCCACCCCATCTTGTCCTACTAGTCCGGGGACCATACAATCCGGCCTCAACGCCAACCCCAGGTCTCATTTAGCCTGAAACGTTGACTCATTGGCCTTTGGAGTCCAGTTCAGGGTGGCCAAGCACCTCTTTTCTACATCTTCTAGCCTCTGACCCTGAGTATATGCTTCTGTGTCTTGCCAGTTACTGGGACAAGGGCAGAGAACAGAGACCTTTGGATCCCAGGGAGCTCTTGAGAGCTCACAGAGACAGGCACCTCCCACAATCTCAATGGCAAGGGGATTTGGAGGCAACTCAAAATTTTCAACTCTTACTTGTTTAGCCGAATGGCATATTCCTTCAAGGCAAATACGTTGTCAGCAAAGACAATGATCTTGTCGTTCCTCCGTTCATGGAACTTGATCAGAAACTGGCAGGCTCTGAATTTGTTGGGGTTCATGGTATACAGGAGGATCCGTTTCTTTGTTTTAATTGCCACATACTCCCGGTAGAACTCAGGAGACATTGGGCACCAAACCTGAGATGTAGTAAGAATAAAGAATAAGGGATCATTTTGCAAAACAAAACCCCATACCATTAAGGACCTTTGATGCTCTTTCATTTAGCAGAATTAGCTTAGAAACAAAATTTCAAGTACCAGTGGCTGGATGGCTCAACAAGCAGAGGTGCTTGGGTTTGCAAAAGCCTAGTGACCTGAGTTTGATTCTCAGACTCCACAGGGTAGTAAAAGAGAAACAATCCCTGAGAGTTGGCCTCATCCTTCACAGGCACACTGAGGCATGTGTATGCCTATGCACACAGGCACACATGCAGGCACACACACACACACACACACACACACACACACACACACACACACACACACACACACTTGCATGCACGCCACAGGAATGGTCTTTTTTTTAAATTAAAAAACAAAACCAATGGTAGGTGAGTTTTATCTCAATATAGTAGTCATCCTTTACCCATGATTTCAGTTTCATACACTCAAATGTGATCTGAAAATACTAAATGGAAAAAATCCACCAAATACACAACTCAAGAAGTTTAACCTGTACACTATTCCAAGTAATGAAATTCTATGCATACCCCTTCTACTATGACTAGGCTGTCAATCATCTCTTGCTCTACCTTATCTGTACTATATGTAATTCCTGCCAGTAACTGCTACCTTAATTACTGTACCGACGGGCCCAGTATTGCAGTGCTTGCACTTAAGTAACACTTACTTAGTAAGAAATACTACTTAACCGCCTTAAAGCACAAGCAGAGTGATGCTGACAACTTAAATATACCAAAGAGATGCCATAAAGCTCTTCCTCTACTTCAAAAGGTAAAGTCCTCGACTTAGGAAAAGAAAAGACAAAACTCATGCTGAGGCTGCTAAGAGCCACAGCGAGTGACTATTACACCATTAAAATGTGAAGAAGAAAAGAAAACTCCAGTTGGGTTTTCTGTCAAGCCTCACAGAGCAAAAGTTATGACTATTGTGCATGACAAGTGCTCAGTTACAATGCAAATGCCATTAAGTTACAAGATTCAGACTATCCAGTAGCTGACATCCAGTGAGGTTCTTAAACAAAATTGGCCATGGATAGGAAGGGAAAACTACTGTATAACTATTAATCAAATTTAATACCTAGGGCCATATCTTTAATCTCAGACTGCAGAGGCAGAGGCAGGGGCAGGCAAATCTCTGTAAGTTAAGGCCAGCCTGGAACCTATATAGCATGTCGCAGACCAGATAAGGCTACACAGTAAGACCATGTCTCAAAACACAAAAAAAACAAAAATCACAAACAGATCAAGAGAGTAATCAACACAACCATTTCCAATAATAACTTTTAATATTATTGGCCTCTGAGTGGGTGAAGAAACAGAATCTATCCTTCTGTTGCCCACAAGAAACTCAGCTTTACAGACAAGGACCACCTTCAAGTAAAGTTCTCCAGTCAAATGGAAGCAGGAAGAGAGCAGATGGTGCTACTAGAGTTTATCACAAAACAAACTAACCAGAAGAGAGACAAAGAGGACACTTCCTTCTGAGCAAGAACATATCATCACCCTAAACATGTAAGCCCCGAACTCTGGATCCCAGAAGTTCAGACAGTGTTTTATTAGAGCTGGAGATGCAGATTAAGATCAACCCAATAAGGTGGTTTTAATACCCCACTTTCTCTAGTTGACACATCATCTCAACAAGAAGCAGAGAAATGTCAGAAGTAAATGACATCATACAACAATTGGACCTAAAAGGTATCTACAGAATACTCCACCCAAACACCAAATAATATACATTCTACTCAACAGCCTAGGGGAGCCTCTCTAAAATAGACACATCTATGACATCAAACACATCTTAACAAATTCAAAAACACCGAAGTAATTCTGTGTATCCTACCTGACCATAACACAATGAAACCTAAAATCAATAGTGATAAATCTCTGGTAAGTACACAAACTCATGGAAATAAAACAACTCATTACTGAATGAAGAATAGGCCAAAGAAAAAAAATCAACAAAGAAACAAAAAGTTTCTTTGGAACTAACTAAAAACAAAACCACAACAAAACCATAGGACATAGTAAAACTGGTCCTAAGAGGGAAGTTTATAGCTTTAGGCATCACATTAAAAAAAAAAAGAAAAATAAGAAAGAGGGGGACAGCTCAAGAATAAATCAAAGCCCAACCCAAAAGATGGCAAAAAATAATAAAAATTAGAGAGAAAAATTAATGAAATACAAACAAATAACAATAAAACAACACAAAGAAAAATGAATCAAAGACCTGGGCTTTTAAGAAGAAAAAGACGGACAGGCCCTTGGCTCAGCTAACCAAAAGAAAGAATGAATACCCAACTGAACAGTTAGAAAAGAACAAGGAAACACTACACGAGACATGGAAGAAAGAATTCAGGAATTTTTAAGAGAATTCTAACTCTTTTAAATTTTAAGAGAATACTTTAAAAATCTGTACTCAATTAAGTTGTAAAATCTAAAGTAAGTGGACGGATTTCTAGGTTCACTGAAATAACCAAGGCAAAACTAAGAAGAGATTGACAACCTCAATAGGACCATAGTAAATAAGGAAATTGAAATACTAATTATTAAAAAAAAAAACCTTCCAACCAAAACTCTAGTCCCAGATGGATTCACAGCAGAGTTCTACCAGTCTTCCAAGGATGATCTACAGCCAATCCTTCTTAAATTATTAAAAAGAAAAAGAGAGAGGGGAGAAGTAGCACTTCCAAACTCTTCTACAAAGCCAGTATT
>LZPO01034852.1:309995-334010 GCA_001675575.1 Neotoma lepida
ACAGACCGGAGAAGAACCTGAGGCAGTGATCGTTACAAGAACTCCTTACCGCGGTCTACTCGGTCTCTTTTGCCCATAACTGCTCCAGGACCAGGNAGCCACAGCCCACCGCACCGCTTAAACTCCGGAGGAGTTACTTTCAGAGGAACTTCCGGTCCATACCGGAAATCAGCACCAGACCATCGGAAATCCCGCCTCTGAAGCCTTGGCCCGGAAGAGCGGAGCTACACCGCCCGCAGCCGAGCTGAAGTGAGCTGCGCGTGCGTGGGGTGTTCATCCTCCTCTCGATGAGTTTGTTTTGAACTTTACGTAATTCTAGTAGCCTTGCGCTTCCTTGCCCTATAGACCAGGCTGGCCCACAACTCAGAGGTCTGCTTGCCTCTACCTCCCGAGTGCTGTGACTCACTATGCCCTACCTTCGCTCTGGTTTTTGTTGAGGCCACTGCTTAGATCGCTAAGGTAGGGCAGTGAACAAACCTGGAGCTAGGATTACAGACGTGAGCTGGGATTACAGGCGTGTTCCACCACACCTGGTTTCTGGAAATTAAATTCTAAACNAGAGGGTGGGAAATACACATTGTTTTAAGGGAAATAAAATGGTCGGTGTCATTCTAAATGGAGTGGCCTTGGATGGGGGTGTGTGGCTCATTTTGTGCTGATACCAGAAACCAAAGAATAATCTTGGTGCCTTACCAAGGATGACACGGACAAGAACTCGGCAAGGCAATTCTTTTTGAAAAAGGGTGCACCTGAACCCAAAGGGACTAACAAGCACACCAGAGCAGGTGGTTCACGTGGTTTTTAATTTGGTGACTGTGTCTTTTCCCCATTGACTGGGGTCAGACCTCACAGCTGTTGACAGTCGTCCAGTTTTAAAACAAGGCACACAGGGAATGGAAGGAAAGGGGGGAAAGGATCGGGTCACAGCTGCTTTGAGCCATGTAATTTTGGTAAGCAGCCTGTGTGCGTGACAGTTTTTTTCCTAACATCTAGCAGGTTCCAGCCCCAGCACCATATAAACCAAGTGTGGTAGCTCGTGTCTGTAACCCCATCACCTGGAAGGTGGAGGCAAGAAGGCAGTTCAAAACAATACTTGGCTACCTAATAGTTTGAGGCTAGCCTGAAATACCTGTTACATGTTTCCAAAAATAATAGTAGAGTAGTCCTGGAATAGCTTTAAGTGAAAGAANTAAAGACTGGTTTCACTCTGTTTATTTTGAAAGAGAAATGGATGGGATTTGCTGACTGAGATAATATGAGAAGTGTGGAGGAAGAAAAAGTAACACCTAAGATTTTTGGTTTCAACAACTACTAAAATGATGTACCTTAAGGTGTAAGCATTGCGGCTCGGATCGAAAGGGATTCTGACAATCAGGAGCCAAGGAATACTAGTGTTACAGCTGGGATGGAAAAGTATTCTGGCAGTCAAGAGCTAAGGAATACCACAAGTCACAGTAAGCGTAGCTGTTTACAGTCCTGCTCCAAGGAAAGGTTTCCCCATTGTANACAGCTCTGTTTTGGCAGGGGAGGGCTTCCCCAGNNAAGTTGTTACAGTTCTGCTCAGATTCCCAGGGTGTAACAACTCTGCTAGATAGGAAAGGTTTCCCCAGCGAAAGTATTACAGCCTTGCTCAGCTCTGCTGCGGCGAAGAAAGGTCGCACCCAAACCTTTTTCAAGAGATTTATTGGGAGGTAAGAATCCAGGAACGTGGCTGCCTCTGCCAGGGTGGAAAAGGGCAGCAGCAAATTGAACAAGCACAGGGCTTATATAGGGCTTCTTAGGGGCAGTTTTTCCAAGGAGAAGTTTTTAAGGATGGGAATTGGTCAAATTTCAGTCCTTGAGCTCAGATTGGCTAGANCTCGTGCTCAGGGATTGGTTGGTTTTCTGCTTAGTTGGTGGGGCAGATTTGGCTCTGGTTTCTGGGCCAAAGTGTGTTTCTTTCACTGGCCCTTTTGAGCCTTTTGGCTCTAATTTCAGGGCCAGGGCATGTTTCTTTCACTAGTTCTGATTCTAGGGCCAAAGTGTGTTTCTTTGGCACTGTTTTCAGGGTCAAGGTGTGTTTCTTTGGTTTGGGTTCAGGGATAAAGTGTTTCTTTCGCTGGCTCTGGTTTCGGGCCAGGATGGGTTTCTTTGGCTGGCTCTGGTTTCGGGCCAGGATGGGTTTCTTTGGCTGGCCCCTTTACCCTACATAGGGAAATTTCAGATTTGGAAGATGATTTGGAGCAAGTCCGATGTAAGTGGCTGTAGTAAGTCTGTTTGCTGTTCATAATAAAATGTCATAGGGGGCAAGATTTAAACAGCACAACTCAGACAAGAAAGTAGAAGGGTGTGAGAAGGGGACCAGNANGAGGCAAGAGGGAGGAAAATAACAAAGCACATCGTGTGTATGAAAGTGTTANGATGAAACCCATTATGCTAACNAAAAAGCAAACAAGCAATAAGAAATTGGATTATTTTTTTAAAGAGCGCTGGGAAGATACCTTAGTGAATAAAGGTACTTGCTGCACAAGCTTGAAGACTTAATTTGGGGTCCCCAGAACCTACATAAATGGAGCAGGCATGGTGTTACATAGCTGTGGTCCTGGCACTGAGAGNCAGAGAAAGGAGAATCCCTGGGGCTTACTGGTCAATCTAACCAATGAGCTCTAGATTTAGTGAAAAATCCTGTTGCAAAATAAATAAATAAGNTGAAGTGGGCCTATAGGGAGATGGCTCAGTGAAAAAGCGCTTGCCACAAATGTGTAAGGATCAGAATTTAGAGCTATGAAACACCCATGTAAAAGCTAAAGAGATAGCTCAATGGCCAAGAGCACTTGCTGCTCTTCCAGTGTTATACCTAGATCATGAAGACTCCCAAAAGACTACCACGGAGACCAAATTCCACATGTAAAAGCAAAGAGCCTTTATTTCAAGCTCCAAGTTTGGTCTCTCTGTCTGTCNGACGCAGCTGCAGCGGTAAGAGCAGAGAGCCCAGAGCCCAGGCAGGATGGGGTTTTTATCACAGCAGTAGTTGGGGTGAGGGGATCTCCAGGGGTCAGGACCCTGATTGGCTGACAATTGTCTAGGGGTATCTGTAAAACAAAAATAGATGTGTGCTAGACTCAGAGACATCTGACATCTGGCCACCTTATCCAACGGTTGGGATGTTTGGTATGTTAGGTACGTCCCCATCCCTGGGTGGGGTCACCTTATGGCTTTTCCTGGATCTGGGTGTTGCCTGCCAGTAAGCCTGTCACAGAAGCTGTGTCTGGGCCCCCAAGCCTGTCATGGCAGCTGTGCGGTCAAGCTGTTTTGGGGCCCCTCCACACCAGAAGTCCATGGTTTGCTTCTCAGCACCCACAAGGTGACTCACAGCCATCCCTAAGTCCAGTTCCATGGGATCCAAGGCTTTCTTCTGACCTCTCAGGCACCAGTCACACATGGGGTGGACATGCATTCAGCAAAACACTCATACAAATAAATCTAAACAAACAAAACAACAAAACCAGATGGGCCAGGTAACCTGCTTCTAATGATGACATGCAGGAAGCAGACAGTAGGTTCCTGGAGCAAGCCAAATCATTGGGCTCTGAATTCAAATGAGAGACCCTGCCTCTATAGGTGGAGAACAAATGAGAAGGGCAACTGCACGCACATCAGAACAAATGAGGAAAGAGAAAGGTTTTTGCACCCCGATAAGCCAAATCCAAATCAGACCAAATTAGAAAAGGCTCCAGTTTAATGGGTAGAGCGTTCCCGGGTGACTCTCCAGCCCCCCAGAGAGGAGACAGGGACAAGGGACCAGAAAACCACGCGTCTGTTTTCTGGGATGCAGCTTAAATACCCTGTGGAATGGTCTTGACGGGGGAGTAAAAGTCAGCTGAATTTGTGGACTCAAGTTTCCTTTGGTTTATACTGTTAGTGTGTATTGAAAATGTGCCCAGTGTCTGAGAGCTGTCTTCATAGTGGCCATTTTCCTTCTTGGTGACTCTNCTGGTCTCACCTAGCTTTGCAGTCTATGGGCTAAGCAGGTTCTCACCCTCTGGAGACTTCCCAGATCATACCCTGGGGGCGGGGGGTGTGGGTGTGGTAATCCTACATTCATTGGGAGTATGGAAGCAAGCACAGCACTGAGATCAGTCCAGATGGAGGACCTGTCTTCAAANTTTGAAGCCTCTCAACTATTATTAATCACACTGCTGGAGGGATTCAGCTGTGGCTATCAAATGCATCCCTGGAACTTCAGAGTTCTTACACTCTTGAAGAGTGAACCATAGATGGATTCCAGAATTTGATTCTACCCACTGGCCTCAGGATGAGTTATCCAACTCCAAGGTTCTTCTTATTTGAGACCTGTTCTCAGACCAGCATGGACAAAGCTGTCTCTTGCTATGTGTTTCCCCACCTTAGTCTGCCTCCTGCCACCTGCACCCTTCAGTTTATCAGTAATCCAGCCCCAGAACTCAGCATAGCCGCCTCTCTGGACCTTCCCTTACACCAAACAAATGGCCCCTGGACAACCTCAGGTTCTAACAATAGAGTCCCTTCAAGATAGTATCTAGAGTCATACAATGTGACAAAATGGGAATTCTCTCTTCTGCTGGCCCATCTACCAGAGGAATCACTATCTCACCAAACCCCACAACTGGAGTTGAGACTCATGAGAGCTGCAGTACTGTCCTAATAGGATTGCCTGGCTTTCATCTAGCTTTCCTTCTGAAATGGCATCTGAATCCCCTTCCCCTTCTGCTTTGGCTTTTCCCCCAGTATCATCTTTTTGTGTCCTTCGTGGCTTTCCCTCTATTTCTCTCCTTGGAATAAAATATTTTTCTTACTCTGAATCTCTTTCACCAGATGCCTTGGATGGTTTTTGTTGTTTTAAATTCTTAATGTAGTCAGAGAACAACTCAGAGGTGGGTTCTCTCCCTCCACCATGGGTTCTGAGGACTGGATTCAGGTCCCCAGGCTTGTGTGTCAAGCACTTTAACCCACTGAATCNTCCCCCAGTCCTGTGCTTGTTTTTAATTACTACTCCATTCAATCTGGGCCATTATGTCCACACAAAGATCTACTAAAGAGGCTTTATGGACATTACAGGCTTGGATATTGAGAGTTTCAAAGAGNAAGCAAGCAAGAAGGAACTCTATAAACCCACTATATCCAAGAACACACAAATCACAGTGGGAATAAATACCAGCTTTATTAACACTCAAAGTGCCATCATTTATATCTATCCCATAGTCCAGAAGATTACTGAGAGTAGGCTTCTGTACTACAATCCGTCCAAAGAGGAACAGGAAAGAAAAAGTATGTCTCACTGTACTAAATATCGCAGGCCTTCATGCATGACAAATCTAAATAAAGATGTGTCAATAATACACAAATTGCCATATAAACAAAGTCATTATCACTAACAAAATATAAACATGGTTTCTTTTATATTAAATTTTTAAAAAGCTATTTACCAGCAAGAGAAAAATACATAGAAATTATAAAACTCAAGAAATTTTACACATTTTTTACAATCACAATTTTGAATGAACAACAAACCCAAAATGTGTGTGAAATGTGGCACATACTACACTGTGTCTGGCTTCTGGTAGGTTCTAATCACATGGGTTCCTTTCAACCTAATAAGCTTAGTGATAGTCAACTTCAACTGTGGACTTTATTCCTAACACAAATCNTTTATAACACCACATACTTTTAGAAGGCTTCCATTGAACATTGAATACAGTAACATTGTCAGACGTGGAGATCCCTAACAATGGCAGCCGACTGTGGAGAGTCACANAANGCCAGTGTACTGTTTCATAAACTCACTCTACGCTCAGTAAGAGAAAAACTAAAACNTGAAANCTTTGGAAATAAAGGAAATATTCAAAAATAATAGCCAGACAGGTCTAAAGTAATGGAAATATAAAGATCTTGACAATCTTGACATGTCTTCAAGACAATTTAGTTTCTCACAATTTTTAACAGCTCTGAGAGGTCAAATGCCATGTTAGTGGATGGTGTGTTTTGCCACTGCTTAACAATCCTGCACCCCACCCCTCAAAAAAGGATGCTAGTCGCAAAAGTNTTTTAACTGAGCTCTGAGCAAACTCTGTATCCAATTCTGGCATTACAAATGCTTAAATGGTTAAAATCAAAATTTAAAAAATAATTTTGACCAGCCAGATGAAAATATAGTATATATATATATAGTAAATAATCTTTCAGAAAGTCTTTACATATATTTAATTATCATAAAGTTCTTTAAATTGTGGAAATGAAACGAAAATAAGAATTTACTAAGATATATACATGTACCTACACACGGAAAAGGACATCTCCACACAAACCCATAGCTCTTGATACAGAATACTTTCAACCTAGGAACTGATTCAGAATACAGGATAAACTTAGAATGCAACACTGAACTCCTGAGTTCCTCAACAAAGACAGAACCACACAAGGTAACTCTGCAAAAGCAAGAAGGTCCTACTAAGGTACTGTAGCAGCGTCGTAACTGAGGGCTACACCTGGAAGAAGTGCAAACACGAAGACAGTAGTTCAATGCACACACTCATGATTCGCAGACACTCAACNATTATTGGTCATATAAATCAGTGTACAAAGTAAATGTTTGGAAAATGTGCAAAAAAGTCAATATTGGTAAGAAACAAAAAATATTTATACATAATTATAAACTGCCCAGTATTCAACTGAGATTAAAAACATTTGCTGAAAATAATACATTAAATATAGAGAATTTAATGGATACATTTTAAATTTACATTAAGTCAAAGGGTAAATTTACAAATTGATAATCATAGTTTGTAAGATAAAAGTTTGTTTTCAAATTTATCCAAGCTTATTTACAATGAGTAAAAACAACCACATGAAATATAAGAGATGTCAGACATTAAAGTATTTTTTGGTATTAACTTTGTTACAATATTTCAGAATGGAGGCTAAATTTAAAAACCAACAGCAATAGAAGAAATGTAAACCTTTTACTTACTAATTATAAAAAAAACCTATCTTTAAAGAAGTATTCTCATCCCTAGAGAATGTAGTTTTAAATCACAAGGGTTTGGCCCACTTTCTTTTGCCCGTAAGCCTTTCTGGCTTGTAGCTTCCCACTTGTCTACTCTCCTTACTGCAGGTAGGAAAAACAGTCTTTGGAAAAATGAGAACATGTCAAATATATCCTGGAGTCAAAGCATCCTTTAACATATATTTACTTATTTTCCCTTCGAAGTAATACTAATGCTAAAATCACTGATTACACCAGGTTTTCTTTTTTAAAGTTATAAAACATACAAATAATAAACACAAAAGTGCTTTTCAAAACAGTCATAAACTTTTCTCAACTGGCATTACAAGATTCAGATAATCCNAAGCAGGGGACAGATTCTGTAAGCTTTATAGAACTAGAGAGCAGATGCTTCTGTACGTTTCAAATGTCTATGGCACAAAGCAGACTGCAGTTCATTACCTACTTTTCTTCACAGCATTGTCGAAATGTCCCTTAAGTCAAACAGCTCATAAATGTTAAGACACTAGAAAGAAAGGAAGCCACCAATCTGAGGAATCAGATGTCAATGCGAATCTACATACATCAGTGGTCAAATGACGTCAATAAGATTGGCACACATACAACCTTAAGTCTGCAGTATCTATATAGCTCCACAATAGTTGAAGGGAATTCTGCATGTCTAAATGCAAACACTGAGCACCTGTCCTTTTCCTTGAAGGATAGATTGGCATACAAATTCTACTAGCATCTGCTCTACTGTTTATATACTATTAGCTTACACATGGGCAGATTTAACAGGGCTAATCATTTTGGCTATATGTGCAGGGAATACAAAAGCTTTGGTTTAAAGTGATTCTGGTAATACAGACTGAGATACAAACAAACATCATCAGGCAGAAGGACAGGAGTATTCTCTTATTTAATGTCTTTGCTGTTAGGAAACAATACCTTATAACTAATACTTTATGACTGTCTATTAAAATACACAAACACAAAAACCATGAAGAAGTATATGAGACTGTATACAGGCAATGGATACAATTTATTCTTTTCTTTACTATAGCTATGACTCCTCCCTTATCTTCCTGAAGCTCAACCTTGACCATTCTTAGTACCTCTGAGAAAAGAAATGTCTAGGTTCCCCTGAAAGTTTATCATCTCCAGCTCTGAACAGTGAGAACGGAGAGAAGGATGACCTCGGTATGTCCACAGCTCTTACAGCATCCTGTCTAGACAATGGGAGAAGTCAAAGCAACACTAAAGATGACTATGAANTAGGAACAGTGGCATCACAGCACACCTTCCTTAACCTACCAAAAAGAGGTATAAGAATATTTCCTTTTGATGACTTGGTAGGCTAAGGAAGTTGGTTAGGTTAGATAATGTCTGGCAGAATTTCTATTCCAAAAAGTTCATGAAGAAATAGCTAAGATTGAATACTTTCTATTTAAGAATTATATATAAGCTAATTATTATACACACAAACACACAAATTGATTTTAAACTACTTTTAGCAACTAAGAGCTTGGCAATTTACAATAAATACCTTTATTAAACAATCATTTGTACTAGCTACTTACAGAAAATATACTGGCATGCCTACTTGAGGGTGATCATTCTCACCCCATATTAGTAGATCATACATTTTCAATTGTTCTTCCAAGAACAGAGACAGATCTAACTGAACAACTACATCTTCCTTCCTACCCCTGCCCCAGCTCCAAACCCACACATACACACACACACACACACACACACACACACACACACACACACACACACTTCACAGAACAGTAAGCTAGAGTATTAGTCAAAATGTTAAACACTAAGGATTAGAATTCGCTGTCCCTGGATTTCTTGCTCATTGCCTCAACATTTGTTAAAGGAGCTCTTTAGGGCAAGACAACAACCCTAGTTCTATGAAAATCATAACCAAATAATAATATACAAAGAACCTGGACAGTGCCAATATGACTGAAAATCAAGTAATCAATCTTTTAGAATGAGAATACCTTTCTATGGTTATTTTAGGACTTCACATCTAGTGGAGACTGCAATCAGATAAATGCTACTGTTTTTCTCCTAACTTTTTTTTAACGGAGGTAGAAAGGGTAAGAGGAGGAAATAAGCATTAAGAAACACATAGGGGCCAACACACAGTCCAAGGCCAAATAAACTCTTGAGGTCTAGTGCTTTTGGAAAACTCTTCATTTTGTTAGGTAATTTGAATTACAAATATAAAATGAAATTAAGGCATACAGAGAAAAAGGCACTACTAAAAATTAACAAATTGCTTTCCATTGAAGTTTAACCAGTGTTAAAGTCAAATAAATATTAATGTTACATCTAAAAGTAAATGCCAATTTTAATGATAAAACAATAGGGTCTCAAAAAAAACTGATCTTAAGCATAAGAAACACTTGGCGGGAGTTCAACCTCTATCAAATATTTTGGATATTTCAACACCTAAAAACTAAAATAAAGTTTGTGGGGTTTTCCCCCCTTAAAACCAAACTAAAACAGTAACAACAGCTGGGTCAGGGAGAACCCAATACAGTGTGCTAAGGAATAAATGCTCCGTTGTCACAGAACAGTCTGGGGCTACGTGGTGTAATAAGAGCAGGTTCTGACAGAGAGGCTGTCTAACCTGGGGTATGGGGTAGTTTTACTCTAATCCTTCTTGTTAATGTCTTTGGCGTCTACAATAGCCAACAATTACCCAAAATTTCTTCCTTACTATTTCATATAAAAATCCTAGCATTTTAAACATCACTGCTAAACTTGCAGAGTTAGGGTATGCCATTAAGTTACTGTCTGCCCGTACTCTTCCTCTACTGTAACTTCCTGAAGGATATTAATTTAATGTGACATAGCACATCACAATTACTGAGTAAGAAAATGAAAAAGATTGACCCTATTTTTTTTAAAAATGGACAAAGCTGGGTGTGGTGGCACATGCCTGTTTTCCCAGCACCTGGGAAGCAGAGGCAGGAGCATTTAAGTTCCAGGCCAGCCTGAAACACAGTGAGAACCCTGACTCCAAAAACACAAATTAAAATAAGACATATATTTGTACACCTGGTTGACTCCAGCTGAATGTATATGAAGGTTCTCAGACCCCAAATGAAACCTTTGGCATGAACTNTGCCATTAGCCAAGGAGTCTGCATCATGCTGGGTCATCTGCCCATCTATTCAGGTTTGACTTTATTTTCTTAGTGATTTCACATATTTTATAACAACTCTATTTCAGAAATAGTATGGATCAGACCTGACCAATGTCAGAAATTAGTAGCAGAAAGCTACTCTAAAGATGTATTTTTACGTTTTATTTAGTTTCTATTGGGAACAAGGTAAGACTCAAATGAAAGCCAATTCAATTTATTCTGAAATAAAAGTTTTAATTTCTCTTTTATAGTCCAGCATGTGCATTAATGTTTGACTTCTCATATGTTGCAGATTGTGCCTCTTAATACTTTCTAAGGCAATAGTTAAGAGATGTTTTAAAGTTAGAAATATAGTTTTGTAAACAAGGAAAAGTGCTGAAATTTTCCAAGGCATTCATTCTGAAAACCTCAAAGTACGTATAACTTCAATACACTTAAATACCAATCCATCAAAAACTGTCTTAGCTATGTTTTCAACTCTTTTGTTTGCACTGCAAAAGGTCTCCACTTGACTCACTCCTGTCATGCCACTTTGACTCTCTCAGGGCCCAGGCAGAAGGTGCTTCCTGAAAGCACATCTGTGGCTGCTAGTGGATCTAGCTCCAGCACCGGAAGTCTGCTACTGGCAATGCAGAATGCATGTAAAGGCACAAAGTCAGCAGTCTGGCCATTTCCCAGCCACAAAGAAACATTGCAGTACCAAAGAATCAGTTGTGCATTTAAAAAAACAAAATACATTTAGAGTCATTTTTAAAAATTCAAACTTCATCTGTCAGCCCATACTATTAGGCAGAAAAAAAATGGAGTGTAATATTTTACTTCCTTTGACAAAATTGTTTCCTTTCAAAAATTTCTTTTTTTNAAATTTACTATTGACCTTCCATGTCCCACACCCCTATCTATTTCAAGCTTTTTTGCTCTAGCAGGGTTTGCGCTTTTATACACACACACACACATATATGTGTGTATCCTTTTATACATATATGTGTGTATATACATATGTATGTATATATATGTATGTATATAAACTTTCATTGTGTTTTTGGTACCTTCACAACTGGTCTGAAATTCACATCATATTCAATATAATAACTTTGTAAACTATTAGTCTATTTTTAAGTCTTTATAATTTTATTCTTCTTATAAAGCAAAAGTATTCTGATGCAGCTATTTACTACTGAATTTAGAAAAGAAATAGGAGACTGTTAAAAAGCTAACAACTGCTTTGAGTTCCAGTGTGCGAGTATCTTTTTGAAGAGTGTTTGTCTCTCTTCTGTACTGCACGTTACCCTGATGGACCAAATATGAGCCAAAGGGAAATCACAACCAGACTAGAGACAAAGAAACAACAAAACAAACAAACAAAATAAAACCCCAGCAATCCAGGTACCATGATTTTGCTCAAGTAGAAAAGATGCCCTCACTCATAAAAGATAAAGAAATTAGAACACACCTACACATTAGGTTTCCAGCATAAGATTAATATTTGCTGAGGTGGGAGGCACCTGACGNTTGTTCTTTGTAAGGGGCTTCCTTTGCTTTACAGTGTACAGGAGAAGTGGTAACTAACATTTTGTGCATTGACTCTTAGACTACTGGAATTTCAAAAATTATTANGGGGTATGCCGGATAGGAACTTGATACATTAAAGCCAGATCTACATAACTTCAAAAGCAAAGTACTTTAAAAATATCTAAATAAGCATACCTTGTAATAACAACAATGAAATCAGACTCTAATTTAGTCCCTTCTGGTGAAAAGCATCCCATTCAGGGTCTCCTGGAAGACTGTTATCATCTAGACTTTTAAAAATAAACTACTTAGCACTTGGTTTAATATGCTGAAAAATTTCAAGTGGCCAAATTACTGACACTTTCACGTTTTTCAAGTCTCATAATTATATTAGAGACAGCGGGATCGTCCCCAGCTTAGTCTTTCCATTTAATGACATGGCTCTAAGTNGATGCTTACACTGGAAATATCTGGCAGTGTTTCAACCTTCCCACTGCTAGTAAACACTTTGTTTTGGTGTACTTTTCTGGGCCCAGAAGGATGAGCTGACTTTTAAGGAAAGAATATACAGAGATGCAAAATTCAAAAGGTTATCAATACTCAAATTTATTATTTCTAAAGAGATAGGAATTCAAGTGCAACCAGCAGCTGTCAAAGGACCGACTGTTACCTNCTGTGTTGAGGCTGTGCATCCCTGACTAACCACCATCTCTTATGATCCTCTTTCCTCTGAAATCTGTTTTTACTGCTTTGTGAATGGCTGCTTTCAGCTTATAACTGGGTTTTTATTCTAGGCACTTTTGCCATCTGTGGCAGGATAATTCCTGGGAAGGGACTCTTTGTGCACTGCAGTCTACTTAGCAGCACCCCAACCCCTACCCACTAGATGCTAGTAGTACCTTGCCAGTTATGGCAACAAAGTGTCTCCAGGCATTGCCAGATATCAAGTGAAATGAAATGACTCCCCACCACTGATCTCAGTTTTACCTGATGTTTGACCTTCTGAGGTGCCTCTGGCTTAGTACTCTGTGATCCCAAGAACAAGAGTTTTATTTCATGACAGGAGCTTTAACAGATGGGTATTTGAGCTAAAGACTGGTACCTATAGGAAATCAGGGGCTTGAAATAGGAAGATATTATATACAATTTTTATTATTTCTCAGTTCCCTTCATTTTGGGACTTTCCCATCAAGTAACTAATGTTTAAAATATACTAAATGACACTTGGTTCTTTTTTCCATTATTTCTACTGACTGGCAAATGTGGTCTGTTCTACTGCTCATACATCTAATGAGCAGTCGTCTGTGTTTTAGTTGAATTTACTCATTGGCTTCACAAATCTGCTTTCAAATACAACAGTATTTTAAGCAGAAAGCTGTCTCTCAAGGTTTATAGATTCCAGTAACATGGATCCACTATAGTGTATTTGCCTAATATACTGCTTAGGATTAACAAACATACCTCTTAAAGATTTGCATCTTCTAATCAAGATTCCTACTGAGCAAAAAAGCTTGATAGACAGAGGTTAGGATCTAAAGAATACAGATATAAGAAGCAACCTATATTCTTTGAGTACCTACCCTAAACTCGAGTTTAGAGCTCAACCTCACAAATAAGGATCTATTTAAATACTATCACTAAAAACTACAAATTGTACATCACTTTCTTCTCTTTGTCTTCCATGTCAGTGATACAGGGCAAGACTACAATCTTTATATATTCCAAATGATNTGTTTGTACTAAAAAGAGCAACTATGTACTAAAGTGCTTTATATCTCGGAACCACATCAGTACATTATAAAAATTTAAAAAAAAAGAAGTTTCAAGTTCTTGTAAAGAAAAAAAGATTAAATATAAAAAATTTAGTTTACTATTATTATTAAACAAATTTAACCANGAATCAAGAGAAATACTTTCCCTCTTGTCTTTTTCTCCCCATCTCTCGTTTTTATAAAAAAGGAAAGTGCAGTAAGAGAGAAGGTGAACTCGAAGACGGAGCTGGTGGTGGCACAGAGGCTTGCCAGGTACTAGTGATAATGTACGAACATGTGCCGCAAGAGCTCCTCAGCTGACGGTCGCAGTTTGGCCTCTACAAAAATCCGTTTGAGGAAGTCTCGAGTATAGTCTGAGACATGAGGTGGCAGCTTCGGGTTTGTTGGCTGAGTGGCGATCTTAAAGATGGCAGCCATTGCTTCAAATTCAGCCCAAGGTGGCTTTTCAGTTAGCATTTCTACCACAGTACATGCTACACTCCTAAAAAGAAATAAAAAGAAGCATTACCCAAGAAATAACTTCAGGAAAGAAAGCTGGTTAGCCAGAAAATGAGAAACTGGGATAAGTCCGCATATAGTTTAATATTACTTATTTCAAATACAAAGTTTCACTCAAAGGTTGATTAAATGAAAATGTAATTCAAACATGAAAACCAATGAAAGGCTGGAGCAATGTATACATTTCAATGAAAATATATCATACTTATCTATGATCACAAATGTATGGTTAGGCAAAGAACTTTATTATTTTTGTTTTAGATCATTTCCTAACATGATGTTAATACTTTTTTTCTCCATCATACAAAGAATACAAGTATAAATTATTTGCCTTCAAGTTCCTAAAATGAATATATTTTTTTTTCCTGGTTAGGAAGTGGGAAATGTCCATTTTATGACCTAACTTAAAATTATTATGTAATTTATTAATTCAATTTTAAGACACTAACACACAGCCTCTGCCATTACAGAGCCCCTGCCAGAGGTATAGGCACCAGCATAATTTCTCTTCTTCCTTATATGAAAGACTTGCAGATACCTTAAATCATCCAGAATCTAATAATGCATTTTCCAAAAACAACAGAGCTAAGCATATTATGAAAATACCACATCACATCACCACCACAGCAACAGTTTTTATTTCTGTAAAGCAATTATCAATGTACTGTAAATAATTATATGACTGACATTCAAGATCCTTGGAAAATCTGATGTTGCAATCAAAACATAATTCAGCTATTAATGGAGATCTCCTTGTTCTTCAAACACATAAACAGAAAATACATGATGACCCATTCAGAACTGCATTGCTTCACTGTAAGGTTTTAAATTTTTAAGTAAATATCCTTGCAATGGCAAGTTTGTAGAGTCTGATAGGTCCCAGGCCAGGGTGATGAATGAGGAGTCAAGATTCGTGTTAGGGTGGGTGGGTATGTCGGGAGTGATGAATTAATCTCCTCAGGTGACCTCATAACCCACCCTTACCCAAATCATTATTTGTAGTCTAACTCACCTTATACAGGCAATGATCTGTTTTCAAATGTTTATACATACCTTTGTGACTTAAAAAGAAAATCACTGATTCACTTTGTTGTTGTTGTTACTGTTGTTTTAAGACACTGACAGCCAAAAGTTCTTTAGAAGTTACTCAGGGAAATAAAAGCTTTCTAATGTTGAGGTTTGCTTAAGACAAAATCCTTCCCAAAGAAGGAAAAATATGTTCAAAGACTCAAGTATTTAGTCAAGTTAGCCTTGATAAGGTATAACTGAAATGGCATTAATCCTTACAATTCATATATCCTGCTTCCAAAGTACACAGGATAATTTAAATCTGGCAATTTCAAATATGGGTAGAAATAAGAAGGTAAGTTACCAGGCAAATCTGACATCCAAACTTACCAGATATCTGCTTTTCTGCCATAGCCTTCTCCACTGATGACCTCAGGACTCATCCAGTACGGTGTGCCTGTGACAGACTTCATTCCTGTGCCTGAGAGACAGATGGTCTGAAGCCTTTTGCTAGCCCCAAAGTCTCCTAATTTGATATTGCCTGTGGAATCCCTTAAGATATTTGCTCCTAAAAATAAGAAACAGTCTTATTTCAAAAAATTTTATTAGCATTCTAGAATGTATATAAGTGGCAGAGAATTACTTTGTAGATTCTAATCTGTCCCCAAATTAGGTCGTCTGTATGGTCCCAGCAGTGTCTGCCATGCCTCTGGTCAATTAGAAAATCCTATTCACCCTGCATTAAGCATCTGCTGTTTAGACATTACTTCTCCAGGTGTTTCAGAACCTAACGAACTTCTCGTATAAAGGAGGGGCAGGAGCAGGTGAGGTGAAAAGAGACGGGAAAAGGGCTAAGAGTCAAGCTTGGCGAAGCACCAAGAAAGGTTCTGGCTCCATTTGTTTNCGATAAAGCAACAAGTTCATGGCTGAAGATTATTTTCCTGGTAAGTCAGTTTCTCCTCAGGAACTTCCAAAAGGACTTTCATAATCAAAACTTCTACCTACTCCAATATTATTTTAAGGTGTTCTTTTGTTGTTGCTGTTATTTTTAATTCAAGGCCTCCAACTTGAGACCTTCCTGACTGGCCACCCCGGCACTGGAATTACAGGTATGTACCACCATACTACACTTTTTTGTTTTAATGATTTCTATGGAGGAAGCTGACTAGTNCAGATAATCTACATTACAGACCGTAAAGAATAAAGACTCTCCACCTTCACCATGAGCTTCTATTTTCCCAGAAAATTCCCCAGCCTTGCCAGCAGTAATTTCCACAGGAGAGCCTAGGATCCTTCTCAGCAAAACCTATTAAACCTGTCTGACCCACCAGTCATTTTCTAATATAGCTCTGCTTGCTTATGATCTCCTACCATCTAGTATATAAAAAAGAACTCCAACTATCTCTAGAATATTTAATCACAAGCAAATCAGGCCTTTTTGTTTGCTAGAAATGTGGTCTTGCCATGTTGTTTAGGCTGGCAACTTGAACTCTTGGGCTCAAGTGGGCCTCACAATCCTCCTCTTTCAGTTTTCCTAAGTAACTGAGACTGTACATATTTAAGAAGCCAGATTTTACTGGCTACAAGCACAGAACACTTTCCCTACACAGACAGGTGCATGCGTGCAGAGAGTCATCTTTAGGGAAGTGGCATCAGTACTGAACCAGTGCTCACTCACAGAAGGAGCTGAAGAAAAAATAGGCAGCCAGGTTCCCAACACAGTTTTCTGGTTTTTAAATTGTATTTTAATAAATTTAAAATAAGACTTTTAAAACATAGGCAAAGGTAGACAGAATTGCTTATGTTCCCATTACTCAGATCCAACATACAACTGGACAACTAAAAGCTAAAGCAAAACAAACACTATCCAGGATGGGGAGAAGACTCAATGGGTAGAGGTACTTTTTGTTCAAGCGTTGAGGACCTGGATTCAGATCCCCAACATACACATAAACGCTGGGTGTATCTACATGCATCTGTAATCTCAGTGCCAGGGGCAAGGACATAAACAAGAGGATGACTAGTACTCCTGGCCAACCAACTTAACTAGAAAATGGTGAGCTGAAGATTCAGTGAAAGATCCTGACCCAAGAAAACAAGATGGAGAGAGACAGAGCAGAGGCATTCTCTGTCCTCTGCATGTGTGCGCNCATCAGTGAACATGCACAAATAAAACCATTAAGAAAATAAAGTGTCCTTTTATTAACTACTCCATATTCAGTAGTATAGTTTCTTCCCCCACCCCCAATATATAGACCAGGCTGGCTTTGAACTCAGAGATCCACATGCATCTGCCTCTGTTGCGATTAAAGGCGTGCACCACCAAGCCTGTCAATAGTATAGTTCCCTGAAAGACAAGAAGGAAAAAGAATAGGACCAGAGCAATGGCTCAGTGAGTAAAACCTGTGCTGTACATGGTGGAAGAAAAGAACCAACTCCTTCACGTTGTTCTCGGCCCTTTGGGCATGCTCTGTGGCACTAGCATGCATGTGCACACACACACAAATACATAAAATGTGTTGAATTTAGAGGAGGGAGAGAGAAGGAAGGAGGAGGAGAAGGAAAGAAGAGGGAGATGGGGGGAATAAACTTTGGAAATGAGTGCGTTTCCTAACAGTAATGATCTTCATCTTTGTTATGATCTGACAGGTCTAAAATTACATGAAATCAATTATCTTTACCTTTCCATTTGCCACTTATAAATTGTTCAAAAAAATTAGAAGACACAGAACAAGTAAAAAGTGTATTGTAGAAAACAAATACCATTTGATAGNCACCATTTTCCTTCTGTCATACTTAAATTTACAAATTTGAGACCCTATATTTTTATCTTATTTTTCTCCCTTATCAATATTTGTCCTGTAATATTTATATATCAGCTTGCTTCCATCCCCCTTCACTTGACCAAGGTGGTTCATCACACTTTCTGGTAAGATCAGAAGATAGCTACCACTGTTTCTTTTCTTACTTTATTTTGAGGACCAAAGAGAGGTTGGCTTGACTAGGAATAGATATTCCTAATTGAATAATTTCTTTATGAGGTTCTTTAAGGTATCAGTTTCTATACTTAATAAGCCCCACTCTAGTGCANGTAACCTGCCTCAGGAATTCTGCATACTAGACTCACAGAAGAAATTACTGTTCAATTATCAGAAATGATTGGCAATTTTCTTCTTGGCCTAATCTGGACATAGTCAAGATGCACCCCCACCATATGGAAAGTCAGAAATATGGGAACTTGTAAGAAAGACAACAAGATCAATGAGTAAATATTATACAGACACATTTACTTTTTTTACTCAGTGATTTCTAAATTTTGGGTTATACCCCAGTTTTTAAAGACTCAGACAGGCTCCAAAGTAAAGAGTTTTTAGCACTCTCAAATTTTACACATCTCTACCATTAACTCACGTCACGTACTCATTTTTATATCTGATCCATGGNGAAAAAGTGAATTTATCCTAGTTGGAATTCATCAAACCTCAGTCTTGGGATCTTTCCTTCCATTCCTCTTTATTCTTTCATGACATCTGTTCCCATGACTTTAAGTACAATTACAACATAAAGTATCTCATCACAGTAGCTAAGTTTTAAGTGCTGAGCACCAGGCATTGTTTTAAACATTGCAACACGTTAACACATTTGATTCTTTCAAGAATCCTATAAATTGAATACTATTATGACTCTAACTTAAGAATAATTAAAAGAGGGGGCAGTGGGTGCATCTCAGGGGTAGAGAACTTGCCTAGTATATGCAATTTCCTAGGTTCCAACTCCAGAAATTGGGGGTGTACACCACAGGGAGGGAAGAAAAAGAAGGAGGATGAAAGAGAGAGAGGGATGGAAAGATTAATGAGGAATGAAGATACAGAAAAGATTAACATGTCCAAGGTTATAGTTACAGCAAATGAAGCCCAAGTTTGAATCTAACTCTGTGATGACAGAACCCCTACTCACTGCCCTAATGTCCAGGCAATACTCATACAAATATGGTTATATTTTTCTAGGGGTGTTTGAATGAAACAGATTCTATGGATTCTTACACTGAAGCTAANCATTCATGTAGGCCCAAACTTCAGAACTGGTCTGACAGGACACTAACAGAGTCCACGAGAAAGCTGGAGAACTGTTTCCCTCTGGTAGTTTAGTTTAAATGTTCAATGCTTTGATGGTATTTCTTTCATTCACACTCAAACAAAACTGTATATTTAAAGTAAAAGGTAATTTCTGACTTACCTTTGATATCTCTATGGACAATCATATTACTATGCAAATAATGGACTCCCTCCAGAATCTGACGGGTGTATTTCCTAGTCACATTCTCAGTAAGAGCTCCATACGCTTTTAGTTGGTCCTTAATTGAACCCTAGGATAAAAGAAAATAACTAAACCTTCTGTTTAAAATAAAACTGCTACTAAATCTTTATTTTTAAGAGAATCCTAGCTCATGGCTGGGAGACTCTTAAGTGGAAAGGACAGAAATTCTCAGCAAAATAAATACGCAGAGTTTCTGTTCTTTCAGATTATTTATGTTGAACTAATCTCTTTGAAATTAACAAATTACAAGTCTTCCATATTTGTAGAACCTTTACTACAACCCCAATGTGTTTTCCAAAAATAATGTTTAAGCCAACTTAGTTTAAGCCAACTTACACAGGAAACAGAAGATTTGAAAACATAAAAGTAGTAGCCAGTAAATCCAGTGAGTAGCAATGGTGTCATGATGAACAGCTATGCATAATAGAGAGTGCACTGCTGCTTGCATGACACTGACCATGGTCAACAGCACTACCAGGTACTGATCTGTAAGCTCAGATGGCAACCTTGTACCTCCAACATGTAACTCTAGCTATCTACTCCAATGAAGACCCATAAATCAAACTTCTTTTCCTAACTTACGCTATTAAATTCTAAGAATATGTTTTTCTTCTTTTCTTTTGTTGTTGTGTTTTGTTTTTTTGAGACAGGGTTTCTCTGTGTAGTCCTAGTTATCCTGGAACTCACTCTGTAGACCAGGCTGGCCTAGAACTCACAGAGATCCTCCTGCCTCTNCCTCCCAGGTGCTGGGATTAAAGGCACGTGCCACATTTTTTTCTGTTTAGGTTTGTTTTTGTTTAAAGTTATTTTGTCAAGACTAAGTTGGCCTTGAACTTGAAATCTTCCTACCTTTACCTCCTGAGTCTGGGATCACAGATACATGTTACCACGCCTGTCAGAAGGCACCTATCTCTTAATGAGTAAAGATTCTAACTGCCGTCTTGAAAAATGTTTAAAAATGAATTGAATATTCACTACATTGGCTACAGGAAAAACTAAAATTTTACTATAATGAGTCAGGCCGTGATCATTTTCCTCTTGTGAGCAATCAACATGGCTACAGTGGAATAACCAGACATCCTAAGTCTCCTGACATCAGCAACATCAGGTTCAAAACTTCATCTATGACACAGCAGATCAAAAGGGCTGGACTGGAGTCTCAACTTATTTTTAAAAAGAATGTATCTTTTCAAAATGATGCATGAACTTACCCCTGGCATATACTCCATAAAGATGGAGAGTGTTTTCTCCTGAGGATCCCTCAAACAGCCATAATACTGAACAATTCGCTCGTGTAGCAAGTTTTTTAACAACTGAATTTCACACTCAAGTGCATTTACTTCCTGAAAGACAGAAGTCTTGCTAAGTCTTTTTTTTTAAAAAGAAAATATGTTATTATATTTGTCTCTCTGTGTGTGCATGTCCATTTGTACGTGCACCAGGAAAGTTCTCTCTTTCCACCATGTGGGTCCCCAGGAGGTGGATTCTGGGTATTGACCTAAGGTTGGCAGGCTTGGTGGCAAGCATCTTTACTTGTTAAACAGTTTCACTGGCCCTACATTAAGTCTTTATAGCACCAAAGTAAACACAAAATACTCTTAGTTCATGGACTATCAGAGTGATTTCCTTATGAAATGTTCACTCTATTTTAGTCTCTATTTTTTAATGTGTGTGAGTTTGCCTGGGTTTGTCTGGACCACGTACGTGTGTGTGTGTGGTGCCCTCAGAGGCCAGAAGAGGGTGTTCGACTACCCCTGGAACTAGAGTTACAGACAGGTGTGAGCGTCAATGTGGGTGTTAAAACTGAGCCTGGGGTGTCTGAAAGAGCAACAGGTGCTCTCTCTCCATCACTGAGCCATCTCTCCAGACCCCCAATATCTTATTTAACAGCCCCTGGTGGTTTGCTAAGCTAACACCAAGTCAAACTAGGAACACAAATGCAGCACTAAAACAGCTGATCATTTTACTACAACCCACAAACTCCACCACATTGTCATATTACATTTTAAAGCTTTTTATGTACATTTAGTCNGTCTCTGGGTGTTGGGGGATGGGGTGGGGGACATGCCACGGCACAACAGTGGAGGTCAGAGAACAACTTGTGGGAGCTGGCTTTCTACTATCACGTGGGTTCTGGGGACTGAATCAGGTCTCTAGNCTTGGAGTAATCTNACTAGTCCTGTTTTCATTTTTGTTTTTTTCCCCTCCAAGAAAAGAAAAAATTCTTTTTACAATGGCCAAGTAAGTAGTCTGCATGGTGACTTTTACCTTGCTGGTCTCCGGGCTGTCAGGGTTAAACTGAACTTGTTTAACAGCCAGTTCTCTTCCGGTATCAACATCATAACAGAGGTAGACCCTACCAAAAGCTCCTTGGCCAAGCAGTTTGCCCAATCTCCAGTTTGTTGGAGCTCGAGGTGCTGAAAAAGAATATTTTCTTAAAATGGAGTAATCAGGTGATAGTCACTAACTTCCCTAACTNAACATTTTAGATACAAGGGAAAATCATGACCATCCAAATTTATAATGGTCTCCATCTTTCAAAAATGTTCTCCTTGTTCTAAGAATTCTAACTAAAAGTTTGTATCTCATGACATATTTTTCCCAGTAAGATTTTCTTTTCCCAACTACAAAAGAGACAGCTATCTTTCACTTAATGTAAGATGCCACCAACTATAAGATACCCTATTTTCCAATTTTTACTGCAGCAAATTACAAATACTTGTAAATAGTTTTTTTCAGTCCCATCTATAATACAGAAATCTGGAAAGAGTATCATTTCCCATCTCTATAGGAGAAATCAGGCAATCAATAAAATTACAGCTTTATTTTATGTCTATGGTGTTTTCCCTGCATGTGTGTATGTGCACTANACACATACAGTGCTGGAAGCCAGAAAAGGGAATGGGATACCCTGGAACCAGAGTTACAGATGGTTGTGAACCGCCTCCTGAGTGCTGAGAATCAAACTCAGATCGTGTGGAAGAGCAGCCAGTGCACTTAACCACTGAACCATCTCTCCAGCCTCTCTAACACACACACACACACACACACACACACACACACACACACGCACGCACGCACGCACGCACGCACGCATACGAAGTTCTGGAAACTTCAGGAGATGGAGCCTTGCTAAAGAAAGTGTATGTCTAGGGAGGGGGTGCCTCTGAAGGTTACACCTCATCTCCCTAAGCCTAAGCTTAACCCTAACCCAGGTGGGAACTGAGTTCCACATCTCCAGTCTTGTTTCTCATCTAGTATGAGGTATGTACCCTCTACCAACGTGTCCATCACCATGGTACTCTGCCTCATCAGACCCAAGGTCTACAGACTAAAACCTTGAGCCAAAATAAATCCTTCCTCCTTTAAGTTGTTTGGGTAAGGTATTTCGTCAGTGATGAAAGTCTGACACATACAATTAGTAAATTTCTACACATTAGGATCTAACAAATGCTATACTGTTTTCTCCATAAACCAATCTCTTCACTAGGCTATTTCTTAGAAGTTGCATAGTAAGTCTCAGTGCTTAACATGGACAAGCAGAATAGAATGGATAAGAATAATTAGTAACAATTTTTCTAATAAAAGTGAAGAACAATTAGCTAAAGTAGTTAGCTGTATTACCCACTTATACTGACTGCCTAGCTACCTTTAAAAATCATATTATTATCTCTTGTGAAGAGTGTTTTTCCCTGAGTTCTGATTTGCTATTTATTCCTGTTAACACAAAACTACACAAATGTTCTACTATACATTTCTATTACTTACAACGGCTGGGTGGACTAATGTCTGTGACAGTCAGAGTAGGATTGTCTATGTCACTTCCCCTTCTTCTTATTCGGCTGTCATCATATTCTGGGGTAAAGACACTGCTTCCACTACTAGTACTTAAGGAGTGATCAGTAGGACTGAAACTCACAGGAGACCGGAAGCTGGTGCCCTGGGTCCTTCTAGCTCTTGGAAAAGTCTTACGACCTACAAAGTGAAAAGAGAATTAACTTATTCCTTCTATTAATGTACTACACTTTTAAGATATTTGAACATCTATAGTGTAGAGTAAAAACCGGCCTTGAAATATAGGCTGAAAAAGCTGAAATAACAGTGATTATGTGTGTGAGGAGTGGTAGTGAATACAAATTCAAGTACTCTGCTATGGGAAAATGCACATACACTCATGTGCACAAGAAACCCGTCACTTTTACAGAAGAAAAAAATTTCATTTCCAATAATGGCTTTAAAATAAACATAAAACCAAACTGGAAAGTCATAGGTAGCAGAGAGATACTGTTTGTCCTGGTTGGTTCTTTTTGTTTGCTTTGTCAACCTGACACAAGCTGGAGTCATCTGGGAAGGGGATATCTCATTTGAGAAACTACCTCCATCATTTCTTCATTAATGAGACAAGTGGGAGGGCCCAGCTTACTATGGGTGGTGCCACCCCTGGGCAGATGATCNTGGGTTGTATAAGAAAGCAGGCTGAGCAAGCCAGGAGAGCAAGCCAGTGAGCAGAATTTTTCCATGGCTTCTGCTTCAGTTCCTGCCTTGACTTCCCTTCATAATTGACTGTAACCTGCTAAGTGAAATAAACCCTTTCATCCCCAAGTTGGTTTTGGTCATGGTGTTTATCACAATAGCAGAGAGCAAACAAAGATACTGATACATCTACATTTATTCACAAGAGTAAAGAAATGGAAATAGTCTAGATATCCATCTAAAGATAACTGGGAAATGAAAATGTA
>LZPO01034852.1:371341-389556 GCA_001675575.1 Neotoma lepida
AAACCCAGGGCCAGATGGTTTTAGAGCAGAATTCTACCAGACTTTCAAGGAAGAGTTAACCCCCAATACTCCTCAAATGATTCCACAAAATAGAAACTGAAGGGAAACTGAAGGAACACTTCCCAATTCTTTTCACAAGGCCACAGTTACTCTTAATACTTAAACCACATAAAGACCCAACATAGAAAGAGAATTATAGACCAATTTCCCTTATGAACATAGATGTAAAAAATTCTCAGTAAAATACTTGCAAACCAAATCCAAGAACACATCAAAAAGATCATCCACCATGATCAAGTAGGCTTCATCCCAGAGACAGTTCAAGATACATAGGTCAACAAATATAATCCACCACATAAACAGACTGAAAGACAAAAACCACATGATCATCTCATTAGATGCAGAAAAGGCCTTTGATAAAATCCAACACCCCTTCATGATTAAAGTCCTGGACAGATTAGAGATACAGCAGACATACCTCAACATAACAACAGTGACTGACAGCAAGCTTACAATCAACAACTTAGATGGAGAGAAACTCAAAACATGTCCATTAAAATCAGGAACAAGCCAAGGTTGTGTCTTGAATTCATTGGTACAGGAAAGGACTTTCTCAACAGAACACAGATAACACAAGCACTAAGATCAACAATCAACAAATGGGACCTCATGAAACTGAAAGCTTCTGTATGAGAAAAGACATTTCCCAAATATTTGGACATTTGGACAATGTGGCAGGCTATAAAATGGGAAAACATTTTCACCAACTACACATCCAATAGAAGGCTAATATCTAAAATAGGTAAAGAATTCAAAACACTGAACATCAAGAAAACAACCCAATTTTAAAATGGGGTAAGAGCTAAACAGAGAATTCTCAAAAGATGAAACAAATGTCTGAGAAGCACTTAAATAAATTTTCAACATCTTTAGTCATCAGAGAAATGTCGATCAAAACTACTTTGAGATTTCACTTTAAAGCAGTCAGAACGGCCAAGATCAATAAAACAAATGACAGCTCATTGCTGTGGGATGTCATTCTGTACAATGTGAATGTATCTCTCTCACTGGTTGATAATAAAGTTGTTTTGGCCTATAGCTAGGCAGAATAAGGCTAGGCAGGAAAGCCAGAGAAACAGGGAAAAGAAGGATGGAGTCGGAGCAGATGCTGCAATCCGCCCAAGAAGCAAGATATGAAAGAACTGGTAAGCTATGAGCCATGTGGCAATACATANATAGAAATGGGTTNATTTAAATGTAAGAGCTAGCTAGTAATAAGCCTGAGCCATGGGCCAAACATTTATAATTAATACAAGCCTTTGTGTGATTATTTGGAAGCGGCTATGGAATGGGGCAGGACAGAGAAACTCTGTTTACAGCTCATACACTCAAGGATGTGGAGCAAGGAGAACAATCAACCAATTGCTTATGGGAGCACAAACTTGCACAGTCACTATGGAAATCAGTGTGGCAGTTCCTTAGAAAGCTGGGAATAGATCTACTTCAAGACTCAGCTATACCACTCTTGGACATAGGCCCAAATGATTCTACATCCTACTACAGAGACCACTGTTCAACCGCATTCATTGCTGCTCTAATCATTTATAACCAGAAATTGGTAATAGACTAGATGTCTGTCAATGGATGAATGGATAAAGAAAATGTGTTACATTTACACAATGGAATATTACTCAACTGTTAAAGAAAAAAATGAAATCACAAAATTTGCAAGTAAATGGATGGAGCTAAAAAAAAAATCCCCAGTGAGGTAACCCAGACCCCAAAAGACAAATGTGGTATGTATTCACTTACATGTGGATGCTGGCTGTTAAGTCTTCAATAAGCAGGCTACAATCCATACAACCACAGAGGTTAGGTATAGAGTAAGGGGTATGGTGAAAGGAAGAATCTCCAGGGAGGAGAAATAGAATAAATAGTTATGGATGGATGGGGGACTGGAGAGGGAAGATTAAACAGAGGGGTGGGGTGGAAGGGAACAAGAGGTGAGAGAGGGAATACAGGGTGGACAGCTAAACCTAAGGGCCATTTGAGGGGTCTTATNGAACCTTACTAGAGTAGAAGCTTCTTAAAATAATACATATAAGAAAGAAACTGAAGTGGAGTCACCAAGTAACAGGAAAGACAAAGTCCCAGCTAGACATCTCTCACCAACAAGTAAAACCCTCCAGTGCCAGGAATGGGTTACACTGCTGGCCAAAGTGGCCCCATGGAATCCCCAAACAACCCAAGCATTGCCAAGGCTATTGGTTGCTTTTCACAAACTGATAATTAGTCCCCAAAACACACAATTGAAAATAAATATTTTTTAAAAGCTAGATCATATGTATCTTAAAGCAGACTTTTAAGATACAGTCAACTGATTTTTTTTTAAAGGTGCTAGAATTATACAATTGGGAAAGGATAGTGTCTTCTATATACAGTAGTAGAATGATGGGCTTTTGGGGGGAATGGGGTTTGGAGGTTATTTTGTTTTTTGGTTTGGGGGGTTGTTTGTATGAGGCAGGGTCTCACTGTATAGTTCCAGCTGACGTAGAATACACAATATACTCATAGTACTCACATAGTACTCACAAAACTCACTATGTAGACTACGTAGGCCTTGAACCCANAGATCTGCCTCTGCTTTCCAGAGTGCTGGGATTTAAGGTTTGTGCTACCATGCCCAATGGACATACAATGTATAAAATATAATTTACGATTATTTGTAAACCTGAACGAACAAAAGACATTGAAGTCTAGGGGGAAAAAATTAGTGACCTTGAGTTTGGCAAAGATTTCTGTTTAGTTCCTTAATAATATCCTTTTTTAAAAACAGTATTTATTTATTTATTTATTTATTTATTTATTTGTTTATTTATTTATTTATTTGTTGAGTGTGTACGTGGGCTCATGTACTACCACATGTATGTGGAAGACAACTTATTTAAGTCCCAGGAATTGAACTCAAGTGATGAGGATTAGCAGCAAGTGCCTTTACCCACTTAGCTATCCAACTGGTCCAATACTGTTTTTTGAATAACAAAAACACCAATCTTAAAAATATGCACTGTACTTCATTAAAATTAAAAACATGCTCTCCAAAACACACTAGAGTAAGACAGTAAACACAGGCCATGGGACTGGACAGGTAGCTCAGTGATTAAGAGCAATGGTTGTTCTTCCAGAGGACACCAGTTCCCAGCACCCACATGATTGATTGCTCACAACTATCTTTAACTCCAATCCCAGGAGATCTGATGCCCTTCTTCTAGCCTCTGACAACACCAGGCACACAGACATACATGCAGACAAAACACCCATATATATAAAAATAAAAAATAAAAAGGCCACTGATAAGGAGAAAATATGCACATGCCCAAAACCTAAGTATGCCAAAGCACTTGCCTCTAGAAAGCATAACTCTTACAGCCCACAAAGACAAATTTGTGGGAATTTGAATAAGAAAGGTCAATAGGCTTGTATTTGCCTCCAGTTGGTGGAACTGTCTGGGAAGGATCAGGAGGCATAGACTTGTTGGAGTAGGCGTGTCACTGAGGGTGGCTTTGAGGTTTCAAGACTCATGCCATTCCCAGTGTGCTCTCCACCTCCTGCTTACTGTTTGGGATGTGACCTCTCAGCTATTCCTGATGCCATGCCTTCACTCCACCCTCATGAAACACTTTCTTTTATAAGTTGCCTTGATCATAGTGTTTTAGCACAGCAATAGAAAAGTAACCAATATACAATCAAAAACAGACTTGATATACAAAAGATAACTATATACTGTCCAACTACATATAGATATCAAACACATAAGAGATGTTACTTTTAGCCATTACAGAAATGCAAATGCAAATATAACCAAAAAATACTGAAGACCCAAAGTGTTGGGAGGATTCTGCATAACTGGCCTGGGGACATAGTTCAATAACAGAACACTTGCCGAGCATGCATGAATGAGATCCTAAATTCAAAGCCCAGAATCACTTCCAAAACATAAGAAAGAACCAGACATGGTGGTGCATAACCTTAATCTCAGCACTCACGAGGCAGAGGCGGAAGGATCTCTGGGTTTAAGGCCAACCTGATCTACACAGCAAGTTCCAGGACAAACAGGACTATGTAGAGAGACCCTATCTCAAAAAAGAATTAAAAAAAAAAGTGGGGGGGGGCTTTTGTTAACATTGTAGTGCACACCTACAATCCCGGCACTAAAGAGGCTCAAGACCGCCACAAGTTTAAAAGTTTAAGGCTGGTCTAAGCCAGGGCTACACAGCAAGATCCTGTCTCAAACTTAATAAATGAACAAATACAATTTTAAATTTTAATTTTAAAATTAGGGACTGGAAAGAAGGCTCAGAGGTTAAGAGCATGAGCTACTCTTCTAAAGGACCCAGACTCAATTCCCAGCACCCATAAGGCAGCTCACAACCATCCATAACTCTACTCCCAAGGGATCTGACNCCATCTTCTGGCCTCTGCAGGTACTGCATGTACATGACACATTCAGGCAAACACTCATACACAAAAAATAAAAATAAATGAAATTTGTAAAAAAAGAAAAATTGTATTTAAAGAATGTAATCTTTCAGTGAAATAAAAATAACTGTAGCACATCATACAATGGATTTGTGATAATTAATAGTGTCAACAGAGTCTAGAATCATTTAAGAGACAAGCTTCAGTGGGCATCTATGAGGAATTATCTAAATTAGGTTAGCCTCTAGCATGTCTGTGAGGGATTATCTTTATTAGGTTAACTGAGGGGGTATGGTGGTTTGAATAGTTATGACCCCCATAGACTCATGTGTCTGAATGCTTGGCCCATAGGGAGTGGCACTTTTAGGAGGTGTGGCCTTGTTGGAGGAACTGTGTCACTGTGGGGGCAGGCTTTAAGGTGTCATATGCTCAAGATATACCCAGTGTGGTATACAGTCTCCTGCTGCCTGAGGATCAAGATAAAGAACTCTCAGCTCCTTCTCCAGCACCATGTCTGTCTTCACGCTGCCATGCTTCTCGCCATGACAATAATGGACTGAACCTCTGAAACTGTAAGCCAGCCCCAATTAAATGTTTTCCTTTATAAGAGTTGCCATNGTCATTTAGGTGATACCATTCCATAGGCTGGGGTCCCAAGTTGCATAAAAAGGAAAAAGAGGGCTGTGCTAACATTCATCAGTCTCTGCTTCTTGACTGCAGATGCAAAATAACGAAGCTGTCTCCAGGACATCCTGCCACCATGACTCCCCTGCCATGATGGACAATGACCTGGAACTGTGAGCCAAGATAAATTCTTTCTCCTTTAAGTTGTTTTTGTCAGGGTGTTTTATCATAGCAACTGGAAAAGTAACTAATACAGGAATATTACTTAGAAAATAATAAAAAACAAGCNATAAATAATGCCACAAAAAGACAGGAGGAACTTTTAATGCAGATTGCTGCTAAGTAAAAGAAACTAATCTGAAAAGGTTAATACACTGTATGATTCCAATTATGTGTAATACAGAAATACAGAGACAGTACAAAGATCAATCAATGGCAGAACTAGTGATGAGGTTTAATGGTTGGTTTAGCAATCCCTAGCATTGTAAAAACAGTAATAGCAACATTAATGATAATAAAATACTGTAAACAAAAGGGAGAGTCTTTAACAACTTTAGCTAGCCATGGTAAGACTGTTAAACTGTGAAAGCATATATTCACACAAATATTTAAAGAAAATTGTTAGCAGATTTATCTGTAATCACCAACTAGAAAGTAGAAACCCAATGTCGACCACTAGACTAGTTAGACAAGTCTGTGGTAATTCTACACAATGGAATAAATAATATTGAGCAATATATAAGAATGAACTACTGACACAAATGAACAATATGTATGAATCAAAAGTAATTATCATACTTAGCATGGAGTCTATCTATCTTTCATATCATATTGGGAGGGGACCTTTTGTTTTTTGAGACAAGAGTATCATTCTATATTTCAAACTGGCTTCGAAGTGACAATCCTCCTGCCTCAGCCTCCCAAGTAGCAGGAGTACAGGCATGCATCACCATGCTTGGCCCATAATTTTAATCTACAACATTCTTTCTCAGTCATCTACATTTCCTCTCTGAATGGTCATGATCCCTTCAAAAGTAAATTCAGAAAGCAGGGTAGTAAAAAGCTTAGACTGTGGGCCCAAACTGTCTGATTTTGAAACTGAATCTGTTCCTTAACAAGTACACAACCGTAGGCAAATGACTTAATATTTCTTTGCTTAGTTTCCACACTTGTAAATATGGAGACTNTGGCATGATACCATAACCAAATTGCAATGGAAATGAAATAAATAAATGTTTCTTTGTGGCTTGTTTTTTGTTTTAATTTTCTCCCAGTACTGGTGATCCAATCCAAGTTCTTGTGCATAGGTAAGAACTATACCTGTGAGTTACAGTCCCAGGCCAACAAGTAAATATTTGTAAAGTATTTAATTGAAGCTTGACTAGATAGTAATAATTACGCTAATAACTGTTAAAGCAAAATCAACTTGATATACTGCTATGGCTGGAATGTGTCTTTGAAAAACCATGTTGTTGAGTTTTTCCCAATAAGGCAATATTAAAATATAGAACCTTAGAGAGGTGATTATGCCAGGAGGCTTGGCCTTCCTGCATAGATTACTGCTGATAATAAAAGGGCTANAGGCTATAACTCTGATCTGTTGTTCTACCCGCCCATAAAATGTAGTCTACCATGTTATGACACATCAAGANGATCCTCTCACCAGCCATAACCTCCTGATTCTGGATTTCAACCTCTAAGATATAATCTTTGCTCTTTGTAACTTACAGTCTGTGGCGATCTGTTATAGACACACAAAACCAGCTAGGAGGTATATACTTACAAGTTCTTCCCACTTCTATTCTTGAGCCATAGTGAGCATGTATGTGTCTACAAATCTTTTTTTCTGTATTTTATAAGATAGTCTTTTATTTTATTTGTATGGATATTGTGCCTGCATGTATGTCTGTGAACCATGTACATTCGTATAGTGCCTAGAGAGGCCAAAGAGGCCAGAAGGAAGCTTTAGATCTCCCGAAACTAGAGTCCCAGATGGTGTGAGCCACCATGTGGAGTGGTGGTGAATTCCTCAAAGGGAATTGAGCCTGGGTTCTCTAGAAAAGCAGACAGTGTCCCTAACCACTGAGCCATCTCTCCTGCCCCACTATAAAACAGTCTTAAAGGAAATGCAAGGTAGTGTTTAAATTAGTACTCTAATAAATTTAGGCTTTTGTCCAAACTCCCAAATCACTCTGGACATATGTACAGAGCATATAAACCCTAACTGTTGTCTAGGGGTATTTTTGTGAGGTATTAAAAAAAAAAGGAATAATTCATAAATGAGTTACAAACATATTACTCAATGTTCACTGACAGTAATTACAATAATGACTCTTAGTGTCTCTCATATGGAAAATGGGAATAGGAACTGTATCCATTCATGAATGTTGTAAGGATTAAAGGAAATATTATGTATAAAATATTTAAAGTATCAGGTCATCATGCATACATNAGAAACTAAGTTATTACGTTCAGCTTTGACTCTAGTCTTGTTTAGACACCACTCATACACACTACTGTATTGCCTTTGGTTCATTTATTTGTTCTAGAAATATACATCTTTGGTACACCATTATACTGACCTCAATACTCTCCCATATTGAAAAATGACAAAATAAAGCCAGGCCTGGTGGTACACTTAATCCTAGCACTTAAGAGGTANAGGCAGGTGATCTCTTGAGTTCGAGGCCAGTCTGGTGTACAGAGCAAGTTTCAGGACAGCCAGGGATACATAGGGAAACCTTGTCTTTAAAAAACAAAGAAATTAATAAAAATTTTAAAAACTAANTTACAAAATTTAATAATATCTTTTTAAAATTCTAAAGAGTATCTTTTTAAAATTCTAAAATCCNGCCAGTATGAGGGCCTGATTCGGTAGCTGAAGAGGTGCTTGCCAACAAGCATTAAGACCTGAGTTCAGTCCCTAGAATCTACCTGATGGAAGGATAGAACAAAACCCTACAAGCTATCTTCTGATCTACAGACACACACGCACAAAGGCACACACACAGGCACACAAGCACACACTGCTAAGGCCATGGAGTGAACACACCAATGTACATACATACATACACACAATAAAGTAAACNTTTTAATTAAAAAATTATAGAATCTTTACAAAGCATAAAAGTAATATTTACAGAACCAGTAAGATGGCTCAGTAGTTAGAGGTGCTTGCCACCAAGTCTTAGGACCTCAGTTCAACCCCAGAACCCACATAAAGGTTGAAGGAGAGAACCGATTCCACAAGAATGCCCTGACCTCCACATGTACCAGGGCACATGCACTCACACACACATCATANATATAAACAATAATAATTAATAAAATAAACAAATCCTTTTTAAAAGAATATCTACACCTTAACACTGGCCTAATAAAACAATTCCTGGGCC
Source organism: Neotoma lepida (assembly GCA_001675575.1). Classification (NCBI taxonomy): domain Eukaryota; kingdom Metazoa; phylum Chordata; class Mammalia; order Rodentia; family Cricetidae; genus Neotoma; species Neotoma lepida. Next base: position 379,840 of record LZPO01034852.1, read on the forward strand.
CACCATGAAAATTTGTTTAATGTTGAGAATACTCTCACTTTGCTGGTAGGAGTAATACTTTTTGCTGCTTATTATTGAAATCTTACATGTTGTGTGCACCACATGCATGCCTGGTGCCCAGAGAGCACAAGTCACTGCATCCTCTGGCACTGGAGTTACAGATGATTATGAGCTACCGTGTAGGTGCTGGGAACCAAACCCAGGTCCTCTACAAGAACAAAGTGCTGTTAACTACTCCAGCCCCCTTTCTGCTACTTATTATATAATTCAAAAGTCCCNAATAATACCAAAGGCTGCACTGTTCCACCAAAACTCAAAAGACACATTACCAAAACCTCAACCTCCAACAAAACCCTATGACAAACCAGTAACATGCTATCTGGTTTTTCCAAAAAGGACTTGCTAGAGCCTACATCCTGGGCCTACCTTTCTACCATCCCAAGTGCCTATCTCCCCTCTGGTAATTCTTACTCCTAAACACATAACAATGTATGCAAGAAATAGTTTCCCTGAATATGAGAAAACAGACAATGTTTGTCTCAGTCAAGCTTATTTCTTATTTCACTTAACATGATGGGTCTCCAGTTCAGTCCATTTCCTGCAAATGATGTAATTTTCTTTATGGATGAATAAATAAAATTCTGTTGTGTATATACTCTACCACTACTCCCCCAAAAAGGAAAAGTTTTCAATTAACTTTATTGCCACTCTGAGCACTTCTGCATCCCATTTTGAGGCTTAGGACATGCTCTTCCAGTATGGAATTTATTTTTATTGGCCAAACTGAGGTTTTTGTCTATTTACATCTTATTTCCATGAGGTAAGGCTGATATTTAAGTAGACTTCATTTCTAAAATGCCAGTATTACTGACATCATAATTACATATATTTAAATGCTTACATTTTTTGCTATGAGCTTTTAGAATATAGTGTTTTATATTAAAGATTCCCATGGTACTTTGTAAATATCTCATTGAATCACATTCATTTTAACATATGCAGGGAAACCATACATTCCAGTTGGCTAGTGGTTGTTCCAGTTTATTTTTGTTAAATAAGGACAATTCTCTTAACATTTATCTATCAGTGTGCCATGGCATATGGGGGTCAGACATCTATAAATGATATGTCTGTATTTGATCATATCTATAAATGACAGTGGAAAAAATGACCACCCGGAAACACCAGGCAGTATGTTAAGCAGTTAACACACGGTCACTCAACACCAACCACTCTCAATGACAGCACTTGCTATCTCTCTACCATGTTTCCATGTGTTCTCGCAGCTAGACTGCAATATCCTCAAATATATGAACTTCATATTACATTCTTATCTCCGCTCATCTCCTCTCCATCTCTTNCTCCAAAATGTGTCCTATTTCTTTCTTGCCATTACTGCTGTAATTACTACTGGTAATAAAAGATACTAATTACCATAGTTTGCATCATGCTTATAGGGTAAAATGTCCAAGCTCACTTCTGGGTTTTGAAAACCCACCAATCCCACCCTGGAAATTTCCACCCTGGAAAGTTCTGCCTCCCCCAAAAAACACCTATATAAAGCCTGCCTCTCACTCAATTCTCTGGGTACTCAAGCAGAGGCAGCCACCCTCTTGTGTCTTTCCCATTAAATCTCTTGTGTGAGGTTTCTTGTGCAGTGTCACTTTGTGGTATTCCTTGGCTCCCAACTGCTAGGACACTGTTCCCCTCGGAGCTGCAACACTTCCCTTAGGGAAACCTTTCCCCTCAGAGCTACTGACACTTGGAATTCAGAGACTGCTAAATGCTTTCACAACAACCCCATAAAGTAGATAAGGAAACAGGTGTGGAAAGGTTAAGCAATTGGCTTTATNAGATTAGCATGGGGGTAGACTGCAGACACCCACAACTTCAATATCCTCCTTTGTGGAGTTTTTCCCCTTCCCTTAACTGTTATTGTCATTGTACTAGGGCGACTTGATTAATTCAAACTACATTTCCCAGAATCCTATTCCAGGTTACANTTGGCCAAAAGGGCAAATTACTCCCCAAAACATGATTAGACAAAGATGAGTGCTATCACCAGATTCCACCCTATCTCTGGTCTCCCTGCTCCACATATAGCTGTTCTTCCAAATCCAGGTCCACCACTAAGGCCCTGACAGAGAGCAGATGAAGAGAAGGCTGTGTAGAAATGTCATTCTGCAGACTCTCCAGCAGCTCCACCCTGTGGCCCCACAGGTTCACCTCTCATCTGCACTGAACCACTGCTCCAGACAAGCTGGTGAGTGGCTTTTCTCAAATCTGCAGGTGGGGCTTCTGAGTCTCTCCCACAGCCGTATCTGCTTTTGCTCCTTTCCTAAATCTCTTATTCCATACACCACGGTAGCTGTATGTCTTTGATAAAGCTCTCAGAGCAAGCACCGCTTCTCCTCCCAAGACCGAGAAATGTCTGCAACTTTCCCTTCTGAAATTTTTGCATAACCAAACTTAAGGTACTTGGTCCTCCCCTTGCCTCNAATCAAATGACTTCTGCAGTACTCATTTTTGCTTCCAAAGAAACCACTTCTCCCTACTTGCTCTTCTTACTAAACAAGAGCAGGACTTAGTGGTGAGAATACCAGTAAGTGTAGCTACCAGATTAACAAACATCAATAAAAGCAAGATCAGCAATGAAAGCAAGATTCACTTAAGGGCACTTTTGCATCTTGGTTAAGATGGAAAGACAGAAAAGGGACACAAAAAATTCTAAGAAAAAAATGTTGGTAGATAATTGTCTCAAAAATCACTTTTTAATGTAGTAAGTTGGACTTACCATGGTATCTCCCTAAAATTTTAAATTTCTACTGAACATAAAAGATTGCATATAATTTTCCAATTTTTTTTCTTTTCTTAAAAGATCCCTCGCTTTTGGCTAAAAATATTTCACTAGTTTGGTATCTCCAGTCATAAAATGAGAATAATTCAATTCTGTGTGATTTTCTGAGACCCAGTACTTCTTGGTTGCCTCACAGGTGACTATGACTTCTGGCTTCCTCTTTCAAGAATCCACTGACAGCTTTAAGTTCTATGCTACCAAGCACAGTAAAGCATCTGGGTATAAAATGCTTTTAAGAAATTTCATTCAGATCAATTAATTACATTAAATAAAGCTATTTGTCCTGTTCCCAAGTGCTGTCTTGAAACAAATCTACCCTCATACTACTGTTATATTCAATAACTTCACAAAAAAAAATAACTTTCTTCTACCTCTCTTCTATTTCTATTAAGCTGTGGGTCTCAGAATCATACACTAGACAGGTCTTTTATATAAGAACGCCCAGGCAAACGCACTTTTANAAATCCAGAAGTCAGGGCTGGGGACAACAGCTCTGTGGTAAAACACTAACACAGCAAGGCACTGAGTCTGGCCCCTTGTATTGAAAGCACTCTGTCACAGTTCTAATAAACAGCAGATTTAAGACTGCATGCAGGTTTCCTACCAGCAGTTGTATAGCACTTTTCTGAGGGAGTCAAACATTCCATCTCCCAGGGAAGCTACTTAAGACAGAAGGTAAATAACGTAAATAGCTTCAGGAAGTACCTGAAACTGACTAGATTCACTAGGTTCCTCCATCCCCCAGTAAGCAATAAAGAGTGCTGAAGGGTCTCTCAGCTGAAGATGGCTCTGAGATCAGACCAGGGGCCTGGGAGAAGTTTAGACCTACTGAGTCATTTATAAAGGACACTCTCTAACTTGTTGAGCTGTCTGAAGGCTGTGCAGTGTGCTCCAGCTTTTGTGAGCTGGCACACAGGCTTGGGTGGGCTTAGGTGATGCAGCTGTCTTTGAGTCATTTCTGTTCCTTTAAGTAACCCTTCACTCATATTCCTGTAAGTAATCCCAATAAATAAAACTCAATGGTTCACCAAGTTGGACTTTGGTCTGTCATGGGCTCCCTATCTTGGGTGAGCAGACATGTATGTTGTATCTCCCCATGAAGTCATGTCACACACCTGTCTAGCCTCTGACCATAGATAATAGAGAACATTTGGGGGGTTTTTTTTGTTTTATTTTGTTTTAATCTAATAAGAAAATGAGATTAGTGTCACCTGTTTCAATCTAAACAGAAATCAATTAATTCATATCAGAGCTTCTTAAACCTTTTCCACTCACAGCCCTTTTTCACTTGAGAATTTTAAACAACCAGGTATACAAAATAGATACATAAATTAAACATTTACTGATAACTGTGANGAACTGTATTTTAAATGGACTTTTAAATTATTGTCATTATTATTTTATGGATGAGAGAACATGTGGGTAGGCACATACCCACCATGTTTGTGGAGTCTGTTCTCTCCTCCCACTTGTACAAGGGTTCCAGCAATCAAACATGGGTCATCAGGGTTACACAGAGCAAAATACCTTTATGTNATGAACTGTCTTGCCTCCCAGATTTTTATTTTAAAATATTCTTTGGAAAAAATGTAATTTTAACATTTAATAAAGATGAAAACAAATACACAATTGGTAAAATGGTTGCACTTACTCATTTTTACATTTTATCCTTATAAAATGCTTTTAAGAATTGATTGAATATTTCATGCTGCAGGATGAAAAGTATCTTCAAAACTTTTCAGAGTTGACCAATATTTGATTTTGTGATCATCAATATTCAGAATGACACTTCATATAAACATGTAGTACAAAATGGCAGGAGTGCATTTAGGGCCCTTTCAGAAANTGCTAGAAATATTGCCTTAATCCCAAGCCAAAATTCATTCAATAATTTTTTTAATGAAACTCAAGTCANAAAATCAAACCGAGTGTGTGTGATTTACCCTTCCTCAGGAGCCATCCACCTTATTTCTAAGGCAGGATCTCATATGGGTTTAGAACTTGCCAAGCAGTCTAAGCTAGCTGGCCAAGAGCCTCAGAGGTCCATTTGTCTGTATCTCCCCAGGACTTCCCAGTACCACCACACCAAACCTTTAACACAGGCTCCAGGGTCTGACTCAGGTCTTCATGCTTGCACAGCAAGTACTTACTTTACTGACAGAGCTATCTCCCCAGTCCTCAAACAGCATTTAAAAATCAAACATTCTAACACAACCTAAAACTATATTAATTTATTTAGATNCTGAGAAATGGCAGTTTAAAAAAAAGTACTGTCTTTGTTTTCCATAGTTGAATCATTATGCTTCTATAAGAGAAAATTTGTATGTACAGTTAAAATCACAATTCTTAATACACAATTATCTAGAATCTAAAACTAGGCAGTGTTCACTAGTTTTGCATGGTGTGATAGCACGTGTATATTCAGAAACAAGGTTGTAATGTGGTCTCTCCAAATGGGATAAGGACAACAGCACTGCCAGAAACACTTAGGAAGTGTTATGTGCTAGATTCCGAATTTATTTTGCTACTTAGTTCAGGTATCTTTTACTGTTGCCAAAAATAAAATTAGGTCTGTGTATCTCTCACTTTGCACAAAAATTAATTCCAATGGATCAAAGACCTTAATGTAAGACCTGAAGATTTGAAACTGCTATAGAAAAACATTTCAAGACAGAGCTACAGGTAGCAGCTTTCTGAAAAGGACTCCAATAGCTTAGAAAGTTATCCAAAGAGTTGTCAAATGCAGTTTACAAGACACTAAAAAACTTCAGCAAGGCAAAGCAAACAATCATCAGAGTGTGTGTCAGGTTGGGGAGAAGTCGGCAGTATGGAGAAAGTCTTTGCCAACTACNCATTGGATAGGGATCTAATACCTAGACTATATAAAGAACTGTAACAAACACCAAAAAATCCATATCATCCATCCAATAAATTAAATTAACAGATAGCTCTCTAAAGAAAAAACAATAAATAAATATTTGAAAGTGTTCAATATCCTTAGCCATTCAACATCTCATTTCACCCAAGTCAGAAAAATTATCAACCAAAAAAAAGAGATGGTGGGAACTGACACCCAATGATGGCAAGGATGTGTGAGTTGAGANGAATCCTTACATAATGCTAATGGGAATGTAAACGTGTAGCCACTATGAAAATTAATATGAGGTTTCTCAAGAAACTAAAAATAGCACCACCAAATAACCCAGCTACATCACTCCTAGACTTATATACCTGAAAGATTCTGTATTAGTTACTTTTCTGTTGCTGGGATAAACATNATGACCAAGGCAACTTACAGAAGAAATAGTTTATTTGGGCTTATGGTTCCAGGGGTGGGAAAGCATNGCAGAAGCAGCAGGCATGGCAACCAGAAGAAACTGACAGCTCACAACATCGACCACAAGCACAAAGCAGAGAGAACAAAGCAGAAGCAGGATGAGGCCTTAAACTCTCAAAGCCCACTCCAGTTACAGACTTCCTCCAACAAAGCCCCCAGAGAGCACCACCAACTGACATTAACTGTTTGAATACTCAANACTGTAACAGACATTTCTCATTCAAATCACCACATCCCCTTCCCTGGCCCCAACAGTCTCATGGCTACATCATAAGGCAAAATGTGTTTAGTCCAACTTCAAAAGACCCTATAGTCTTTCCCAGTTTTGTGATCCCTACTGTTGGTTCTACATATGGAATCAACTAAAATCATATGGAATCAACTAAAATCCAGGCAGCTAGGGCACATCTGTGAGGGAAGGGATTTTCTTGATGGGATCATTTGAGGTGGGATGATCCATTCAAATAGGACCACACCTTCTGGTAACAGCCCACATAAAAGTACATGGGAAAAGGAAGCATTTGCTTTTTGCCTGCTTGTTCTCNCTCTGCCTGGCAAATGCATCCATCATGTTCTGAGGCATTACTTTGTTGGTTTAGAACCTACTTCTTCCAGATTCCACCACAGACTTAAGACCAATTCCTAGGAATTCCCTAGGAATCAGATTAAGACTGCTGAGACACACAATCTCCTGGACTGGTTCTTGGCCTTTCCATCAAGAGACCACTATTTTTGAACTAGCCATACAGCAGCCTGTAAGCCACTCTAAGAAATTCCCTTTATATGTATTCATATTTTTTTTCATTCTATCAGTTCTGTTCCTTTAGAGAACCCTGATTAATAACAGTCTTAACACTGAAGTCTCTTGTGGGACTCAAGACCAGTAGTTCTCTACAGACCAGTAGTTCTCAACCTGTGGGTAGCAACCCCTTGGGGGTGAGTGGGTGTCGAACAACCCTTTCACCTAATACCATCCTGCATATCAGATATTTACATTACTGTGGTGGTCTGAATAAGAATGGTCCCCATAGGCTCATAGGGAGTGGCACTATTAGACATGGCCTTGCTGGAGGAAGTGTGTCACTGGGGAGAATTTTGAGGTCTCAGATGCTCAAGCAACNCCCGCTATGGCATTCACTTCCTGTTGCCTGCTGATCTGGATGTAGAACTCTCAGTTCCTTCTCCAGCACCATGTCTGCCTGCACACCACCATGCTTCCCTGGAACCATGACACTAATAGACTAAACCTCTGAAACTGTAAGCCAGCTCCATTAAATGTTCTCCTTTGTAAGAGTTGCCATGGTCATGGTGTCTCTTCACAGCAATAGAAACCCTAACTATGAGTTACGATTCATAACAGTAGCAAAATTACAGTTATGAAGTAACAATGAAAATAATTTTATGGTTGGGGGTCACCACAACATGAGGAACTATATTAAAGGGTCACAGCATTAGGAAGGTTGAGAACCACTGCTCAAGGCAATCTCTTAATTGTAACNGTCTGTAAAATCAGAAAGCAAATTACATACAATGGCACAGAATAAACATTACCATTCCAAAAGATAAGAATGGAGAAGAGTAAGGAAATACTGGACCAAAGCAAGACCAGAACCCANCAGGACAAACATCAACAGAAAACTTAAATGGTAACATTTCCCCCTTGGGCTGCTTCCACTTCCTGTATGAAGCTCTCCTTCACAGAAATCTCATGACTCTGCTATCTCCAAGGTCTTGAGTTCTCCACAGCAAGCCAGGTTTCACTTTCACAGCTTAAAACAATGGCCTCTCACAGCCTCTTGCCCTTCTTATGGCCTTCATGCAGAGACCCTCTCCATACACTGCCTAGCCTCAGCAGCTCTCTGAAACAGAGGAAGAACCCACAACCCTTTTACTCTTGCATCCTTCATGTCTCCAAAGCCAGCAGCATGTGGATAACCACTGCCAAGTTCTGCAGCCAACTTGGGATGGAGCCTGGGCCCCTTGAACCACATTAGCAGCAGATTTTTAGTTGCTTTCTAGGAGCAAATAATGCCTTAGACTCTCTTTCACAAGTTTAAAGCTGGGGGCGGGGGTCTTGTCCTAGGGGACCCCTCCCTTTATTCCAATGCACAGGATTCNCCTGAATCCTGATCTTAATCTCCATATCTCTTTCAGCACAAGCGTTGGCGCAAAATTCAGTTTAGNGGTACTCTNTCTCTTAAAACTGAACATTTTTCTTTCTTTCTTCCCCTCTTGCTCTTTTTCTCTGAAGATCTGAATAACAGTCATTAATAACAATCCTGCCAGATTCAATATCACACTGCCTTGAAATTCCCTCTGCCAGAGAAATTAGCCCATTACTTTTTAATTTAGCCTTGGGCAAGTTCTTAGGATAAGGGCAGAAGGCAGCTAGATTCTTTGCCAAAATATCAGAGGAATGNCTTCTAGCCTGGTGGCTAACATTGTTTCTCTCTGAAACCACTTGAGCTGGATCTCCATAGTTCAAATACTCTCAGCACTACGGTCTTCCAAGTCTCTACTAGGACAACTCTTTAAGCTGATTATAGCATTCAACTGCTTTTCTAATCCAAAATTACAAAGTCTTCCATATTCTCCAAAAAACATGGTCAGATTCCTCATAGCAACAGACTACTCTCTAGTATCAACTTTTNTATTAGTTACTTTTCTGTTGCTGTGATAAAACATTATGACCAAAGCAACTTACAGAAGGAAGAGTTTATTTGGCTTAAGGTTCCAGAAGGCAAGAGTCCGTCATAGCAAGAAAGCATGGCATCAAGCTGCANGCATGGAAGCCAGAGCAGGAAACTAAGCACTTATATCCTCAACTGGTATCATGAAAGAGAGAGAGCACAAGAAGTAGGATGAGGCTTTACAGTGTTACCAACTGGTGACCAAGTGTTCAAATGCCCAAGACTATAGAAGCATTTCTCATCCAAGCCACCACAGACTCTTAAGTCAAGACACCATATTTTGAGAATTTCATACATGCATTTATGTATTTTGATCAAAGTCACCCCCGTCCCTCCCCTCCAATTTCTTCTATATCCCCATCATCACTTTCCCCTCCCAACTTCATGTGTTTTGTTTTGCTTTTAACAACTGAGTTCACACAGGGCTGCCTGTATGTGCGTGGCTGTAGAACCACCTACAGGGACACAGTTAACCTCTCAGGGACCACATCCCTAGAGAAAATGAACTCCCCCTCCCTCAGCAGCTATCAACTGCCAATAGTTCCTTGATTGGGGGTGGAACTTCAGGAGCTGGAGTTTTGGCTGGCTTGATCTCAGGAGGTCTGTGCAAGCAGTTCCAGCCTCTGTGAGGTTCACGAGTACAATGGCTGTCACATGCAGCAAGTATTGTTTTGCTGCTGATGTTCACTACCTTNAGGCTCTTAAAATCTTCCCATCCCTTACTCAACCTTAACAAACAAATGTAACAAATTCACTGTCTCCATTCTCTCTATAAAGTCTTTTAATAAGTCCTCAGTATGCATCACTAGTTCTGCAATTTTTTTAAGGGGGGG
>LZPO01034852.1:461014-481594 GCA_001675575.1 Neotoma lepida
ACCATCCTCCCTCCCACTGCCCCTCCCTACCCTTCAATACCACGACCTACACCCTGGTCTCCTTCCACACACTGGCCTACCTACCTCCCCATCTTCTCTGGTATCTTCTCACACCTGGTCTGCATGACCTCTATGTCATTCAGGTCTCCACTCTCAATCCTAAGGAGGGAACTCAAGTTCAGGCAGTAGTGAGACAGCATGCAGACCAAACCCACCTAGGGGACAATATGATCCCTGTGGGTGATGAGGCAGTGCCAGCTACAGAGCCCCACTGAACTACCAANCGGGTCAGAACGGCTACCAGAGGTGAGACCTCATAGTCTTGCAGCTGCCTCCTCCAGGGTATGGAAATGGTCTCTGACAAAGTTGTTAATTCTGATAAGCTCTGAGAGATTATGCAGCTGACGAAAACCTGGCAATTTTTCTAAATTGATTATGAGACCATGGTTCAGTATACTCGCCTTGACCCAGCCTCCCTGGCAGGAGCCACGGTCCTGGTCACCCATTTCATTTCTCAGTCAGTACTGGATATTAGAAAGAAATTAAAAAGGGCTGAGGAGGGTCCCCAAAGCCCCATACAGGAATTGGTGAAAATGGCTTTTAAAGTTTTTAATGTCCGAGAAGAGGCACTGCCGAGGCCATGTCCCATCTGCTGACAGCCTGGACACTGGAAATCTGAATGCCCCCACATGGGCTCATCCTCTATGTCAAGCTACAGAAGTCCAGCCTCACTGACACTGGCATCTGAGACTCTTCCAGCCTTCAAACTCCTGGGCCTGGCAGAGGGTTGACATGGCCTAGACTTGGTGACTCCCATTGCCCTTTCTGAGCCTAGGGTGACACTGCAGGTAGCAGGTAAGTCCATTGCCTTTCTATTGGACATGGGAGCCACCTATTCTGTTTTAACCTTTCACTCAGATCCCATAGTTCCCTCACCAATTTCTGTCCCAATGGTGGACAGGATCCCTTCCTCCTCACTTAAGACCCTGTCACTTCCTTGCAGGGTGATTCTTCTCACATTCTTTTCTAGTCAAAACTGCTTGCCCTGCACCTCTACTTGGTCGTGATAATCTCAGTCACTCTGGGACCACACTCACCTTAGCCCTCACACCCTCTCCTGAATCCCACCTTCTTCTCCCCTTAATAGCCTCACAGTGTCCTACCCCAGACTGTCCTGTCTCTACCCTCCCATATCCAGCAGATCCCCAAGTATGGGATACCTCCACTCCAGTAGTGGCTACTCACCACCAGCCAGTTTTAATTCGCCTTAAGGACTCCTCCTCCTTCCCTTCCAGACCCTAGTTTCCTATTTCTGAAACATATTGCCAAGGCCTTAAGCCCATTATCACCTGACTTTTACCTCAGGGACTTTTAATTGCTATCAACTCACCCGGCAACACCCCCATTCTTCCTGTGCATAAGCCCCTGAAGGCTTACCATCTTTAGTTAAAGACTTCTGCCTCATTAATGAGGCAGTTATTCCAACCCACCCAGTGGTTAACAACCCCTGTAACCTCCTGTCTAACACCCCTCCTGCCACCTCCCACTTTACTGTCCTGGACCTGAAAGATGCCTTCTTCACTATCCCTTTACACTCTGACTCCTACTTTCTCTTTGCCTTCACCTAGGAGGATCCTGACACCCGGTCCTCCAGGCAGCTTACATAGACGGTTCTCCCACAGGGTTTTCGAGACAATCCCCATTTCTTTGGCTAAGCCTTGGCTTGGGATCTCTCCACCTTTGACTCTGGTCCTAGCACACTCCTCCAATACGTAGATGATCTCCTTCTTTACAGTCCCACTCTGCCTCTATCCCAACAGGCCACCTCTGCTCATGAACTACCTTAGCTCTCTAGGATATCATGTTTCCCCATCTAAGGCTTAGCTATGCTCTCCCACTGTGGTGTATTTGGGTGTTCAACTCAGTCCGGGGTCTAATACCCTCACCTCTGATAAGAGCCCAAGCCCTGAGGGATTTACAACCCCCGACCACCATGGATCAGATTCTCTCATTTTTGGGCCTGTGGGATTCTCCTGTCACTGGATCCTCAACTTTATCATTAGGGCCAAGCCTGTATACTAGGTAGCCATAGAGATTCCCATGGGGCCTCTCACCTACCCAGCCACCGTCTGCTGCCTCTTCTTTTTACTGTGAGATGCCCTTCTAACAGCCCCTGCCCTAGCTCTTTCAGACCTCTCCTGACCTTATCACCTTTACACAGATGAAAGGTTGGGAATAGCCACCGGAGTTCTAGTCCAACCGGTTGGGCCTTCAAACTGGGCCATCACATTTCTGTCCAAACAACTAGACCTCACCATCTACAGATGGCAGCCATGCTTGAGAGCCCTAGCTGCAGCAGCTGAACTCACACTGGAGGCTCTCAAGATCACACTGTTCCAGCTAATCAAGGTATACTCCACACACCACCTCTCAGATCTTCCAGGTCACTCCTCTCTCTTGCTCCTTGGATCCTCGCTAGTCCAAGTCTTTCATTTACTGTTTCTAGAAACCCTCATATTACCTTGGCCTCCAGCCCTGCCCTAAACCCTGCTACCCTCTTTCCTGACCCTTCCTCCTCTGGTATCTCCTCTCACTCTTGCCCAGTCTGTGGAGGCCTTCCATTCATGCCAGCCTGGTCTCTTAGATCAACTCCTCACAAACCCCCAACTCACCCTCTTTGTTGATGGAAGTTCTCTTACAGATAGATCAGGAAACTGCCAGGCAGCTTATGTAGTGGTCACTTCCACTAAAACAGCGATCCACCTGCCAATTGGGACCTCTTCACAAAAGGTCAAATTAACAAAGGCTTTGACTAGAGCACTCCAAATAGCCAAGGTTCAATGGGCTAACATCTATACTGACTCTAAATATGCCTTTGTAATAGCTCATACTCATTCTGTCCTGTGGAGGAAAAGGGGCTTCCTCACTACCAAGGGCACTCCCATAGTTAACAGACTCAAGCTCTTGGAGGCCCCCCAGCTCCCTGCAGAAGTAGCCAAAATTCACTGCTGGGGACATCAGTCCTCCAACACTGGCCTTAGGCAATGCCAAGGCTGACTCAGTAGCCNGGGGACTGGCCTCCAGGTCCTCTGGCTCAACAGAACATATTTTGTTTTTGACACCCTCCTATCAGCCTTGTTATCAACCAGAGGAGAGGGACAAACTCCTGAAAAAGGGGGCCACAGACAAAGGATGGATGGTTCTACTTAAATAACCACCTCATCCTCCCTCAGGAACAGGCACTGTCCATCATTTCAGACAGCCACCAGACCTTACACATAGCTTTGGAGCTTTGTTCCATTTCTTAGAGCCCCTCTTTGACCCCACCCATCTTTGAGCTCGTATTTCACAGGTTCACTCCTCCTGCCAGACGTGTTACAAGGCTAACCAACAGGGGTCCCTCCAGATATATCAGCCTCTGCACCAGTTCTGAGGACACCAACCAAGTGAGGATTGACAGGTTGATTTTACCTACATGCCCACTCAAAAAGCTCTGTTATCAACCTTTGTTGACATCTTTACAGGATGGACAGAAACCTTTCCCACCTGCAGGGAAACAGCAGATGTGGTGGCTCAAGTACTCCTGGACCACAACATCCCTCGATTTGGCCTGCCACAGACCATACAAACAAACAATGGGCCAGTCTTCACTTCCAAGGTCATGGAGCTCATGTTGGAAGTTCTCAACATTTCCTGAAAGCTCCACATCCCCCATTGCCCACAATCCTTGGGAAAGGTTGAGAGAGCCAATGGACTCATCAAACAACTCACCAAGCTCTCCATTAAACTCAGGCTATTTTGGCCCTCCCTCCTCCCCATGGTCCTTACCTGCCTCCAGGTCACCCCACATTCTCCTACAGGCCTAAGCCCTTTTGAGCTCCTTTACAGAAGGTCCTTCCTCTTCAACCACCACCTCCTGGCCTAGACCCCACTGGCTGGGTACCTACCCTACCCTCTCCCGAGGTCCCTTTTCCATCACATGCTGACAAGCTATCTCCCTGCCCCCACACCAATGGACCCAACTGCCCCTGAGCCACCCCACTCTCCCTGGGGAACCAAGTNCTCCTCAAACAGCTAGCTCCTAAGTCTCTCGAGTCCCGATGGACAGGATCTTACACTGTGATCCTCAATACCCTTTTGGCTGCCCAGCTCCTGGGATACCAATGCTGATACCATCTCTCCAGGCTCAGGCGGGCACTTATTCAGGACACGTGGTGTGTCCAGCAGCTGGAACCCTCCAGCCTCCAGTTTTCCCAGATGTCCCAATGAAGGGCCTATCTGCTCTTCTGCCTTGCGCATTCTTTGTCAGTACAACCAGGATTCTTTCTGGCAGTCATAGAGCAGGTGTTAATAATCTATTTTTTCCTAGCAATTTGCTTCCTCAAGAAACGGATTCCTGAGTTCTCCAGAATGGCAGTTAACTAGATGCTTGTTCACCCACACCTCCTGCTGAATGTGAGCCTACTGACTCCCAACTTCCTCCTCCCTACATCGTCCAATGCCCACAGGAAATAGCTAGACATGAACCAGCGTCCATATACCCAAAGAGTCTGGGATGTTCAGGTGGAAGCGCCACCTCAGCCCCCTGTCCTCCTCCAGCTCTCTCTCCCCAGAACCTGCCCCATCTCAGAAAACCTGCTAAATGGTGGCTCCTCTCCCAGAGATGCTAAAGACCACACTTACAGGGCATTTAAATCATCCCCCNGAGAAGAGCCATGTGGTTTTTTTGGTCTCCTCTTCCTGTCTCCTCCCTGGGGGCCNAAAAATCAGCTGGGAGCNTTTTATTCATTAAACCTGGACTTTTAATTCTTAATTCAGTTTTATTTGGATTACTGTGTCAGCAGAGAGGCTTAATATCAGGGTACAGAAACTTTTCAGGTAGCAGATGGCAGGCAGGAGCAGCAGCTGAGAGCTCACATCTTGGTCTGCAAGCAGAAAACAAGAGAGAGTTAATTCAAAATGGCATCAATCTTCTGAAACCTCAAAGCCCACCCCAGTGCTATATTTCTACCAGGAGGGCCACATCTCCTAACCCTCTAGAGACAGCCACCAACTGTGGACCAAGTATTCAAATGCCTTCAGCTTATGGGGGACATTTCATTCAAATCACCACATTCCACTCCATGGCACACACAGGCTTATGGCCATATCATTATGCAAAATGCATTTAGTCAAACTTCAAAAGTCCCCATAGTCTTCCAGTCTCAACACACTTTAAAACTTCAAAGTTTCTGAGACTCAAGGAAATCTTTTAACTGGAACCCCCTGCAAAATCAAAAGCAAATTACATACTTCCAACATACAATGGCACAGAATATATATTACCATTCCAAAATTAAGGANTCAGAGCATAGTGAAGAAATATTGCACCAAAGGAAGGCCAAAACACAGCAGGGCAAACCTCCAAATCCTGTAGCTCCATGTCTGATGTCAAAGGGCTTAAAAGGCTTTGCTGCCTGTAAGACAGATCTTTCTTTCTCAGGGTGGGTTCCATTTTTTTTTTATGAAGCTCTCCTTGGCAGATATGCCATGGCTCTGGCACCTCTAATGTGGTCTTCAATGCAATTCAGATTTTACTTCCACATGCCCAGCCCCAGTGGCTCTCTTTAANTGTGGAGGAAGATTCTACAACTCCTTTACATGTATATCCTTCATGACTCTGAGCCAGAACTGGATGGCTGACACTGACATTTTGTTAATTCCTTAGGTCTTTTCCTTTCACAAGTTGGAAGTTCAGCTGAGTGGGGTCTTGCCAAGAGGGCATCCTTCTGTCCATTCCAATGTGGATTTGGCCTCCCTTAACAGTTACAGTTTCTTTTCCAGCACAAGCCTTGGCTGTAACATTAACTTTGCAAGTATCCTTTCCTCTCCAAACTCTACATTTTGTATTTCCTTCTGCCCTATTTGCTCTTCATTTGTAGACCTGCAAAAAAAAAATAATTTCTAATAACCACAAAACAGTTAGTATTAGGCTGTTTTGAAATCTCTTCTGCCATAGACTTTAGTCTATTACTTTTAAATTTAACCTCAGGCAAGTTCTTAGGAAAAGGGCAGAAAGGCACCATTTTCTTTGCCAAA
This sequence comes from Neotoma lepida, assembly GCA_001675575.1. Taxonomy (NCBI): domain Eukaryota; kingdom Metazoa; phylum Chordata; class Mammalia; order Rodentia; family Cricetidae; genus Neotoma; species Neotoma lepida. Next base: position 467,093 of record LZPO01034852.1, read on the forward strand.
TATTAAAAGAATGGTCTCCAGCTCAGTTGCTCATATTGTGCCCGTCTGAAAACTCATGAGCTAGGCCACTATAGTTCACACTACTTTCAGCACTTTCTTGCAAGCTCCTACTAGAATAGGCCATTAAGCTCTGCTTACAGCACTCAATGGCTTTTCTAGCTCAAAGTTCCAATGACTTCCACATTGCTCCCCAAACCACATGGTCAAGTCTGTCACAGCAATACCTCACTCCTGGTACCAGCTTCTATATTTTCTATTGTGATAAAACACCATGACCAAGGCAACTTATAGATGGTTTATTTTGGGCTTACGGTTTCAGAGGGTTGGAGTCCATGACAGAGTGAAGACAGCAGGTGGCAGGCATGAGGAGCAGCTGAAAGCTCACATCTTGAACCACAAGCAGGAAACAGAAGGTGATAACTCAAAATGGCACGATTCTTTTGAAACCTCAAAGCCCACCTCCAGTAATATACTTCCAGCAAGGTCACACTTCTTAACCTTCCATAAACAGCCACCAACTGCAGACCAAGTATTTAAATGCCCCAGACTTATGGGTGTTGCGTAGCAGTTTCCTCTGAGATTGACACATTCTATCTCCCAGGGAAGCTCCTTAAAACAGAAAGTAAATAACTCAAAATAGCTTCAACAAGTCCCTGAGACTGACCAGATTTACTAGGCCCTTCTCCCAGGTGTAAATAAGGTCGGCTGAGCGTCACTCTCAGATGAGCCAAGCTGTAAAGATGACTGAGACAAGCCAAGCTGCAAAGACGACCAGACCAGCTGTCTGGAGGAAGCAGAGACTGGCTGAGCTGCCTGGAAGAAGGGCCTTAGACCAACTGAGGTATCTGGTAAGGACATTCTCTAACCTGTTGAGTTTCCAGCTTTTGTGAGCTATTATCCATGCTGAGTGGGCTTTGGTGATGCAGCTGTCTTTGAGTCATTTCTCCTCCTGTAAGTAACCCCAATAAAACTCATTGGTTTAACCAAGTAGGATTTCATTAGTATCTATATTTTTGGTCTGTCGTGGGCTCCCAATCTGTGGTCAGTAGATAGGTGTGTGTTATATCTCCCCAGAAAAATTCTGTCACACAATAACTGGTCTTCTAAAATGAATGAGAGGACTGGTGAAACAGAGGGCTGGGTTCAGTAAGTAATGTGTTAACTGTGCCAGCCTAAAACAATGAGTTCGATGCTTAGAAACCACGAAAGGTAGGAGAGAACTAATTCTACAAAGTTGTCCTCTGACTTTTACATATGCTACGCAGTGCCCTTGCATACATACATCACACACACATGAAATAATATATATTTTTAATGAAGGAGAAATGAAGAAAGCAGAGGAAGTTCATTACCACCAGACCTACCTTTAAGAAATGCAGAAGAGAATCCTTCAAGTTGTAAAGAAAGGATACTAGGCATAAACTCAAAGCCATATAAGGATATAAAATTTTCTTATAATAATAAACACACAAATAGAAAAACTAGCATTATTGTAATTTTGGTTCACAATTTTTTTTATTCTTTAACAGTATTTAAAATAGAAAAGCATAAAAAGTTATAAACTTGTTCTTAGACACACATTATGCTATTTGTGACATTGATAATGTAAAAAAGGGGGACAGAGCTATAAAGAGAAGAAGCTTAGTATGTGATCGAAGCTATTAGTTTAAAATAGATTGTTGAATTTTAGGATGTTTCATGTAAACCTCATAAAAACCGCATAAACAATATACACAAAAAGAAATGAAAGTAAATCAAACAAGCCACTATAAATATCAACTACACACACACACACACACACACACACACACAAAGGTAAAAGAAGAAATGAAGAACAAAAACTGTAAGATATAGAGAACAACAAAATGGCAAGAACGAGCCCTTTCTTTTAATAGTTACAGTAGTTACTTTGGCAATGGATTTAATTACCAAGTAATTAAATATACAGCTTGGAAGAATAAATTCAAAACCCAACATTCAACTAGATATTTTATACAAGAGACTCACTTTAGAAGTAAACACATTAAATTGATAGAATGAAAAACATGTCCTATTCAACTACAGTAACCCAAAGAGGGAAGTAACACACAGGAAACAGAAAAAAAGGACTTCAGTCAAAGCTGTTTCAAGAGACAAAGGCAATTACATAATGAAATAAGGATATTTATATCACCAATTAGACACAGCAATTATCAACAAAGATATGCCAATTAAAATTGCTAAGTGTATGAAGGAAATAATGACAAAGAACTATGGGAGAAATAAAACTGTTCAAGGGTTACAGATACAATAGTAAGGCAGATCAATAAGGAAAAACAAAACTTGAACACCACCATAGGCTATTTGGACCTCAAAACACATACACAGAGCACATCACTCAATAAGCAGAAAACACTTTTTTCAAGTGCATATGGAACACCTTCCCAGATACATCAAGGCCACAAAGAACCTTAACACATTAAGGGAAACTACAAAACCCACAAATGTGTAAAATAAATAGGACCCCCACCCCAGACAGAGTTTCTCAGTGTAGCCCTGGCTGTCCTCAAACTCACAGAAATCTGCCTACNTCTACCTCCCAAGTGCTGGGATTAAAGGTGTGTGCCACCATCACCCAGCTAAATAGGACATTTTTAAACAACTGATGTTTGAAACAAGAAATCACCAGGGAAATTAGAACACTCTCTGAAACAAACAAACAACCCACAAAATAGCATAAGTGTTGGGATACAACAAAAGCAATGCTGAAATTCATAGCTACGCAGCAAGGTTCTCAATAGCTGAATTTTATTCTTCAAGGAACAAGGAAAAGAGCAAGCAAGCAAGCAAGCAAACAGATCAGAAGAGAGGAAAAATAAAACAAGAAGAATTGGTCTTTCAAATCTCAAAACTGACAAACTTTTAGCTAGACTGGCTAGGAAAGGGAGAAAAAAGCTCAACTAACTAAAATTAGAAACCAAAATAAGGACACTGGGCTAGGGAGATAGATGGCTTAGTAGATAAAGTGAGTTCGGATCCTCNGAAAAAGCTAGGCAGGGGTGTGGCTCTCTGTAATCCCAGGACTTAAGAGACAGAGATGGAAGATCCCTAGGGCAACATGACTAACTGGTCTAGCCAGTCAGGGCTCTGTATTCAATAAATAAAGTAGAGATAAAGGAAGAGACCTTATATTAACTTCAACCCCCGCCCCCTGCACATATATGTGCAGACACTTGCACACATGTGAATTCACATACACATAGTGATGTACCTTTAAAAGGGGTAGGGATATCATGGCAGGTTTTCCAAGAATGAAAAGTATGAAGCACTATAAACTGTATCTTCAGTATATCCACTGGATAACATATGAAATAGAAAAACCACCAACTCTGATTCATGAAGAAATATAAAGCTAAATAGGCAGCCCTCTAACTAGTAAGATCACATCTACTATTAAAACCTTTCCAGCAAAGGAAAGCCCAGGACCACATTGGCTGTAACAGTAAATTCTACCAACCATCTAAAGAACAGTATTTTCTTTTTCTATTTGAGATTCTGACAAATTATTCTGAAAACTTATAAAGGAGGGAACATTTCCAAAGTATGAGGCCAGCACTACCCAAACCAAAACCAAACAGGCACACCAATAAAACTACAGGTGAAAGTGCTACAGAAATCTTTAAAAACAGAACAAAACCATAACAAACAACAACAAAAGCCTGACATGGGCCAATGAGATAGCTCAGCTACCAAGCCTGGCAACCTGAGTTTGATCTTTGGAACCCACAGGGTAGAATGAAAATTGACTCTCGTTATCCTCTGCTACACAATCACACACACACTAAATGTAAAATTAAAAAATTACTAACAAACAGAATTCAACAACACATTAAAGGGATTATGTGGGGTTGGAGGGATGGCTCAGTGGTTAAGAACACTGGCTGCTCTTGCAGAGGACCCAGGTTCAATTCCCAGCACCTGCATGGCAGATGACAATCATCTTATTAACTCTAGTTCCATGGTATCCAATGCCCTCTTATGGTCTCTATGGGCACCAGGCACACATATGGTGCACACACATATACACATGTAAGTAGATATCCATACATATAAAACAAAACTGTTTAAAAAAGTATTAGATATTATGTCACGATCAAGAAGGATTTGCTGACAGAATGTTAGGATGATTTAGCATAACAACAATAACAAAAATTGATGATGGGTTGGGGTGACAGCTCAGTTGGTAAAAGTAGATTGCCTTGCAAGCACGGGGACATGTGTTTGAGCCCCAGGATCTAGGAAAAGTTATGTGTGATGGTGTACATTTATAATCACAACACAGGGAGGCAGAGGCACATGAATGCCTGGGCCTTACTAGCCAGCCAGCTAAGCCTATTTGGAGAGTTCTAGGACAGTGAGAGACCCTGACTCAAAAAACAAGATGGATAATGCCTGAGGAATGATTCTCAGGGGTGTCCTCTAACCTCCACACCAATGTGCACCTGTGTACCAACAGGCACTCATGCATATGTATATATGTATAATTGAAAACACACACACATCAGTGAAATAAACGGTATCAAGATAAAGAAAAACCACAATAAGTTCAAATGATATAGAAAAAGCATTTCACAAAATTCAATATCCTGTCATGATAAAAACTCAATAAATTAAAAGTAGAGGGAAAGTCAACAACACAAAAATCCACATTATACTCAGTGAATAAAGATAAAGCCTTTTCTTTAAAGCCAAGAAAACAAGGATGCCCATTTTTATCACTAGTATTCAATGCACTACTAGAAATTTTAATAATCAGGCAAGAAGGGAGAGGTATCCAAAGAGAAAGGAAGAGATAAAATTACCTATTGCATTTGCTCATGCTAATGAACAATGATCTTTAAATGGAAATTAAGAAAATAATTCAATTTAAATAACATCACAAAGAATTAAAACACTTAGGAATAAATTCAACCAAAGACTTTAAATGGAAAGACATTTTCTGCTTAAGGACCAGAATACTTATAATTGTTAAAACTCAGTACTACTTCAAATGGCAGATTTAAAACAATCTGTTAAAAATCCATTGATGGCTACAAACAGAAAAGTCATCCTAGAATTCATATAAAACCTCAAGGAACCCCAGATAACCAAAACAATATCAAATAGAAAAGTGGAGGGGACAAGAAGATAGTTCTTCAGGTAAAAGTATCTGCAGTGCAAGCTTGATGACCACAGAACTCAAGCAGAAGAACCTACTCCCAAAAGTTGTCCTCTGACTTCCACATGCAGCTGTGGTATATGTCTGCACACATTCATACACAATTTTTTCCCTTAATTTCAAGGAACCCCAAACAACCAAAGCAATGTTGAAAAGTGAAAAGATCACATTACTTCAGAATTTACTATAAAGCTCTAGTAGCCAAAACAGTATCATGGATTTAGAAAGAACAAAACAAAAGGAATTGAGCAAAATACAGAAATAAACCCTCATACAGACAGTCAAATCAGTTTTGAGAAGGGATCCAAGACCATCAATGAGGAAGAGACAGCTTTTCAACAAATGATGTTAAGGACACCCATATTCGGAAGAATAAAAGCAGACCCTTTTATAATAGACAATTATCTCAAAAATGGATCAAAAACTTTTTACATAGCCCTTACAGAAAGCTATGTAACTCATTTGGTGATACCACAGCACAGGAAATAAGTTACATCGAAATTAAAATTACTTTTGTACCAAAGACCATGATCAAGAGACAAAAGAACGGGAGAGACTATTTGTAAATCATGCATCTGACAAGGCATTTATACACATACATCTAAACAGGCTGGTAAGATAATTCAGTGGTCAAAGTGCATGCCACAAGTCTTGTAATCTGTTTCATCCTTACAATCCACGTAAAAGTGGAAGGCAAGAACGCCATCAACATGATTTTCCATATGTGTGCNATGGGACATGTGTCCCCATTCACAATAAATTAAAAAGTGGGTTCCTAGAATAGTCTAAATCAGAGGCAGAAAGCAGAATGAAGTTGTCAAGAGCTGATGGAAGAAGCTAAGGTTTTGTTTGTTTTGAGGCAGGATCTATGCAGACTTAGCTGTCCTGGAGCTCACTATATAGAGAAAGATGGCTTCAAACTCAAGAGATCCTCCTGCCTCTGCCTCTTTAGTGCTGGGATTAAAGGTGTGCATTACCATGCCCAGCCTACAGCTAAATTTTGTTAAGATGAAGATTTCTAGAGATGGCTTTCGCAACATTATGAACCCAGCCAATGCACCTACACTGTACAGTTAAGATACAAATCTTTTGTGAAAAATGAAAATATTTTATAAAAAACAAAACCAAAAACAAACAAAAAAAACCTGAGTGACTAGGCAACATTCCATACAAGAGGTCAAAGTTAACATGGCTAGTCCTGAGACAAACTATCTCAAGTGGCCCAGGCTGGCTTTGTACTTATTATGTAGCCAGGCCAGGCAGACAAAGTGACAGGTCACATGTCTGTGGTGCTGGGGCTNGAACCCAGGCTTGATGCATGCCAGGCAAAAACTTGCCAACAGAGCTGCATTATCCAGGCCCTAAAAACCATGTTCTTAAGAGATATGCTTAGATATCTGGGGCTTAAGAGGAAAGCTTGCCCATAAGGTACTCACATGGGCTGCAAAACAAATCATATATATAGAACATAATGAAAGTGGCAGGATGGAAAATGTTGAAGAGTTTACTATATGGGAGCTAATTCTAGGATTCTGAAAATTCAGTAAATTAAAATTCAGGAATTAAAAAAGCAATGGGTCAGGTTTGGGATGCCCCTAAAAAAGATACACAGCAAAAATAATCTAAACTTAGTATTTTCTCTTTAAATAGTGTAGAACCTCCCAACCCCTTGAACTCCAGGTTATGGTTTTATCACTTGCTCGCTGTATTTACCTTACATAACACTGTGGTAAGTGGAGCTCATCCCAAGACACCAAAACTTGAATTATTCTTAAAATTTTGCTGTTCATGTTTAGAACTGTTTTGTGGTTCATTATATACTGTTTATCAATTTTAGTTAATGGAATCAAACAATGCTGGGGGTGGTCTGTCTCCAGCTAGTGCTGAGCTGCTTTGTGAAGTCTTTCTGCTTTAGCCCCCTGCTTTCCTGTGCAGTGTACTCATGTGCTTTGACACCCACCCCACCCTCCACGCCCAATTTGGTTTTTTGAGACAAGGTCTCTCTGTGTAGCTCTGGCTGTCCTCAAACTCTCTATGTAGACCAGGCTGGACTGAACTCAGAGATCTACCTGCCTCTGCCTCCCAGTGCTGGGATTAAAGGCGTGAACCATCAGGCCTGGCTTTAAGATTTTACTTTTTTGATTGTGAGCCTCGCCTTTAACGGCTGAATTGTGTGTGCGGGTGCAGAGGCCAGAAGAGGGGATTGGATCCCCTAATGCTGGAATTACAGGTAATTGTGAGCTGTCCAACATGGGTGTTGGGAACAGGTCCTCTCTAAGAACAGCAAGTGCTTTTTATCACTGAGTCCTTTCTTCCACCCCCCGTTTTTATTGGGGGAGGGGGTTCAAGAAAGGGTTTCTCTGTGTAACTCTAGCTGTGCTAGAACTCTCTATGTAGACTAGGCTGGCCTTGAACTCACAGAGATCTTCCTGCCTCTGCCTCCCAGTGCTGGGATTAAAGGTGTGCACCACCACATCTGGCTTGAAAGGTTCTTACAGAGTGTTTTAGTCCATGAAGTCCACATTCCTTCAACTGTCCAAAGGCCATTGTAGCCAATAATACTGTTTTTAAAAATCAAGGCCTCACTTTGTATCAGAAAAGGACTTTTTATAATTAATGGGTTACTGATAAAACTTTCTTGATCTACAGAAATATCATGATTTTTAAGAATTCTCAAAATCGAACATGAAACTATAAACTGTTTCTCCCTTTTCTATCTGCCCAATTGCTATATGTAACCGAGTAACTTTCAATTACATCTGTATTTCCTTTAGGAGTTTAACCTTCTCTCTCCACAGCTTAACTCCCCAGATTTAAAAAAAAAAAAATCCCTAACAAGAGAAACAAAAAGTATGTTTGTTGTATTTCAACCCCAACTGGGATATCATAATCTTCATTTGAACAGAGTCTTGCTAAGTATCAGGCTGGTGGAGGAACTCCCAATCCTCCTACCTCCACTTCCAGGGTGCTATACAATTCACTTCTGACACCAAATGTTCAGAGTTAGTGTAAGAATCCACAGTGCTAGGGATCAGGCTTCCTGCACAAGACTGCCCCAACTTCAGAAATGAGCTGCAAGTGATATCTTCAGGCCATCAACATTCCAGGGTGGCTGTAAAGTGGGACGTTCCCAAGAAGTTCTTGACTTAACAATTTGCTGAAAGATTCACACAACTCAGAAAAGCACTATGTCTTTCAATAAAAAGTTATAGTTATGACCAGTCTTACTAGAAAAGATACAAATTAGGCCAACCAAGTCAATGAAAATTCAGGAGTGGTCTAGAGGGTAATGCAGAGCTTCTGTGCCCTTGTTCTCCTGGCACATCAACACAGTTGCAGTGTCCAGAGCATTTAAGAGTCTTGCCATGTAATCCAGGCTAGCCTCAGACTCATGATCCTCATTTCGACATCAGTCTCCCAAATGTTGGAATTACAGGTGTGCATGNCACCTGGCTTGTCCAGAGTTCTTTACTGGGGCCTCACTACAATGGCATGATTGGCTGTAATCAAACAGACAATGTGACTAGCCCAAGCCAATTTCTGGTGACCAGTCTCCACCCTAGAGCAATCTCAGGGGCATATGATGAGTCAAATCAAGAGTATAACAAAGATACTTCAAGAATCCTAAGGGTTTGAAATATTCCTTGTTGGGAGCCAGGGACAAAGCCCAGACAAATTCCTCGTTATATCACAATCAGGGCAAAAAGGATTGGTTTTTTTTGTCCTTACAGAGAATAATCTCTAAGACAATGATGAGACAACCCCCCAAAACCAAAATGAAATTTTATTACGTACAGTTTATAGAAGTAGTAGTACTCTTCTGTACAAAGCAGACAACAACTGGTCTTAAATACAACGGAGAGAAATGTTAGTCCTACAACAACAGGTAGAGACACAAAAAAACATTGAAAAGTATCTTCTTTCTCGATAGTCCATTGTGCATTTTTTAGAGATGGGGACGCGTCCCAGGCAAGGTCACAATGGCATTTTATTGCCTTCGATGCTGATTTTCACTGCATGAGCAGATCTGCTTTTTTTCCTGATATCTGTGAACTTTCTCATCTGTTTATCCAGTCGACTGATACCTTTCTTGGAGGTTGCCTGAAACTAAGATTGGGGAAAATTGAAGAACAAATTATTGAAATATGTAAATCTAGCAGTCAGAAGAGCTTGAAGCTTAACAATAATCAGAACATACTTTGGTGACCTCCAGAACAGAGCAAGTGTTAGAAAAAAACTATTGACCTCTCAGTGATGACAACTGGTTATTGTCTGTGCTTTATTTTTAATTTTGCCACAGCCCATAGACACTTCCTAGATGACAGAATTTCATCACTGACATCTGACTATATGGGGGTAACTACTTGACATACAATTTCAAACAGTGCTGTTAATAAAAAACACAAGACAAAGAAAAGTTATTAGAGAAAGACTTTAAACATGACCACCACAGGCAAATGTTGAGGTGCTGAAGTTCTAGATTCAGCCTTGGGGTGAGTCTCTGCTCTGCTTCAGCAGGATCCAGAATCCTATGCAAACTATACGTGGNGGTCTCTGCTACTACCACGACATCTCCTACTTGATTTTACAGTTAAAGGTTTTCTGTTGTTGTTGTTTTGCTTTATTAAAAACAAATATTTAAAAAATATTTTGAATAATGCATGTCTTATATGTGGTTCCCAAGGAAATGACAGCTTTTATGAAATAAATCTGGAAAAGTCTATCACTGATGTCAAAGACCAGTGTGAGTTCTTGCTAACTATAGCTAAAAATTCAGACACTGAGAATGGTGAGTGTGGTGGTTTGAATGAGAATGGTACCCACAGTTTCATATATTTGAGTGCCAGGAAGTGGAACTGTTTGAAAGGATTATAAGGATTGGGAGATGTGGCCTTATTGGAGGAAGTATGTCACTGCAGGTGGGTTCTGAGGTTTCAAAAGCCCATGCCAGGACCAGTTTCTCTCTCTCTGCCTGTGGATTAGGATATAACTCTTAGCTATGTTCCAGTGCCATGAGTTCCACCATGCCCCCGCTATGATGATAATGGACTGACTAACCTTCTGAAACTGTAAACAAGCCCCTAATTAATTGCTTTCTTTTACAAGAGTTGCTTGGGTCATAGTGTCTCTTCACAGCAATAGTGACTCAGACAGTGAGTGACCTTCCCTGCTGGCTACATTGCTATGTAGGCTGCAGTGGGGTATGGGGCAGTGGGGAAAGAGGAGAAATAGTTATCAGTGGTATTATCCAGCAGTAAACAATGAATGCTACAATACTGACTTGCCAAGCAAGATGTATGCAATGCTGCAATAATGGCATGACTGTCATAAAGGTAATGAATCACTTTCTCAGTCCATTTGAGGCTTGATCTGCAGGAGAGAATTTGTGAGTGGTACTGTAAACCTGACCAAAATCCACAGCTTGGGAGGCCATAAACCCTTGGAGGGAATCTATTACTATTGTGTTTGTGTTGCTATGCTGTCATGTTGTCAAAGTGCCTTCAAACATCCATGGTACTCATAATATTAGTTCTGCTCTCAGTCTTGGTCAGAGAAGCTTCTTTCTACAGTGGGCAGCAGTTAATGTAGTGACTCATAATGCTGAGAATGAGTAGCTGTTCAGTTGTCAGCCATAAATAAGAGAGCTGTATCAAAACCGCCAAGGCTCAGGGAACACAGAAGAGAGGGGTGGAAAGAATTAAGAGCCTAAGGATGGGGAGGAGTGCTGTGAAGTGCTGTCTTGTGGACATGACATGAGCGCTGTACTCACTCAGGAGCTCACTGCAGCTATGGTTACCTGCCCAAGATTAAGCCAACAGGATCAGCCAGCATTCCAGCAGACAGCAGAAACTGGACTCAATGAATTACAAAATCTATACATAAATAGGGGATAGTGAGATGGCTCAGCCGGTCAAGGCACTTTCTGCTAAGCCTGATGACCTGAGTTTGATTCTCAGAACCTAAGTGGTAGAAACAGAGAACCAACTCCTAAGAGTTGTACTCTGACATCCATAGGTACACTGTGGCACACACACCCATACACATAGAAGCACATGCACAAACACAAGGAAATTAAAAACTGAAACCAAAAATCTACATAAGGAGACAATATGAAGGTAGGAAAGGTGTATGGGTATCCAGAAAGTTAAGGGAGGGGATGTAGGGGGGTAGGGGGTAGGAAGATACAGTGTATACACGTATGAACTGGCAAAGACTAAATTAAAAAATAAAGAATGGTGAACGATTAGTGACAGGTGTTTTTCTTTTACTTCTCCCCAAATATTTACTACTAATAAATCACCTCCAAAGTTATAGTCTCAAAAACACCAAAGAAGGTAAGCTAAGGACTCTCCTGAGGTTGTGCACTGTGAGCCTTCTTAGTCCATTCATGGTCTCAGCCTCATCCTAATATGAAGCTATTTCATCACTAGCAAAGAACAAGCTTTCTATGACATTCCTGAAGTTTTCTGGGAATATCCCAATTCCAAACANTCTTCAATACTTGGCACTAGTACTCTCAGCATAAAAATTCACTGTCAGATGAGAAAATGTTATACTACCAGCATAACATCCCTTAGCCTTCCGTTCATTTTTGTACAAGAAATTGGTGGAGGCCTTACCGCTCAAATCTGACAATTATCCAACTCCCTGAGGCTCTCCATACCAAGCTAGACTTCTCTCTGCTCATTCCCAGGATCTTCTCTAACAGCCTGAACCCTACAGGATTTGTTTGTCATCAGCACCAAGGACACCCCAGGCCAGTGCCAGACTACTCCTGCTCATTGCATATATGTAGCCTGCAAAGTTGCTCAAGGATCTAAGTTTCATCACAGACATCTAGTACCTAACATGCCAAATCCAATGATCTTTGTTTCCTGATTCATCAACTCTGTAACATTCCTCTGAATGTTAGGAAAGCCAGAATGTTTTATCAAGAGAAAAAACAAAAGCCTGTAGAAGACTAGCAAGGAGTATTTGCTAAAAAAACAAAACAAACAAAAACAAGGGGGGGGAGGTACAACTATATGACAACACATTAAATCACTAAGAATGGGAGTCAAATGGAATTTTGTCATGTTAAGTTAAAACCAAACCTTTAAACTCAAGTTATAAGAGTATGATCACATTGCAGACTGAAAATTTTTAAAAAGGCTAATGTTCATGCATGCATAAAAAGGAACAAAAAGCTATAATCCAAAACGTTAACTTATAGTGAATATGTTATATTAATTTTATCTGTACTGCCTGTATTTTAAAACTTTAGACAAAAATATGCATTGCCTCTGCCATTTTACTTTTTTTTTTTTTTTAAACAGCTCCAGCATTCAGAGGCAGATAGATCTCTGTAAGTTTGAGGCAAGTGTGCTCTACATAGCAAATTTTGGGCCAGCCAAAATTTTATATCTCAAAATAAAGAAGTTTTAAAAATAAACAAATTAGTATATATTCACATAAATCACAGAGATTATTACACTTAAAAATGATAAATCTCCAATGTGGATTAATGAGGAGAAAAGAACAAAATGATATGCCAGTCTGGCTGGTAGAGCTACATTTTGGCAGCCTAGATAAATATCAGCAAATTATGACTGGAAATACAGGAAGAGAGCTCTCCCTTACACTGGAGAAAAAACGATAGATAGCTCTCCTGCCCCTGAGGATATGGGCTCACAGCCAGCAACAACAGCAGATGGGCACACAGCCCCTAGAAACATGGAGTATGCTTCTGGAGCAGACTGGCCAACAAATTTTTATTACATTTTCGTGGCCGCATTGTCATTTCCAATTTTCAAAAACAAAAGTACTAAGAAAGAAAATATGAATGAGGTAGCTAAAATGAGGGAGGACACAGTGAGAAAACATAAGGTTAAAAAAACAAATGTAATAAAGGGATACCAAGGAGAAATGGACATTGATTTAGATATGGAATAAACCAGAAAAAAAAAAAAAGGATTACAAGTAGAAGATATCCTATGCATAAAATTAAACCCCTTTATTTATTTTCAGTAGTTAATTGCACATCACAGCAATGTCAAGTGGCAGGCACATGAAGGAAGCTGAGGGAGAAGCACAAAAGGCAGCAGCAAGGTGTTACTCCTGACCTCAGTGTCAGTGGCTTATGACCAGGTGATGAATACCTGTACATCTACATGCCCAGTAAAAGGTTTTACACAAAGAATTCTTGAAAAATGCTACCATGTCATTGACTACAGGAAAAAAAAAATCACTTCCCATCCACAAACAAACCACTAAGCAGTTTGTATGCCTGTAATGCAGACTATGATTCTGGGCCCAAATAAAAAGGCTTTTGTTTGGCCAGGCAGTGGTGGTACACGCCTTTAATCTCAGCACTCAGGAGGCAGAGGCAGGTAGATCTCCAAGCTCAAGGCCTGCCTAGTCTACAGAGTGAGTTCCAGGATGGCCAAGACACAGAGAAACCCTGTCACAAAAAAACCAAAAAAATTTTTTAAAGACTTTTTCATAAAAATAAGTAACAATCAGGAAAAATAAAATGTTTATTGGGAAAGTAAATCTATTAGTCTCTAGGATACTGACATAGAAGGGGACCTCAGTGCCAACTCCTAAGGATTCAGAGGCCTTAATGTCTCAGGATGCTGGCCAGGAGCATTAATTCAGAGGCTGAATTCAGGCCAGGCCTTTTCTGGCTAAGAAAGCACATACTCTNTTGGCAATTCAAGTCCATGCACAGCTCATGCTTCCTTGGGAATACCTCTTGTATACACTCTGGCAGGGCCAGGACTACAGGGGCATTCTGTTGCCTTCAATGCTGAACTTGACAGCACGGTGCATTTTGCTGAGTCTCTTCTGTTCTGCAAACCGCCTCTTATGCTTTTCCAACCGACTTAGGCCTTTTTTAAGAATACCAGGCTAGAAAGAGTGGTTTGATGGGAGAAAGGATTACCAGGAAACAGCATTTGAGCAATGTCTTCATTGATGGCAGGGAAAGTGTCTGACAATTTCACAACAAATGCTTACGCAGATGCAGAGAAAGAGAGAGGAGGCTCTGAGAAAACAGGTAAGTTCTATTTCTCATGATTAAACGAATGAATGAATACCCAAGAGATCCCAAAACAGATCTTATGGATCAAATAAACCTTAACTGCTACACACATTATTAAAGATAAAGAAGGGGAAGAATTTAAGTGGCCTTGCTCTTCCTCTGCTANACACATTATTAAAGATAAAGAAGGAAGAATTTAAGTGGCCTTGCTCTTCACACTGCTACACACATTATTAAAGATAAAGGGGAAGAATTTAAGTGGCCTTGCTCTTCACACTGCTAC
>LZPO01034852.1:532716-560112 GCA_001675575.1 Neotoma lepida
GAAAGAGATCCTTGAATCTAATCTCTTTTGTTCAGCTTTTTTCCTGACAATTACCAATAACAACTTGTAACCAACCCCCCATAACCCATCTTTTGGGAATGTGNGCATCATTCTTTAGACTACTTCCTGTTGTTTGGGGGGTGTTGATAATNTTTGGAAAAACCTTGAGAAAATCAGGATAATTGTTAAGTCTTGGCTGGAGTATTCTGTAAGGCTGGATCATCTCAGTCAGCAGCCTTGAAGCTGTTCTGGTTGCTGGGTCACCTGGGCCATNCATTTTCATTGGTGTCTGGTCNCCTTGNTCTGAAAATACATAAACTTTTAAAGGTAACACACATATCTGTATTAATATGGGTATAGACTGTGCATTGTATACAAGTCAGCCAAAGATGTTTTTTTGTTTTATGTTTGAGCAGGTAAAATATACATTATGTATTTTGTGGTTTTTCTAGGTGTATTTCTTTATGTTTACAGTCAGAATTTTCAGGGGATCTTTCTTGATCAAATCTGATTTTCTTTAACCCAGAATGAATCTACAGCCTCTCATTTCCTGTAGAAATAAAACCATAACCTCTCCCCCAAAGTAACATACCTTTTGACTTAAATTTTGAAGTCAAGATATTTTCAAAATATATAGGTTGGTTAATCTATCAGTTTTCATAATCCAGTGTCTCTTAGCAACCAAAAAATTTAAAGACAACACAATAACATATAGGATTCAGACTCTCTGTGTATTTTCCATCTTTAGATGGCTTTTTTCTTTTATATTACTTTACTCCCCTTTTAAGGACTTTATTTTATTATTTTAAAACTATATATATTTTTATGACTATCTATACCTTCTCTTTTCTCTTCCAAGCCTATGTATATTTTTAAACACATTGTAACCTATTTAAAGTGTTTTTTTTTTCCATCTGAGTCTGTCTTTACTATATATCTGTAATCTTTTCTGACCTGCCACACTGTGCTGGTGGAGTTCTCATTGGTGGCTCAAGCTCACAGGCAGTGACTAGGAGAGGCCTCTCTGCATGGTGGCCTGTGTGAGAGACTGCAGGAAACTGCCATGCCTCTTAGTTCANGGNGTACTGGCAGCTGCCAGGAGATGCATCTCTGTACTGTGGCTGGCCTGAGAAACACGAGACTAGGAAGCCAAGTTTGGCTCCTTTTTCTGTGTCTTTGGAATCTTTTTAAAGCTTTTCAGGTTTTGTGTGGATGTTTGTTGCTTGATGGTGGGCACCAGTGTGCATTATGGCCCAGTATGGAATGTGATCTCTCTTAGCAAATGTTCCATATGAGATGGAAAAGATTGTATATTCTGCTAGTTTTAGACAAAGTAGTGTATAAAAATCACAATTTGCACACTTGTAGTGTCATCTTTGATTGGTGGTGGTGTTGAGCTTGTGTATTTTTCATACTGATTTTCTGCATGTTGATTCCCTCCATTCCTGATAGAGCTGACTGTAATGGTGGATTCTGCTANTTCCTCTTATAGTTTTTCCCCTTTTNCCTTATTATTTTACCATTCTGTTGTTAGGTGTATAGATGTTAAGACTTTGTTTTCTTTGAGGATTTAATCCTTCACTATCATGTAATATTTCTCTTCACTTCTCCTCTTTTTAACCTGAAATCTGTTCTCTATGAAACTGTATGGCTATTCCAGCTTTCCTTTGATGAGTGTTAGTGACAGGAATCTTTCNTCATCTCTTTAATAACACTGTCTTTGTAGTTTTGAGAACTAAGTAGATGAAGTAATACGGTCACATAGACTTTGATGTACCTTCCTCTGGAGAAGTCCAGAGAAACAGGGCTTCATATGGGCCTGGTGATGGATATGACCACCAGAAATGGTGCTTTTGGACCTAAAATTTTTAGTANCCTGGCAGTAGCCTTTAGAGAGATTTCACAGAGGAATCTGAAAGAGAATACAGTGAGGCCAACTAGAATTCTTTAGCCCACATCAAGCACAGGACAAAAGACTTGGGGAATTGTTGGCTCTGCTTGTCTGGCCACCAGTCATTCCTATAGCTGAACTTGTCTCCGCCNCTGCCCCCACAGTCACATCTTTAACCTCCAGTGTCTTTACCCTCCCACCACTGAGTATGGTAGAAGTGAAAAAGTGAACTGAGCAGTGAAATGTAGCATAATAGCTGCATGGTAGCAGCATTGCTCTGCCAAGTCCTAAGCAAATCTGAGATGACCTGGGCAGAGAGGCAGAGATGTTTGGAAGAAACCCCATCTGTAGGGTTAAATCCAATCCTCTTCAACAAGTCTTTGGGGCCCTGGCTCCCTAGTCCTGCATCAGGTACATTGGAAGGTCGAGTAATCTGACCTTTTAGGCCCCTCTTTGCCTCTTGACTTAGGCACAATTTTGAAGCTAAAGTCTGTGGGGTCTAGCCTCACAGCTGCTTGCTGATCCAGACGCCAGCAAGGATTGAGGATGAATCACCTCAAACTAACTTGGATTAACTCCCACTACAAAGTGGGGAANTTCAGTGGAAGGAGTTGTCTGATCTTAGGCCCCACTCACAGCCCTTCTTGANTCTCAGGTTTCCNAGCTGGGAGCTCAGGCAGAGAATCTTCTGAGTGTGTGCTACAGTCTTTGTGAATGAGTCTCGGAAGAGGTACTCCACCACTCCCAGACATTCTATTTGTTCTAGATCTACCCTCAAAGTAGAGAGGACAATCTCAATCCACTGAAAGGATTTCATAAAGCAAGGTGCTTTTATTAGTNAGCTTTCCATCACTAAAATGAAATACTCAACATAGGCTACTTATGAAATACAAAGAAGGCAGTTTTGGCTTACGGTTTTGGAGGTTCAACTTCAGGGTTGGGAGGCTCCCTTAGTTTGGACTNCTGGTGAGGGCAGCATATCATGGCAGGGGTGAGTGTCAATGCAAGTGGTCACATTCCAAGTCAGGAAGCAAGAGGAGANGAGATGGATGGGANGAGGTCACACACTGCCACTCAAGGGCACATTGCCCTCCATGACCTAAAGTGACTGCCCCATCTCTTAANAGGTCCACAGAACCTCTCAGTTCCACCACTGTGTGTAGCACGAATCCTAATTGGTCTNAATAATAAAAACCCATAGCCAGATATCAGGATAAATGCTGAAAGATCAGAGAAGCAGAGCAGCCAGCCACTAGAAAGNCTTCTTACCTCTAGCAATCCTCAGACTGAAAGGGCTGAGCTCCTGTNTCCACCCCGCCATATCACTTCCTTTCTCTGCCCAGCCATATCACTTCCTGTTTCCTCCTCCCATGTGCTGGGATTAAAGGTGTGTACCACCACTGCCTGGCCTCTAGTGGCTAGCTGTGCACTCTGATCTCCAGGCAAGCTTTATTTGTGAGAGCATAAACAAAATATCACCCCAACCATGAGAACCAAGCTTTTCATTGGTACTTATGAGAGACACTCAAATTATACTCAAAACAGAGCAGTACGTCAGAGAATTGTGAGCTATTCTAAACTACCACAGTAGCTAATAAAACTAGAGTTCTGATGTAGGAGTCCGGGAGGATTGATTTGCACTGCCGAAGCCCCTTCACGTGGGAAGTCAGCTCAGCATGCAGAGGGACAGTGGAAAGCAGGGAGTGGTGGAACTGGAAGCTGAGGGTGACTGCTCTCTGTTTTATATGTATTTATTTCTTGTATGTGGCAGGGGACATATGGCGCCACATGTAAAAGTTGAGAATAACTTTTGGGAGTCAGTTTCCTCATGCTACAGTGTGAGTCTCCAGGACTGAATTTAGGCCATCAGGCTTGGTGGCCAGCATCCTTACCCTTTAACTCACTCGCTGCTGTGACTTTCCTTCTGTAACACAAGTCAAAATGTACAGACTAATAGCAGGGAGGAGATCTGAAAACAAGATGGTTCTTGTTTTGTTTGTTGAAAAGGATTGACCAAGGCAGNGTCAGGTTTCTCTAAGTCTTCTCCTTCCAACACCTCTCTGGGTTCCTTGAGATGGAAAGAGGGGCCAGACTCCCTGCNAAGACCTGGGCCTTGTTGAAGGTCTTCTCAGCGTTTTGACAGACGTTTATACTTCCCCACAGCAGAGGGTATGGGGACAAGAGGCAGCTTTTAGAATTAAAGAGAAGATTCTCCTTCTTTGCTTGTTAGATGAAAAGCTTTGGCGAGCAAGGTAGCTCAGCTGGTAAAGAGCTTGTAACATAAACTAGGTTCCCCCTCCCCCAAATCCCACTTTACAAAGAAAATCTGGGCATGGTGATACACACTTAAAAGTTCTGGGAAGGCAGAGATGGGCAGATCCCTGGGGGTCCCCTGCCAGTCAGTCTAACCTACTTGCCAAGTTGTTCCAGGCNAACGAGAGACTCTGTCTCTCTAACCCAAGATAGTGCCTGAGGAGCAACATCTAAGATTGTCCTCTGGCTCCTGTGACATGATTCCTGGGAAGATGTGAGCAAACATTTACTCATGCCAGTTAGAAAGCCATAAGAGACACTTGGTGTAGCTTGAGCATAGGAGACCTCAAAGCCTGCCCTCACAGTGACACACTTCCTCCAACATGGCCACACCTCCTAATAGTGCCACTCTCTATGAGCTTATGGGGGCCAATTACATTCAAACTACCACAGATGGCTCCTGAGAAACAACTCCCAGGATTGACTTCTGTCTTCCACATGCATGTACACACAACATACACATGCACACACAGGAATACTCCCTCTCCCTTTACCTCAAAACTTGGGCTTCTGNATGACAGGACACTGCCCTNCTCCCTGAATGGAGCCCAGAGCCAAGGGCCAAGTGTTCTCTGAAGGGGATGTAGGATGAAAAGGANGAGAAACACCTTCTTGCACACAGGCTGGGAATGTGGCTCACACATTCAGCTATTCAGAGCTATTTCTGGAGCCAAGCTGCAGTCAAGACACTTGGGTATGGGATGGGCTGACAAACTCACACAGCACCTGTTCATTTTNNTTNNTTNNTTTTTTATTTTTGAACCAACGAGCTTTATTAGGGTTAGTTTGAGGAGTATGGGGAAGCAGTTGCTTACTGGAGCACAGGGGACTCAAAGACAGCTGTTATTATAAGGCTCCAAACCAGCATGGNATACAGCATATGAATATAGGACACCTGGAGCTCACTGCACACCTGTAGGTATATCTATAAGTAAAAGAGCACCCTATCTTGGTGGATCATTTCATCAAATCCTCTGCAAGCAGTAGAACCTGTCTGAGTTTATTCATTTGAGTTAAGCATACTTAATCCTGTAGGTTTNAGGGACTTCTTGAAGATTTTTTGAGTTGTATATTTCCTGCCTTACTCAACTCCCATCCAAGAGGGTTCACTTCAGTCCCCAGGAAACTGCTACATTACAGCACATTCCCCAGATTTCTGTGTTTTATATTCATTATAAAGCATTTAAGGTTAAATAAGTGTATAAAGTTCTAGACAAAATTTACCTACATTGTCACATCTTCAGAATTTCCCTCAGTATAAATTATGGACGTATTCNAGGATTTAAACATTACTGTAGGGGTTTCATGACCTTATCATGTTCACAATTATTCTGTAGCATGAGGCCTAAAGTGTTGCTAAAGCAGAATATGGATAAAGCATATGCCACATTACCCCCTATAGAAACTTTTCTCCCCCAGTATGGATTTTCAGAGGTTTTCTTAGATCTGAGAGACACTAAAGGCTTTTCCTCATATAGAACATTGTAAACTTTCTCTCCTGCATAAATACTTTGATGTGTTCTCAGGGTAAATTTGGGTAAAAAATTTCTTGCATTTTGTATATTGGTAAGGTCTCCTGCAGCACCTGTTCTTCAGGGGCTCCACACTGACAGGNCATGGGACTGACATTCTGCTTTTTCTCCTACAGGCTACAGGGAACTGCTGACCTGGGATGTCGGTGTTCCGGCTGGTAAGGACAGCACTTACTGTGGAAGTTTCCCAAGGCTTGATCAAATCACTTTCAAGGAAGGAAGAGAGTCAGAGACCCCAGAAGCAAATTCCAGAGAAAGGGCATGGTGATTGAGGACTAGAAAGGATTCTATTATTGGAAGAAAGCAAGTGTGGCTAACATTTGNGTCTCTGCAAAGTGGCCACCTGTGCACAGACATTCCTCACTTAGATTCAGGGACTTAAAAGGGGGCTTATTCAGATGGGGAGACAGCTCAATCAGTAAAATGTTTGCCTTGCAAGCATGAGTACCTGAGTTCGATAGCCAAGAGCCTACTTTTAACAAAAAGAGAAGAAAGAGAATGAGAGGGGGGAGCCAGGTATGTTTGGTATTTGCTTGTAATCCTAGCTCTGAGGCTCAGTTGTCAGCTAGCCTAGTTGAGTGGGTCAATACCCACTAAGATCTGTAAGAGATCTGGTCAGTACCAGTCTGTGAGAGATCTTAGCTCAAAAAACACAGTGGACAGCCCTGAGGAACAACAGTTGAGATCGTCCTCTGGCCTCCACACCCATGCATGCACACACACATTCACATACCACCACCTCTGCACATGCACTTTACACACTTGGGGCAGAAACGGGGAGTTCCCATTTGTTGTCCTATACTGCACTTGCAGAGAGCTTGCTCAGGGATAACAGGGCAGGAATGAGCCTGGGTCTGGGTGACCTTTATTCTGTTCACTCAGTAAATATCTATGTTTCAGTGGATAGGTAATGACTCCATGTATAGGAAGTGGAGTAAGGTCTCGTTAATTGTTTGAATCAAGAAACACTGAGAAAATGCCAGAGCCTGAGCGTGATTCAACAGAAAAATGGGGGTGTGCTCTTGTTCTCAGGTACTGTGAGGTACAGATCAAGTAAACTGGGTATAGCTGAGCCCCTCACAGAACACAAAAGATGGCAGTTGTTTGGCTCAGAGGACAGTGTTCTGCAATACTACTTTAATAAAAGAAAGCTTAATTCAAACTACATACTTAGGACAATGTAATACATTAATATTACCAGTGTACACACTGCTAAACTATTTGGCTTTGTAAGTTCCCAAGTAAACCTTCTAGAAAACACAAGNCACTCTTTATGTGGTGCACAGAGTGGTACCATAACTGTGCTTCTGNTTTTGAATGAGTGTAAGTAGCTGACAGAGAGAAGCAGCAGACACGAAGCAAACATCATCAGATTGATGGTTATAGCATCCAGAAGAGTGTAGCTGAGGAAGCTCTGTCAAAACTGACTCTGGAGTTAAGAGAACTTAGAGAGGGATGGTATTGTCCTGTCCCTTCCCCATAGTCTGTCCATGGGTCTGGAGCAGGAGAGTAAAATAAAAGCCAGAGCACCCGGGACTCAGTGGGGTAGAAACAAGCAGACAGAAAACGGAGCAAAGGTGTCTTGTGAAGGGATAGACTACTCTACCTTAGTTAGGGAGAAACAGGCTTGGCAGTACCAGGCAGACAGAGCAGGCACGAAGGGCGAGCATCTCCCGGATCTCTAGCCTCCCCACGCAGGCTGATTTCTCTTTGTACCCAGCTATTGTAGCTGCCCCCNGCCGGCAGCAGCTTAGCCGGCACCCTGCAACCCCTTCTTTGGATTCTGACTGGGCCTGTACCTCCCCAAGTTTTCCCTGAGCTACTCTGCACGTTCACAGGAGCTTTCCAAGCCTGGACATCTCAGTGTCAGGTCTCTTAGGTGCTGGCTAGTGTTGAAGGCATATGGGCTACGAAAACTCTGAAGACCCCTCTAGAAACCAGTAAATATGTGGTGTAAAATAATGTATCATAATTTAAACAGACATCATCAACAACAACAAAAAGCCCACCATGAAGGTGTGGTATTTCCTCTTTTGTCTGATGTGAAAATGCATTGATTTTATCACTCCGCAATGTGGCCTATGTTGGAGCCTCCTTTGGGGCTCCCATTTCTTCGATCCCAGTAGGCATCAGGAAGGTGGAAATCAAAAAGTAAACAATTGGGAGAAGAGGATCGGGAATATGTGACTGTGCAGGAAGTTATAGGGGTGTAGTGATCCCAGGAGGGCTCATTGGTACCAAGAAGGTTTATGGGTTCCATCATTTTGGTTCATTCCATGTGGTACATTAGCCAAGATGGCATGGTGGTCAGCATCTTAATGATATCACTAACCAAGACAGTGGCCAAGTCATGCGGCTGTCTCTATCTTGATGAGGTCACCAGCCAAGATAGTAACAAAGAGACATGTTTGCTTTTTGCTTATGGTGAGCTCAGCTCCATGATAAAATGAGCGCATTCCCCCATCAAAGCATAAGTCTCTGTGGGATCTGCCACATATATCACAGAATGAGCACATCTCCCTATCAAAGCACAAGTCCCTGTGGGCTCCACCACACATGTCACAGATTGAATGCAGACAGCCATTTTTTTTTTAAATAAAGGCACCAGTTAGATTAGCATGGATATAGACAGCACATGTGGACTAGGCATATAGGACTTCATTATAAAATATAACTGTGAACTCCAAGTGCTATTATCTAGATCACATCTTGACGTCTCCTGAGATCCTAAGCACAACTGGTGTTGGGAAAAGAAACTCATAGAAGAAGCAGAAGGGATGAGGAGGTGCTCCCCAAATCCCATACATGGCACTGTTGCTCTAGAAGCACGTGGAGAAACTTGGAAGGAGAAAGTGGTTTTTTGTTTTGTTTTGTTTGGTGTGTGTGTGTGTGTGTGTGTGTGTGTGTGTGTGTGTGTGTGTGTGTCATTTTGTCCTACCTGAGTATGGTGTGATCTGAGACCAGGTGGATCTGTGACTTTTGAATAGGGGAGGGGAGCTCTGGAGTAGCCACAGGGGTTGAGAGTTGGTAACCTTCTATCTGGGGGAGTCCGTTTCCTTAGATTTCTTCTCACCTAATTGCTTCCCATCCTGGCTTTAAACTATTAGAGCCTCAACCTCATGCAATAGAGGTTTCTCCAACTCTGATAACCAATCAGACTCTCTGTTGCTGTTCTGGCTCTACTGACTGGGGTACCCTTGGGGGCAGGGCGGTGAGAAGATGCAGAATCAACAATACAGACTCTGGAAGTTGCAAGCAAGCTCGTTTATTAAACAAAGGGCTAAGGTTTATATATGTGGCTTTTGGGGAGGCTATTGCTCCTAGCTGCTGTGGTGTTTCTTGGTTGGCTCTAGGCTGCATGTCATCACCTTTTGGTTTGGAGCTTATGGCTTGGGTTTCCTCTGGCCAGAGTGCTCTCTGCACATGTCACAGCTCTTTGTTTGCTTAAGGCGTGGCCCAGTGCTTTCGGCCTTACCTCACCCTCCACTAATAGAGGTTTGTTTCTTTTTTTTCATATTCTGATCTTGAATGCTTTGTCTGTCTCTGACAAAGTTGTCCTATGTTAAGTACATAGGACAGCAAAAAAGTCAGCAAGGACACCCATGATGCTCTGGGTCAATACTCTACATTTGCTTTGTGTCAACAACACATCTCATTCACTCTTATTCAACTTCCAGTTTGTCCCAACCAACCAGGAAATACTTTGTCTTGTGTGTGTGTGTGTGTGTGTGTGTGTGTGTGTGTGTGTGTTCCACATCTACCTTGGTCTTATACACAAGAGTTACCTGGTTGCTATGGTATTTCCTCAGCCCTCTCCACATTGCTGAGAAACTTTCTGTCCTGGTATCTTCATTGATCCAAAAGAATGTTGTTTACCCTAGATCCTGGGGATAGCGGACACTGCAATGTCAGTGGAGTATACCTCTCCCAAGTAAGGGAATCCAGACATTCTCTGGTATGAATTTGAAATCCCAGAGAGCCCCTAAACTGTTGGGAAAGAACAATGTTTCACAAAGCAACATACTTTCACAACTTAGCAAGGCAGTTTCTCTTTTTGCAAAAAGGATATGCCAGAACCCAACCCAGGCTAGTGAACATACTCACTCTATGTTTATCCCTAACCTAAGTGGTGACCGTAGCTCATCCCATTGGTGGGAACTCAACTTCACAGTCTGACTCAGTTGGCTAATCCATGCAGAGGGAAAGGGAGCAGTTCAGAAAATATGAGCCCTTGTCTGACTGAACAACAACAAACAAGCCAGGAGGTGGTGGCGCACGCCTTTAATCCCAGCACTGGGGAGGCAGAGGTAGGAGGATCTCTGTGAGTTTGAGACCAGCCTGGTCTACAGGGTGAGTTCCAGGACAGCAAGGGCTACACAGAGAAACACTATCTCAAAAAAAGAAAAGAAAAGAAAAACAACAAACAAAAACCTAAAAACCCACAAACATTTCTCACATAGGCGGATTCCATTTCCTACCTACTGTGACTAGAGTAACAATGAACATAGATATGCAAGTATCTCTGTGGCAGGATATAGAGTCCTTTGGGTGTGCCCAGTGTATGTGAGGACACACAGTAAAGAAACTGCTGATATGATATTGTTGAGATTTTTACTGTAGATATGAGAGA
Source organism: Neotoma lepida (assembly GCA_001675575.1). NCBI lineage: Eukaryota > Metazoa > Chordata > Mammalia > Rodentia > Cricetidae > Neotoma > Neotoma lepida. The sequence goes on from LZPO01034852.1 coordinate 543,083, forward strand.
GAGAACAGCCAGAGGCATCNGGAGGAGTCCATAGCAGATCTCTGTTCAGAAGTAGACTGAACATGGCCAGCAGACTGGACATGGCCAGGGCTATCTGTAAGAAAGAAGAGAATAGCCAGAGAGAGAGAATAGAGAGAGTAGTGAGAATTCAGCAGCAGGACAGAACCTTTGTAAAGAGAACAAACAGGTGTCTGGAAGGAGGGAAGCCTGGAGAGGTGAGGAGGGCTAGGATGCTAGCGTGGACTTTGAAATGTGTAATGGGTACTTTGATACTGAAGGAGCCTGGAGGCCTTTGTGCTTTGATATGCAAGTACAGGTATATGTCAATGGAGCCATGTGCCCCTTCTGCCAGAGGTAAGAGGTCAATGGGAACTGGTTTCACAAGTTCCCAAAGAATGCTGGCTTTTATCTAACCCAGAAATCTTCCTATAGTCTAGGTTGAGCTCATTCTGGATATTTGGCCTGCCTTTTGGAGTTTTCAGAATTGGTGTTTCCTTTGGCCCTGACACCAGGAGTGGTGTAACTATGGTCCAGCTGCTACTGTCTGTTCTTTTATAAATTTTTGAACAAGCTGCTAGCAGCTGCTTGACTACTCATTTATTTCTGAGAGAGGGTTGTCCAAGTAGCAAACCAATCATGTCTCTCCTTGCAGTCTGCATGCTCTGGCTCTTCGTTCTTTCCATTGCCATTGGCTGACACCTCATCACTTGGTACGGACTGGGAATACTCTACTTCTCTTTCATCTCTGGTTAATGTAGGTTTTTCTGTAAGGTGTTTATTATCTGTCTTTGACCTTTATTCTCCTTCCTTTGGATTGTTTCTGCTGGCTACCCGCTGTAGTTGCTTGCACTGACTCTCAACCTTGCAGAGTGCTATTCACATTGTCTTAGGCAGCAGGCAGTAATAGCTTCACCTTACATGATAAGGCTGTATATGCAAGGACTTGGGAGACAGCTCAGTTGGTAAAGTGCTTGCCTTGCAAGAAATGGATCCTGGGGCTCTCTTGCCAGCCAACCAAGCCTACCTGGTGAGTTTCAATCAAGTAAGAGACCCTGTCTCAAAAAAAAAAAAAATCTAAGGTAGGGGACACCTGAGGAATGACACCTGAGGTTGTCCTCTTGCTTCCCTATGTTCATGCATGGATGTGCCCACACATGTACACCAAGTTATATAGACAAGAAGTTTAGAGGATTGGCCCTTTGTTTCCCTGCAGACTGCTTAAGCTTTTAGTGACTCCCTTTGACTTCCCCTCTACATCTCTAAAGAACTATGGTTCTGCTTGATATTTTGGTTTTAAGTGTTCTCTGTTATTGACTTCCTTAAGCATAGGAAAGGCCTTAGCTCCTTCCCCAGTGCCAGCCNCACCACCTAGATGCTTACAGTGCCTATCCATCTTCCACAAAGGACTAAATCCTAGTTTTCCAGCAGACACCCAGGCTGGCCTCAAACTTTCTATGTAGCCAAAGATGACTTCAAACCTCTTTTTTCCTGTGTGTATATGTGTATGTGATGTACTTGCCTGTATAAGGCATGTTCACATGTATGGGTGTATATGCAAGTATGCGTGTGCATGTGCACATCGAGGCCCAAGGTTGATGTTGGATACCTTTCTCAACCACTCTCCACCTTGAACTGAAAACTAATTCGTTCAGCTAGTCTAACTAGCCAGCTTGCTCTGGGGAACTCACGTCTCTGCCTCCTGAGCACTGGGATTACAGGCAGGCTGCCATGGCCTCCTGGTTTTATGTGGGCACTAAGGATCAGAACTATAGTTCTCATGCTTGGACGGCAAGCTCTTTGGCCATTGAGCCATTGCCTCTGACCTCAACCCACTCTTATCAAAGTTTTCTGAGAAATTGTCACCAGACAATTTTGTTGTGTGAACATAATGGAGTGTACCTGAACAAGTGAAGATAGCTACTATAACTAGGTGGCGTAATGGGACCACCACCATGCANGTGGCNGCCGTTGACCTAATTGTTCTTACGTTACCTAAGATCGTATGTGAGATTTCCTTTGCTGTATTTTTTAGTTGTCTTTTGTCTGTGTGATGGTTAATATTGATGGCCAACTTGACAGGATCTATGCACTGGTTGCTGAGATAAACATCATGACCAAAAGCATGTTGAGGAAGAAAGGGTTCATGTGGCCTCCAGGTTACAGCTCATCATCGAGGGAAGGCATGACAGGGAGTTCAGGGAACCTAAGGCAGACTCTGAGCCAGAGGCCTTGGACAAATGCTGCTTCCTCACTGGCTTGCTCCCCACACCTGCTTAGCTTGCTTTCTTACACAATCCAACCTAGGACTGACGACCTGCCACAGCGGGCTGAGCCCCCTCACATCAGTCATTAACCAAGAAAATACCCATAGATGTGCCCACGGGCCAATCTGATGGAGGCAATTCCTCAAGTGAGGTTCTCTTTTCCCAGGTAACTAGTTTATGTCAAGTTGACAAAAATAACGGTTACAAATTTAGAATCTAGAGACGGGTCTGTGTTTTTGAGAAATTGTTTTTATCTCTCTAGATGCACTTATGATCTTCACATTGTCCCCAAGAACTTCGAAACATCACCGTGATGTGTCCTGGTTGAGTCTGTTTCCACTTTTTGTGCTGTTTACTGACGCTCTCCTTGGATTGCATTGTCAGCTTTAGGAAGCTTATGGGTATAACAGTGACTCTTCAAAAATGTTTAGACTGGTCAAACAAATTTTATATACACACATATATTTGTTCTTTTCCTGAAATATCTTGTACTAAATTGTATAACATTAAATTTATTAGTATGACCATTTTATCACACACAGTCATGTTAAGTATCTTCATGTTGCTGTGTAACAGATCTCTAGAAAAGCCGAGACTAATCCTTTGAACATTACTTGCTTCTCTTCCAGCCCTTGAGAACCATCTTTCTAGTTTGTTTCTATTATTTTGACTCATTTACATATTTCTTGAACAGAGTCATTTGGTATTTGTCTTTTTATGATTGGCTTATTTCGTGTGTGAGTGCCTGCGTGTACGTACGTGCACCACATGTGTACCTGGGGCCTAAGGATAGAAGAAGGAATTAGATTCCCTGGAACTGGAGTTACAGATCATTGTGAATTGCCATGTGGTTTCTGGGAACCAAACCCTGGACCTCTGCCAGAGCAGCCAGTGCTCTAACTGCTGAGCCATCTCTCTGCCCCATCCTTTTGCTTCCTCCATTCCTTCCTGAGCTCTTGCAGCTCATGTCCTTTTCTTCTTGGTTGTCTCCTCACTCCTGAGCTCTTTTGTCTCTGACCTGCACTTCAGTACGCTTTATAAATTACATTGCAACACTGGCCCACACCATCCAGAACTCTAGCAGTGTTTTCCTCCTTTGCTGCTCCCTTCCTCCCTTTGACTACGGAGTCTTCTTATGCAGAGCTGGGGAAATGGGAGAGTTCCAAACCCTGGCACCCATGTCAAAAAGCCAGGTATAGCGGCATGACTCTGTAATCCCAGCCCTTGGAAGGCAGAAGCAGGATGATCCCTAGAGCTTGCTGGCCAGCTAGTCTGTCCAAACACAGTGAGCTCCAGATTCAGTCAGAGATCCTGTCCCAAATAAAATAAAGAGGGCAGAAAGCAATTGAGGAAGACACCTGACATTGCTCCCTGGCCTTCACATACATGTGCATACACACACACACACACACACACACACACACACGAGCACACGGAGATATGTACACACCACCTTCCTATGCTGGCCCCTTTGGTATACTTCTGCTGCACTGAGTTTTCTTAAATCAGGAGGTTTCTTTGGTGGTGGTGGCGGGGTCAGTGTGAGACAGCAGACCAGCCCACGTTTTCCCATGACTGTAGTACTGTGGAAGATTTCCACTAGGGGGAGCTCCTCCTTCCCTGCCCCACAGACTGATTCAGCAGGTACAGATCCACTCTATTAAAATAAAGGCAGGCCAGGGGCACTCCAGCTGCCGTCTCTAGTCCTGGCTTCTGCTGATGCAANGAGAGATGTAGCTTCTGTTTGTCAGGACCTGGGTCCAATGAACACTCTGGCTCTTTCTGGACACTATGGATGGTAGGGGATGGGGTGAGGTGTCAGCTTCCTCCTGTCTGCTATGCAGCTCAGCTGTCTCCCAGTATCACAAGTGATGGTTTTGTCTCTGTTGTCAGTCTCCTAGTTGCTTATGGTGACTCCTGAGAGGATGCAAGTGGACAAGCTGACTTCACTCTTGCTGCTGTTTTCAAGATTATTTATTTTTATTTATTTATTTATTTTTTGTTGGTTTTTCGAGACAGGGTTTCACTGTGTAGGTTTGGCGCCTTTCCTTTATTTTTACTTTCAAAATTTGTGATTATGTATATGTTTGTATGTTGAGTGCATGCATAAGTGTGGATGTGTCAGCCAGAGCACTATCTTGAGTATCATTCCTCAAGTGTCATGCATCTTTTTTTGCTTCGATTTGATTTTTATTGCATTTATTTTGTTTATTTATATATATATATTGGGGGGGTGTGCATTCATGTGCGTGCACACAGTGCATGTGGAGGTCAAAGGACAACTTTGGCTTTCTTCTTTAACCTGAGTCCTGGGGATGGAACTTAGGTCATCAGGCTTGGCGGGAAGCACATTTACCTTGGTTTTAGAGACAGGGTGTCTTAGTGGTCTGAGACTCACCCATTCAACTAGGCTGGCTGACCAGTGAGCCCTATAGATTCTCCTGTTTCCACTTCCCTAGTACTCGGATCACAAGCATACACCAGCATGCCCAGCTTTTTTNAAAAGGTGGGTGCCAGCGATTGAACTCCTGTCCCCAGCACTCCATTTTCAAGTTTGAGACAGTCTATTCTTAACTACCTCACTGCCTTCCAAGATTATGCTTGGAAGTTATTTGTTTCCTTTGATTTTCTTTCCCTCTTAGTAAAAGGTGCTATGGGCAAGGCTGAGCCCAGGCCCTGCTGAGTTCATTGGTCTAGACAGGATAGACACAGGCAAGCTTGATTGGCAGTGAGGGGCCATATGAGAACAGACGAGGCAGAGGACANAGAGATAGAGAGAACTCTTGCCACCTGGGAGCTTGGGGTTGCAGGTGACAGCCCCAAGACATATAAGTCTCTAGTGGGAAAGGGAAGAAGAATAGGACTCAGACCACTGTCCCTTCTCTGCTCTCTAGGGTGACCATGTGTGGCTGGACCCTCCCTCCACCAGCAAGACCGGTGTGGCCATCGGGGGCATTGTCAAAGAAACGAAACTGGGAAAGGTCTTGATTGAGGATGATGAGGGCAAGGTTGGTATGGGGTTCCTCTCCAAACCCCTCCCCACAGGGCTCAGATACTTGCTTGCTAATACCATCCATTTATCCCTGGGGCAATATAGACCACAATGGAGTCCTGCACTGGTGGAAGGGCATATTTGTCTTGAAAATGTTTTGAGAGTAACGGTTGAGAACTATTAGGGGAGTGGGAAGGAGAGAGGATGGGCTGAAGATGGGGGGATGGAGGTCCAAAAACTGATGTGTGGAGAGGAGGCAGGAGCAACATCTTGGTGAGCAAGGCCTGCAGAGGAGGAGGAAGGGACAAAGGTGTCCAGGTTAAAAGTGGACAGCTCAGAGTGGCCAAGCTAGAAGCTTGTCTGAGTAAGACAGGGACAGTCAAAGACAGTGAGTGGGCAAGGTGGTCACTTGACTCCTCCTTGGGCCAACCTCCCTGCCCCCAGAGACTATCGGGAGAGCCACATGCAGACAACGGCCTACAAAGGACGGTTCTGACTGCCTAGGAGCTCCAATGACTGGAAGCCAATAAAATAACAGTGTTCCTTCTACTTGAGTAGTGCTGTGGAATGTTAAAGCTACTATTACTTGCACGGTTCTGCTCCAAGAACTCTCAAGGCTTCCAACTGCAACCTGATGCTAAAGTAAACTCCCAGCTGCTAGGTCCTACATCCCTATCTGAAGCTCAGCCCTAGCCCCGGCCCCACATGGACCTCAGTCCCTAGACAAGTGCTGACCAAAACCATAGATGGGTCTGACTTTGTCTGACTCAAACCCAGATCAAGCCTGGCCAGAGACCTGAGACTATGGAAGACAGAGAGAGGTTTAGAGGGCTGACCTTTGTGGAGAGTTTGTGCCTGTCCTTACAGGAACACTGGATCTATGCAGAAGATCTCAGCACCCTCAGCCCCATGCATCCAAACTCAGCCCAAGGAGTGGATGACATGATCCGTCTAGGGGACCTGAACGAGGCAGGTGTGGTACACAACCTCCTGGTCCGATACCAGCAGCACAAGATCTACGTGAGTTCATTGGTGTGGTGTACTCAGGGAAGCTGGGGGGTCTGGAGCTTGGCACAGCTCCCTTTATCCTTACTCAGTGAGGTGGGCCAGGTGCTTGGGCTTCCTTGGTCTCTGCTATCAATCCAAGGAAACAGGAGCAAGGCTAGAGAGGTAGCTCAGTTGGTGCTCGCCTAGACTGCATGAAGCCCTAGGTTTGATTCCCAATACACACACTCGGCATAATCATGTACACCTGTAATCTCTTCACTAGGGAGGTGGCAGCAGGAGGGTTAGAAGTTCAAGGTCATCTTCAGCTACATGAATTTGAGACTTGTATAGACTGAGCTATATGAGACTATTAAAAAAAAAGCAAAAACTGGGAACTTGATACCCTGGGGGATAGGAGGCTAGCNCAGAGAGAGAACACAGTGCCAGGCATACAGTAGATGCCTAATAAGTGCTGCCCCTCCCATAAATGCCTGCCAAGTCTGCTCTTCCCTCTCTGTGCTGAGCAGCCCTGATCAGCCAGGCTGGGTGGAGTCTGGAGGATGGCAGGGTGGGCATAGCCTTCAGTTCCCCCTCAGACATGTTGCAGAGACAGTGTCATCAACAGAAAACCTTTACCCACTTGAAATAGTCTTGTGACAGTCCAAATCCAGGGGGGGTCCCTTCCACAGGTTGAGAGGAGCTTATGGACAGATGAAGGTCCTCTTTCAAACCCAACAGTGGGTGGAAGCTAGACTCAGCTGTCATCCCAGTTCTTCAGAGGTCTGAAATGGAGTTTCAGACTTGATTATCAATATCTCTTGGGGAGCTCAGGGCTCTGTCCAAGTGGATATGATGTGGAGAGTTACTGCCTGGGACTCCTGCGTGGTCTGAGCAGGCAGGCAGTCTGGTTAGTCTGGAGAACTCGAGCAGAGGGAGGGCTTAGAAGAGAGGGTGAACTTTAGCCTGCTGGGGTAGGCTGCTTCTTCTCTGGCCTCGGGTATGTCAAAGATCCTAGGACTGTACATTTGGAGCTCCTCCTCTCCTGCATTCCGGCAGGAGTCCTTCACAGGGTCCTCAGAAGGATAATCCAGTGGTCTATTGTGGGGACTCTGATCTCACCTCCACAGGGGCAGCTGTGCTGAGTGGGGTATTCAAGAGCAGGCTATATCCTGGGTTGAAAGTACATAGAACATGTGATTGGGGTCAGTGGGGACAGCAGATGTCACCCAGCCTTCACAGAGACCTCAAAAGAGGCAGGTAAAAAGTCATTTATACATTCAGCCCATTTTTATTTGAGCCTTTTCTAAAACTAGGTAGGGTGCTACACATCTAATTTCTGGGAACAAGCCCCCAGAATCTCACCATCCTAGTGGAAACCCCATCTTCCCAGAGGAAGGACCTCAGCAGCTGAGAGCAGCCCTAGAGGTGTTGCAGCCAAGGCTGGGGCCCAGCCAGAGGCTCCTGCCCAGGATCGGCAGGTGCTAACTACCTATCTATCCCCTTCCGCAGACCTACACAGGCTCCATCCTGGTGGCTGTGAACCCATTCCAGATGCTGCCCCTGTACACCCCGGAGCAGGTACAAATCTACTACAGCCGCCACATGGGTGAGCTGCCTCCCCACGTCTTTGCCATTGCCAACAGCTGCTACTTCAACATGAAGAAGAACAAGAGGGACCAGTGTTGCATCATCAGGTGAGGCTCAGACCCCCTTCCTTGGGCAGATGGTCAGCTATGGCCTCCAGGCCCCAGACGATCCCAGAAAGAAAGGAACACCCCTCTCCCTGGGACACTCTCAGGGCCTCTTCTTCTTCTTCTTCTTTTTTTTTTATTTGTTTGTTTGTTTGTTTTTTGAGACAGGGTTTCTCTGTGTAGCTTGGTGGAGCCTTTCCTGGAACTCACTCGGTAGCCCAGGCTGGCAGGGCCTCTTCTTAACCACTGCTCTTAGCAGAGGTGTTTGCCCAGAACTGCTCCTGCTGCCCTGCCCCCAATGACATGTCCCTCACACCTCAAGAACATGTCCTCCACAGCCCAAGGACATGTTCCTTCCCATCCTAAAGACATGTTTCCCACACCCTGAAGATATGTTCCCTGAAGACATGTCCTCCATACTCTGAGGTCCAGGAGGGACATGGCCCCCTCAAGTCCCAAGCCTGGCTATGCTTCCCTGCCTGTCCCAGCCTGGCCTCCCTGTGCACAGATCTTCCTCCTGCTGGGGGAAGGGACTGTGAATAGAAAAAGAGAAGGAATAAGAATTTGGTTCCACAGTCCCTAACTTGGTATTGTAATCATCACTCGCTTATTCATGAGTTTGTTTATTCATTCATTGGAGGTCTTGTTACACCCGAGGCTAGAGGTGTAGCTTAGCTGCTAGCATGTTTGCCTAGCGTGCTGAAGCAATGATGTCTGTCCACACCACCGCATAAACCAGATGTATGAGCATCTGTAATCCCAGCACTCAGAAGACACAGGCAGGAGTAACAGAAATTCAAGTTCATCCTCAGATATATGGCAAAATTTAGGCCAGCCTGGGTTACATTTTCATGTAACCCAGTTTTAAAAATAAACATAAATAATAAGTACAAATAAATAATAAATTCCTGATATAGGAAACAGCAGCAGGTAAAAGAGATGCCAGCTTCTGCCCGAGGGCTCGTGTCACAGAACAGTAGACTGGGAGGCAGCAGTAGCTCGTTTGGATGCAGATGCGCAGAGCGTTAAAGGGAAGCATGACAGAGAGAAGAAGCAGGGGAGGCTGCCTCTTTGAGTAGGGACACCAGAAGGGCACCCTAGCAGAGACAACATTTCATGCCTTCAGTCACCCAAACCTCTAACTGGAGAGGTCAACGTTCTTTCCCAGTGATGTTACAGGCCCAGGTACACCTGCTCAAGTTTCTAGGCTCTTGGGTCCCAGGCCATGTGGTTAGAAATAGAAATAGATACCGTTTTAAAGACAGAAGATATACTCCCGAGAGTGGGAGTGGGCTGGTACACTGGGGAAAAGCATCTATTCTTAAAGTGCCAGCCCACCAGCCACAGAACCTGTTGTAGTGTTTACATAGCGCCCGCCCCTCTCACTGTAGTACCATGAGCACCTCACAGGTGCTCTGCTGTGTGCAGCCCATGGAGGAAGGGCTTCCAGTCTTTCTCTGTCAACTGGCTTATCTCATATGCTAAGCTTGCTGTAGCTTCCTCCTGCTCCTATTTTCTGCTATAGGCCCATAGGCAGAAAATTCAAATCTAGGGCTTCAGAGAAGACAGGGAGGTGTTCTGGGCCCTACCTGTCTTTATCCATCCTTCCCTGCCTTGCTGCAAGAGGCCTCTCAAACAGAGCCGGGCCAAAGGGCAGGCTCCCTGGTGCCTGGCTCCTTGTGGGGATCTTCTGCGGCATCTTGAGTTAGTCTGAGTTCTCCTTTGGCCCCGGCATCTTAGCCCTTTCTTGGCTGCTATAACAGAAAACCAGACTTGATACTTTATAGACAGGTGAGTGGGTGGTTCTGGAGGGTGGGACTCCAAGTGGCACCAGACTATCTTTTACCTGAATCACTTTTTTTTCCTATTTGTTTTTCAGAGACAGGGTCTTACGTAGCCCAGGCTGACCTCAGCTTTGCTGTGTAGCTGAGAATGGCTTTGAATTTCTGATCCTCTTACCCCTAGCTCCTTAAGGGATTGTACTCATGCAGCATGATGTTTTGTTTAAGTAATGCTGGAGCAAGACACCTAACATAGCACTGAAGGAAGGAAGCACCCCCAGTTCCATCATGGTGGGGAAGGCACCAAGGCAAGGGTGTGAGGCAGCTGCTCACATCCTCAGTCAGGAAGCAGAGAGGAATGCTGGTGCTCAGCTTGGTGGCTCCTTTTCATTCATGGTCCATGGGAAGATGCCAATCATGTTTGGGGTGGGTTTTCCCACTTCAAGGAACCAATCTAGATAAGCTCTCACAGACATACCCAGAGGCTTGTCTCCATGGTGATTCCAGAACCTGTCAAGTTGGCAACCAATACTAACCATCACACAGAGCTCCTTATGTAAAAACACAGATTTGGATTGGGTCTGGCTGATGGAACCTGGGATTCAGGACTTCTGTCCAGGTGACAAATGCCACTGCCTGGAAGCCGCACTTTCATCAGAAAGACATTGAGTCACCTTACTTGTTCTGCCAGGTAGCCATGGAACAACCCAGGTCACAATGTGCCAACAGTTTTTCGGCCTAGCAGGAAAGAAAAGACAATGTACTAACTTCTACCAGGGATGTTCTACTTGTTGACATGTCTTCTACAACTGTATTGAGTGACATTATAGTTATCCTGGAACACATGTGGCCCACAAGCCACAGGTTGAACATGCCTGCATCATGGATAGTCTGAGATGCCCCAGGGGACTTCAGGGCAAATGCAATGTGGGATTTCCTCATGGGAAAGTGTGTGCCTGTCAGCATGGCCCAGATGTGGGCCTGAGGGATGGGGATGGGGATAGGGGTTGAGGGAGGTCAGTTTTAGAGAGTGAAAAGGCACTCATGGTGGTAAGTCTCTGTCTGAGGCCTCACTTCCCTGCGCTCTCTGGCAGTGGCGAGTCTGGAGCCGGTAAGACGGAGACGACCAAGCTCATCCTTCAGTTCCTGGCCACAGTCAGCGGCCAGCACTCGTGGATTGAGCAGCAGGTCCTGGAGGCCAACCCCATCCTAGAAGGTGAGCCATGATCCTGGGGACTTGTACAGGAACGGCCCTCCCCACATGTGACAGCCATCACTCAAGTCATGACCTTCAAAGAAGGCAGGTGAACAGTGGTGTGCAGTCCCCAAGCAGCGTGAAGGGGACAGGTGATTACTATAAACTTCAATGATGAGTGTTTGCCACCAGATATACAGAGAATTCCAGCCAGATGTACAGAGCATTTCGGCCAGATGTAGGAGCATACCTGTAATCCTTGCTCTGGGGAAGCCAAGGCACGAGGACCTTGAATTTAAGGCCTGGACTACATAACAAAACCCCACCTCAGTAAAAAATAAAAGAGAGGCTGTAGAGATGCTTAGCTGGGAAAATGCTTGCCGTATAAGCATGAGAACCTAAATTCAATCCCCAGCGCCCACATCAAAACCAGACACGGTGGCACTTGTAATCCTGGCAGAGGACAAGCAGAGACAGGTAGATCCCTGGGGCTCAAATGACAGCCAGCCCAGCCTAATTGGTGAGCCTCAGATCCCAGATCCCACATCCCAGTGAGAAATCCTCTCTCAAAAACACAAGGTGGATGAAGAATTACACCTGAGGTTGATCTCTGGCCATCCTGCGCGCGCGCGCGCGCGCGCACACACACACACACACACACACACACACACACACTCCCCAAAAGGGAAAAAAATACAACTTCCTTTTCAAATGGGGGCCCAAGATTAAGCCAGTTTGAGAAACGTCTGTGTGTTTTCTGGGTCCCTGGGAAGTTGCTTCGGGGTTACATACCATTAAGGCTGCAATGGAGAATCCTAGAGAAGACAAAGAAGAAGAAGAAGCAGGAGTAGACAGAGCAAGGATTCAGGCTCAGATGCTGATTGGATAGTTTAGCAAGGATGAGAGGAATCAGGATTGGGCAAGGAGGAGGTCCAGCTGGTTGCCTTGTGTCAGAGTTAATGCCTGCAGGCACCATCTCACTGATTACCGTGAGAGGCCCTGCAGTCGTATTTTGTAGAGCTCACAAGACTAACCTAATGAAAGGCTCTGGATCGTACTTCCCCTTAGAAGAGCTGCATTAGGTGCTAGTGCCCCACCCTTGTGTGTAGTCCCTGGTAGAGGTGACCCAGACACTGGTTACCTTGGCCCCAGGTCTGATAGCTGCTGGGCACAGTTTATCTCTTTCTGTTTAAATTCATGGCCTCTTCTTCTATAATTATTTTTTATATTTTATTTATTTTTATTTTATGTGTATGAGTGATTTGCGTGCATGTATGCCTGTGCACCACATCTATGCAGTCCCTGCAGAGACCAGACGAGGATGTCAGATCCCCTGGAGCTGGAGTACAGATGGTTGTGAACCACCATGTAGGTGCTGGAAATCAAACCCTCCGGAAGAAGAGTCAGTGCTCTTAACTGCTGATTCATCTTTCTAGCCTCATGTTTCTTGATGTGTGTTGTGTGTGTGTGAGTCTGTTTAGTGTTGCTCATATGTATACGTATTTCAGGATGCCCACTTAGGAAGCATATCTGCTCTGTTGGCCCTCGGAAGACTCCCTGCCTCCTACAGGCCCCTGCAAGACGCAGTTCTCAAATTCTGAGCCTAGCATTCACAGCTGTAAGCCACCTAGCCCATCCACTGTTTTGGCCAGGCTTCTTTCCTCTTCTGTTGGGTCTACACTTAGGCCAGATTCCTACCCTTCAGGAGCCCCCTGTCTTCTGACCAGCCAGCTTTCCTGTACTCCCCTTTGCCTTCCATGCCTACCTGGAAAACCTTTCTCAGCCTTCAGTTGCAGGCTCTCCACTCTCAGATTTTGGACTACGGGCTTTTCAAGCCATGTTCGCCTGACGCAGCCTCTTTCTCACACTGCTGAAAAGAAATCCCAACTCCCCTACCGAAAGGCTGGCTGTGAACTTCTAACTTCCTAACTGACTTCCCAGGTGCCTGGAGTCCAGAATGACAGACAATTGCCATTCTCACATCCCCAAGGGAGTTTACGGTTCAGGACCATAGACTGCAGGGTGTCTATTGGAATAATGGGTAAACCTCAACTGGATAGGTTCCTTTTCTCTTACCCCACACCCCTACTCCTTCCCCAAAGCAGTCTACTCCTCAACTATGTGGTAGGAAACCTCTCCCTTTCTCTGAGACATAGANGAAGGGACCCCCACTGAACTCTCCTCAAGGGACTTGAACTCTCCTCAAGACTTCAGACATGCTATCTGCAGTATTGGGGGCATGCTGTCTGTCTGTCTGTCCAAAGCATAGTAACTCTAATAATGAACTTCTTCCCCCAAGGACAACCACTTCACTGTTGACCCTTGAACCCTAAACTCCAGACCTTTCATCTACCTCCCCGGAGAACCTACCCAGATGACTCCTAAATGGAAAATTTCTCCTTTCTGCTCCTGTGGTGAGCATCTCCCTTTCACCCTCAGCCTTTGGCAATGCCAAGACCATCCGGAATGACAACTCCAGCCGCTTCGGGAAGTACATTGACATCCACTTCAACTCTAGCGGGGTGATCGAGGGCGCCAGCATTGAACACTTCCTTCTGGAGAAGTCGAGGGTCTGCCGACAGGTGAGACTCTACCACCCCCTGGGGCTTCCTCCCTGTCATGCTCCTCGGCCTCTGTCACACCTCTCAGATTCCATGTGCTTCTCAATATTGCTGCAAAGGGACAACTGGATTTTGTCAGCTTTGAATTTCTTGTCCATACAACTTGTGTATATGCATATGAGGTGTATGCACATATACATGTCTGTGTGTGTGCATATGAGGTGTATGCACATATACATGTCTGTGTGTGTGCATATGAGGTGTATGNATGTCTGTGTGTGTGCATATGAGGTGTATGCACATATACATGTCTGTGTGTGTGCATATGAGGTGTATGCACATATACATGTCTGTGTGTGTGCAGATAAGCATGTGTGCACATTTGTGTGGCGGCCAGACAGTCGATGATGGATGTCTTCCTCTATGACTCTCCATCTTAGTTTTGGATACAGGTCACTCACTGAATCTCAAGCCCCAGGGACCCTGTTTGTCTTCCCAGTACTAGCATTACAGGTGTACACCACCATATTCAGCTTTTTACATGGGTAGGGGGGATTTGAACTCATGTCCTTGTGCTTGCATGGCAAGTACTTTACCAACTGAGCCATCTCCCTAGCTCCAACATATCTACCTTTCTTTCTAATTGCTATGTAGGTGCAAGTGCAACACTGAACTTCCAATCCTCTTTTCATCCATGTAGTTTTCTTCATTATCTCATGCCTACTATGCCTCACCTCCCCTGGAGTTAACTCTGAGGCCTGGCTGGGACAAATCTGAGACAAGGTACTTTGGAGGCTGTGGCAGAGGGACCCAGATAACAGAATAGAAGGCCATGTGACCAGGACTAGGGAGCAGAGACAGGAGGATCCTGGGGGTTTGCTGGCCAGCCAGCCTGGCCTACTTTCCTGGTTCTAGGCCAGTGAGAGACTCTGTCTCAAAAAACAAGATAGACTCCCAAGTAAGGACATCCAAGATTGTCCTATGGCCACCACATTCATGTTTGTACATGCATACCCGCACACACAAGAACACACACTCCTACACAAACAAAACTACACATAGATACATTAAAAAAGTAAGTTATAGAAATGGATTTAAGGTCTAGAAGAAACACAAACCCTGAAGGGCTTCTGAGGAGGGGAAGTGGAGATTGGAGGAGGAGGAGAAGCAAGGTGGAAAGAACACTGACGACAGTCTGAATTTTCAGTGAGGATTGTGGTTATANATAGTACTTACAAACCCCACATCTAGTCTGGCAGTGGTGGCTCACAGCTTTGATCCCAGCACTTGGGAGGCAGAGGCAGGTGGATCTCTGTGAGTTCAAGACCAGCCTGCTCTACAGAGCAAGTTCCAGACAGTCAGGGCAGAGCTGTTATATAGAGAAACTCTGTCTCAAAAACAAACAAACAAACAAATAAACCCCACATTTACACAAGCCCATGGCCATTGACTCTCCAGAGGGTCATTGAGTGACTACATATCCCATGAAACAATGAGTTGCAGAGCCCTGTATGGCTTTCCGGGCTAGGAAGTGAAGTCAGGCTAGCCTCTTGGCTCCTCAGATGGTACCCAGACTCTTCTGCTTCTTGTAACACAGGTGACCTGGGGTGCAGGCTGGTCCTTGCATAAATGCTGGAGCCACACGTGGCTGGGAGTTCATCAAGCTGAAATTGGGGAAATTCTGAGGGACTTGCTAATGTTTCTCTTTCGATGCCCTTCCTCCTAGGCTGCAGAGGAACGGAACTATCACATTTTCTACTGCATGCTGATGGGGATGAACCCAGAAGAGAAGAAACTGCTGGGCTTGGGCATGGCCTCTGACTACCATTACCTGACCATGGTGAGCCCCCAACTCCTCTTCCCAACTTGCTCCTCAGAAGCAAAGAGAGGAAGGGAAGGTCTAGCACATGCTCAAACCTCAATCTTGACTGCTGAGGTGCTTCTCCTCTAGCTGGGCCCTGAGGTGAGTGCTGGTCCCATTTCCTTCCTGTTTGGAAGCAANTTTATGACCACCTTGGTGGCCTGCCTCTCATTTCCCTTCTGCTCCGTGTACTCCTGGAACTCCAAGCTAAGGCTCTGGTCCTTTCCCATATACCCCATCTTCTTCTGAAGCCCTCCAGGCCTACAAGAGGCTTCCAGAAAAATAGATGGTTATCCACAGACTCTTGTTCCCTTCCCTGTAGGTTCACCTAGACCACAAGCTCTCAGGACATGAGCTGTACTCTCCCTGACCCCCGCTTTCCAGGATCACTTTCCTCTATTACCCTTTTGACTTTGAAGTAGTGGTCACTTCTTCAAAGTCAAAGACCTCATCAGTCCTTGCCTAGAACATGGCAGTAGTTGTCTTTTGGGGTGTCCCTGTGACCAGCTTTGATCTCTAATCTGTCATCTACTTGCAGCTAAGGAGATCTCACAGTGCAAACCTCTCTGATAACAGTTACTAGAACTTCAAACCTTTGGCATAGCTTCATTCTTCTCCAAGATCTGACCCTCCTTGCAGCAGCCCTTGGACCTCACCTCCCAACTCTGTTCCACCAACCTCTGCCCTGTGAGAGACCCAGCTCAGACACCTTCTGTGGGAAACCTCTCTGTACCACCCAGTAGGGCTAGGCTTGGCCTCTTTGTTTGTTTGTTTTTTTGAGACAGAGTTTTTCAGTGTGACAGTCCTGGCTGTCCTAGAACTCACTTTGTAAACCAGGATGGCCTTGAACTCACTGAGATCCGTCTGCCTCTGCCTCCCAAGTGCTGGGATTAAAGGTGTGAGCCACCACCGCCTGGCTAGGCTTGTCCTCTTTGGTCTTAGCACTGGTAAGAGCCAGCGGCAGGTCATTGGCCTCTTGCTTGCTCCTCTTAGATAAACAGCAGCTGTGAAGAGCCCTTTCCTTAGAAAGGTCATTCCTTTCTAAACTCCTAGCAAGGAGCACGGGTCCTGATTGTATTCATACTTGAGAAGCTCTTCCTAAGGGAATGAGCCCACTATATCCCCAAGAGACAGGCCAGACAGGCTCCAGATGGATGGATGGCAAATAGAAGCCCAGTGAAGGGACTCACTCAGGGTCGCCAAGTCTGCCAGCAGAGCCCAGGTGTGCTTCAGCTGTGGTGCCAGCGGAGCTGTCAGGGTCAGAGCCTGGGCCCTGGCAGCTCTAACAAGCCAGGCTCAGCCACCTGTCCTCAACAAGTTAATTAAGCAGACAAGTGATCCGGCACAAAGCAGAGAAAGATTTCTTCGATGTGGCCACACTGGGAAGAGGCACAAAGTCAAGCATCCTCCAGGGTCCTGACAGGAAATTTAGGTTTAAATGGAAGACAAGAGCTATGCATAACTAAGCATCCTTGTCTCAGTTCCAGTCCTCCTAAGAAGTTGTCTGACGAACTATCAGAACTGTGTGAAATCTCTCTCTGGCTGGCACTAGGCCTTTTTCTTCTCCCTGATGAAATTCCTGGGAAAATTCTAATTTCTTAGGGTTTGTTGTTTCAACAGTCTGAAAGCCATATGAAGGGGGCACATGTATCTCCTTAGAATACCTCCATGTGATCTTGCCTCTGCGAATCTCTTGAT
>LZPO01034852.1:574132-585992 GCA_001675575.1 Neotoma lepida
TCAGACTCCACCAAGCGCCCCCTCACCCTCGCAGGCCAGTTCAAACAGTCCCTGGAGCAGCTGATGAGGATCCTGACCCACTGCCAGCCCTACTTTGTCCGCTGCATCAAACCCAATGAGTACAAGAAGCCGCTGGTAACTAGGAGAGATGGGGGTGTGTCAGGATGGGGGTGGTCCCGAGGGGCTGAGTTTGACACCTAGAGTTAACATCCAAGGCATGGCCAGCATTATGGCCGTCAACTATCCCCGTGTCACAGAAAACTGGTGTGAGTTGGTTGCAGCTCAGTGGCCTGCCGTGCTTCAGCTCACCTACTTGCACCCTAGCTCTTCAGCCCTTCCATCATCTGCTGTGTGTGCTTGGCTAGGCTCTGAGCTTCATTTTTCTCATCTTCCCCAAGTCAGATTGACTCTTGTTTATAGAATGTCAGAAAGGAAGCTGTGGTCACGAGAATGCCCACATGACCCGAAGTATCTTTGAAAGGCAAACTTCGCCTCTGTAGANGGGTTATCAGCAGTGGTAAGGTCCAGCAAGCACATGTAGTGGGAAGTCTGCTGGGCCTCTAGGACTCCAGGATGCCATGCCATGCTCTTGATGATCAGAGCCTGGCCTCGCATTCTTACACCATTGGCTCATCTGTGTGGAGCTGTGCAGTTTGACCCTTTGGGACAAAGCTGACATTTGGGAAGGCAAAACTCAAGAGAATCAGAACTTATTTTTGGGAACTAGAAACTATAAACTTATGTAGAGGTTTGCAAAATGGAATTTTCTCAAAACAGAGTGGTCTTGTCTCAGCTCACCTTTTGATACAAAAGACACTATGTCACTCGGAAGGGATATAACAAGGGTAGGGGGTGATGCTATGGCATGTCTCCCATGTAGAAGCCACACTTAGTAAGAGGCAACAACTATTTCAAATGCTGGCTCTTAAGAGTCAGGCCCACCCCTGTGGTAAGACCTGCAGGAGCTTTCTCCTCAGGTGATGGGGACAAGGTGGATGCCTGTGATGGCCTGATCTATAGAACACACTCCCTACAAGGCTGTAAGAACAGGGGCTCCCCAAACTAGGAGATATGATTTGCAAAGACAAGATAACTAAAAAAACCATGCCATAGGGGAATAAATACATTTATGTGTATATGTTAGTGTTTGATGCATGTGTGTATTGTGGGGGTGCACATATGTGTGCATGGAGGATAGAGTTTGATATTTGGTGTCTTCTTTCATTGCTTTCCAAGTTATATAGTTTTTATATTATTTTATATGTATAGACCACCAGCCTAAGGGTGACACTGTCCAGCTGGGCTGGGCCCTCCCACATTAATCACTAATTAAGAATATGTACTGCAGGCTTGCCCACAGGCCAATCTGTCACTCATTAAGAATATGTACTGCAGGCTTGCCCACAGGCCAATCTGGTGGAGGTGTTTTCTCAACTCAGGTTCCCTCTTCCCAAATGACTCTAGCTTGTGTCAAGTTGACACAAAACTGAACCAATATCCCCATCCCCCACCCCTCTTGTCTCACTATATAGCCAAGGCTGGCCTCATGATCTTCCTGCTTCTGCNTCCCAGGTGTTAGATGTGTGGGCCACCACAACTGACCTGGGTTCCAGTTTCTATGTCATTGTCTTTTATGTCCTTGGAGACATTTCAGCTCATTCTCACTGCTGTCTTCAGAAAGTCATTTGAAATCTGNGTATAGTATTACATGCTTAAATAGAATGCCATTCATGCTCAATCATATATCAAATTCTGGGCAACACCCCCCCAATAAAAAAACAGTCATTTTAGTTCAATCATGCATTTGTTGGGTTCTTCTGGTCTTTATGGGATGGCTGGGTGGGTCCCTAGGCAAGTTGACCCCCCTCGCCCCCGCAGCAGCGACAGTGAGTGGTTTTGGAAGGTGGGATCCTTGGCTCCTCACCCCGGTCTTCTCTCCCCACAGCTGTTTGACCGAGAGCTGTGCATCCAGCAGCTGCGTTACTCCGGCATGATGGAGACTGTGCAGATCCGCAAGTCAGGCTTTCCCATCCGCTACACATTCGATGAGTTCTCACAGAGGTTCCGAGTGCTGCTGCCCAGCTCTGAGCGGAAGCAGGTGTGTGTCTGGCCGCTGATAGATCCTCCTGCCTTCCACAGAGTCTTCTCCACCTTCCTGCACTCTAGGGCCCTCCCTGGATCCCAGCCTCAACACGCTCTCTGTCTGTCCTTCCTTTTGTCTTCCTGCTCCATCTTTGCGTTGTATAGACAAGGTGGCTGGCTCACATTGGCTTCTGGTTGACGCTGGTGGCTGTGTGTGTTCCTGTTAGATGTCTGTGGGTTTACTCTGCTCTCCTGAGGCCACCAGGTCCAGGATCTGAGGGGTGGCTAGAAAGCTCTGTGGGATGGGATGCTCTGCCGTCCTTCCACAGCCTGCAGNCATCCTGAAGTTTGGATTGGTCCGAGGCAAAGTGCTCCCAAGCTACACGGAGGCCCCAGGCCCACCAAGCATCCTATGCCCCTCAGTCACTTAGCCTGGAGTGCAGGCTANTGCCTGAGTGTACTCAGACAGCCCTTGTTGGGAGCTCTGCCTGAGCATCCCTGGAGGAGGCTCTCACCTCTCTCCAGAGTCCCTGGCCACCCCTGGTTTTCTCAACAGTTTCAAGACAAGCACCGCCAGATGGCCTTGCGCATTGCTGACCTGTGCCTGGGGACAGACAAAGACTGGAAAGTGGGAAGGACCAAAATCTTCCTAAAGGTGCAGTCCCCTGGCCTCCCGGGAACAATAGGGAGGGGACAGGAAGAGTTCCACCCTGCCTGCCCTGTCCCCAGCTGGGCTGTAGGTTCCTCCAGCCATCGGTTCATGCACTGTTTGTCCCATAATGGGGATTTGGAATCCAGACAGGAAGGAGACAGAAAGACAGAGTAACAGAGGGACTACCCCAAGGGAACTCCCCAAGAAGATGGAATAGCCATGAAAGGTCACACAGAGCAGCACGGGGTGAAGTTGGTAATGAGGAAAGAATGAGAAGAGACGGTTCACCCCTACATCCCTGGTTCCTTGAGTCCATGCCCAAGGTCTGGTCCAGTTCTATGTCCCCAAGCTCACCAGGCACATGAGAGACTCAAAACTCCTGATGCTTGATAGAAGGAGGGAGGGAGTGAGGATGAGAGGGATGGAGGGAGGAAGGAAAGGAAAATGGTTGAGCCACCAACCTCTTTCCAACAGCCACAAGACCACTGCTCTCAGTTTTGTAAAGACAATCCCTGCCTTCCTGGGGCTACGATGACAGGCCTGTGCTTCCCATCTCAGGCCTCAGGGAACTAGGAGGAGTAAGAGGCAGGAGAGACACCCACGGGTGGGGACAATCCATCATCTCATGCCTGCTCCCATGAGCTCTGCTCATGGGCTTTGGGAACTATTTTTACACAGAAATAAGCTCAGGTATGTTATGTAATCCACTGCAAATGCGTGGCTTTGGGAAACGAAGCCTGACAGACCGAAAGAGCAAAAGAAGATGCTAACATAAGTTTGGNGCTAGGGTGAGATACAGTTGCAGCTTCATTCTGATTCACATTAGGGTCCTTTCTTTGCTAGTCCTCATAGGAGAGTCTGGGACATAACTGACTTCTGGAGACCAAGACCTGGCACCAAGCAGGGGCAGTGGGGGTGAGGGAGGGGTCGCAACATGATGATATTCCCATCCTCAGGATCACCAGGACACAATGCTGGAGATCCAGAGGAGCCAGGCCCTGGACGGAGCAGCGATCAGCATCCAGAGAGTCCTCCGGGGACACAAACACAGGTGCCTGCCCCATAAACCATCCTAAAGTTCGGATTGGTCTGGCGCTTAGTGTTCTACAGCTATTTGGAGGCCCCAGGCCCACCAAGTACCCTATGTGAACCTCACCCACCTAACCTGGAGTGCAGGCTAGTGCCTAGATGCAGTCATNCAGCACTCAGGCAGGCCTGGGAGACTGAGGCACAAGATCTCCTCAATGAGGACACTCTGCTATGTTGATAATTCTAATGCATTATTGGAAAAGCACTCCATAGGCAAAAGTGTCTGCCTTGATCTCATCTTTACATGTGTCAATGTACCTTTTACACACACACACACACACACACACACACACACACACACACACACACACGTGTACAGGTCCTCATGTTTGCAAAGCAAGCACTTTTCAGCTGGAGGCATCTCTGTCAGTAAAGTGATCTCTTCCTTCTTGGCTTCTGGGTCTTTGAAGACACCAGTCTTAGCTCTTTCGTCATGGTCCCTTTGGTCCCCGGGGCCTTGCTCACTTTCTTCAGTCCATTTCCTCTCCGTCCTGCAGACTGAAAAATCCTTCTGTTCTGTCTTCAATCCTACTGATTCATCCTCTGCAGTTACAGTAGTGTATGTGTGTGTATGTGTGTGTGTGTGTGTGTGTGTGTGTGTGCAAGTGCACATGCATTGGGTCATGTTGATGATTTCAGCTACCAGCCACCTTGTTTTTGGGAGACAGTTTCTCACCTGTGTGGATTTTGCCAAGTAGACTGGGTTGACTGGCCAGTGACCCCAGGGATCCTCCTGTCCCCACCCCAAAGCACTGGGATTATAAGCACACACTACTGTGGCCAACTTTTNCCCTTACAAACATAGAATCTGGGGAGTAAACTCTGGTCCTTGTACTTGAGAGAGAAGCACTTATGGATGAGCCAGGTCCTGGGCCCTCAATTGTGGAATTTGTCAAACTGACCATTTGTTTATTGTTTATTGTCTTTTCTTGTTCAAGTTGAATTTTTCTGGCCTGAGTACAATAAGTGATTTTTAGATTGTAGTGGATATTTTGTGGCATCATGTTAGGAGAAGTCTGGGTCTTGTTTAAATACTTCACCTAAGTTGTTACCCTGTCATCTCTGGCACTAATCTGGCAGGGAATATGGGGATGCCACCTGTCTGCTATCAGGCCAAGTTCCCCATGTGACCTCTGTGGATTATAGAGATGGAGAGAGGTTCCTTGTCTCCTCAGACTGGGCTACCACTTTGTCCAAACGATGGTGTCATTTGCCATGCAGAAGCTTCTCAGTTTCATGGGGTCCTATTTATTGATTGTTGATCTTAGTGNCTGTGCTATCCGTGTTCTATTCAGAAAGTCTTTTTCTGTGCCAATGAGTTCAAGACTATTCCCCACTTTCTCTTCTGTCAGGTTCAGTGTGTCTGGCCTTATGTTGAGGTCTTTGATCTATTTGGAGTTGAAGTTTTTGCAGGGTGATTGGTATGGATCTATTTGCATTCTTCTACATGTAGCTGTCCGGTTTGACTAGCATCATTTGTTAAAGATGCTGACTTTCCCCCCACTGTATATTTCTGTCTTCTTTATAAGAAATCAGGTGTCCATGGGTGTGTGGATTTATATGTCTGGGTCTTCAATTCGATTTCATTGATCAACATGTCTGTTTTAATGCCAATACCATGTTGTTGTTGTTTTTAACTCGAGCTCTGTAGTACAGCTTGATATCAGGCATGATGATACCTCCAACATTTCTTTTATTATCCAGGATTGTTTTAATTACCCTGGGTTTTTTTTGTGTGTGTGTGTGTGTGTTTCTATATAAAGCGGAGATGTGTTTCTATATAAAGCAGAGAACTGTCCTTACAAGATCTGTGAAGAATTGTGTTGGAATTTTGATGGAGATTGCATTGAATCTGTGGATTACTTTTAGTAGGATGGACATTTTCACTATATTAATCTTACTGATCCATGAGCATGGGAGATCTTTCCATATTCGGATACCTTCTTCAATTTCTTTCTTCAATGTCTTACTTTTTTTATCATACAAGTCTTTCACTTGTTTGATTGGTTCCTCTATCTAAGCACTATTGATATTTTAGACTAATCAGTATTAGTGTGGACACAGCATGTGTATGGAAATCAGAGGCATCATTCAGGNGTCATTTCTCTCCTTCNATTATGTAGGTCTTAGGGATCAAACTCAAGTCATCAAGCCCCACAGGAAGCACCTTTATCACTTAATCATCTTGCTTTCCCAGTTAGTTTTGATGCTTGGGACTGATCACAAGTTCTAACACGTACTAAGCATGGACTCCACCACTGAACTATATTTCCAGTCCCTTGGATAACTCTTTGTTGCCATGGAGACAATACTGTGATCAGAACCCCTGATCTTCATATACTAGACATCAGTAGCATTCTTGCCCACCCCCTAACACAACAACCAGAATCTCCTAGACTTTGCTGAATGTGCCCAGGGAGTGGGGGGGGGGCCTACCTCAGGCCAGGAGCCGCTGCTGTAAACACCTGAAGGAGGCAGATTAGCTTTGCTTTGTGGTGCTTTCGTTGTTACTTTGGCTGCCTATTAGATCACTGGGGAGATTAGTTCCAGGCTCTCAAGTGTATCAACACCTAAGAAGAATAGTCCCTTATTTAAAACGGCATTACAAGGCATGGTTATACATGACTATAATACCAGCACCCAGAAGGTAGAGGCAGGAGGATCATGAGTTCAAGGCCAGTCTGAGCAAAGCAGTTTTTTCTATTTTATTTTATGTTTTTATGTATGTAAGTGTTTTGCCTGCATGTATGTATGTGCACCATGTGCATACCTAGTACCTGTGGAGGCCAGTGGAAGGCATCAGGTTCCCTGGAACTAGGGTTACAGATGGCTGTGAGCCACCATGTGGGTGTTGGGAACTGAACCCAAGNCTTCTGAAAGTGCAGCAAGTGCTCTTAACTGCTGAACCGTCTCGCTAGCCCCNCCCCTTTTTTAAATGGCATGATATTGGCACATATAACCTAAACCCATCTCCTGTATAAATTAACCCATCTCCGGATAATGTAATATAATACCACTGTCATGCAAGTAGTTATTAAAGTGTATCATTTGAGGAACAATGATAAAAATGAAAGTCTATGCAGGCTCAGGGCAGGTGCAGTCTTTTCCAAATAGTTTCAGTATCTGGTGACTGAGATGTAGCTACAGAGCTATACAGGTGTACACAGGTGTATACAATAAGAGGACTGGTGGACTCACTTGGTGTGTGTGTGTCTGTCTGTATGTATGTATGCATGTATGTGTATGTGTCTGTGTCTCTCTGTGTGTCTGTGTGTCTGTCTCTGTCTGTGTGTGTCTGTCTCTGTCTTTATCTCTCTCTGTCTCTCTCTCTGTCTCTGTCTCTCTGTGTATACATTAGACAAAGAGCAAACATTCTGATATAATTATTCTATATGAGACCCACAAATAATCAATATTGAAGTTCTCTGTACGGTTTTAAAATGACTGAGGCACACTATTCTAAACCTAAGAAGTTCATCTGGGAAAGTATTAAAAGTGGTAAGAAAACACAGTCGAGTGTGAAATAAAAGGTCTATGTGGGCCAAGCTCCCTTGAGGGGTCCCTGATCTCTAGAGCCCTACACTCAGAGTCTGTCCCAGCCCTGGGCTGAGGGGCTGCCAAGAAATGGGAAGTCCCTCCTCAGATGACTCTAGGCTGTGTCAAGTTGACAGTTAAAGCTAACTAGGACACAATGTAAACATCAGATGAGTGTGTCATCCTGCCTATAATTTCCGCTTTAGAAGGTGGAGATGGCATCTTCAGAGAAAATTGGCTGTGAAATTAGTCATATTGGTAAGCTCTGGGGTTGGTTGAGAGACTCAAAGAATGGAGAGGTATGAGACTGATTGAGGATAATTTTTATATCACCCTCAGGCCTCCACATACATGTGTACACAAGCACATATGCCACACATGCCAAAATATATGCACACATACACATGAAAACAGAAAAAAGAAATGAAAAGGTGGCAATTGATTCTGTTCCTTCATGTATCCTGGTGGAATATGAAGAGATGAGAGGGGATTTCTTGATTATTAAAAAAAAAAACTGGGTTATCATCATTCAAAAGTGTAGGGAATTTTTGTTTTGCTTTAGCTTTTGTTTGTTTTCTCTGAGGTTTTTTTGTTTGTGATGCTGAAGACTGAACCTAAGGCCTTCTACTTGACAAATGCTTGATCACTGAGCTGTGTCCTCAGCCCGGAGATGTGGGTAGTTAATAGTAAACCTCATGACTCTAACCTGCATGTACATCTCTTGGTCTTGTAAAGGCTTCCCAGCGTGTGTCTTACAGANTCCTTCCTCCCTAATATTTATTTTGTTCCAAATCAATCCCTGGGCTCCCAAACACTTTGCANGATCTAGAAGAGTTATTTAATGCCTCTAATTTGCATTTTCCCTCTAGGAAGGAGTTCCTGAGGCAGAGACAGGCAGCTGTGACTCTCCAGGCTGCGTGGCGAGGCCACTGCCAAAGAAAGAATTTTGAGCTGGTGAGAGAAGGAGCTTGGGAAGATGGGCCTTCGGGAGCAGCAGAAAACTGACCCATGAAAGACACCTCATTCACTATTGTTTCTCTGAATTAGAGCTCCCAGGCAGAAAGTGTTCTATTGCGAATTGATATAGAATACAGATTTTTAAATGACCAGACAGCAGCCCTTCACCTACTCTTTTCTTTGCATGATCTCCAACCCTATGTTGGGGGAGTCAAAATGTTCCCCTCCAGAATTTTGGGCACCCCCCAGAGCTGGACTGGGTTGATGGCTTTTCTTCTCCCAACACAGAGTTAATAGAATAACCAGCAGGATGGACCTAACATTGCAAGCATTTCCTTCTCTTTTTGCTTCCCACCACAGACCCCAGATAGTNACTCTGCTCTCTGTGAATCATAGTGGCCATCACTGCACTCTCTTGGGCCTCACTTTACCCCTTGTTCTTGTCATGACAATGACTGCAACTGCAGCATAAGAGGGTCACACCAGCAACTGGCCCCAGCTTTCAGCACTACATGTTAAAAAGTACATGGTGGCAGCTAATAAGAACGGAGGAGTCACTTGGGGACCTATTGTACTGAGCGCATGGTTTTATTTAGTATTAATCACTCTGTAAGTAAAGGAACTGAAGCATGGAGGGCTTGACTAGATTTGTTTAGGAGTGGGGACATCTGGCATCTATAAGTCTGTGTGACTTTCAAACCCTTAGTCTGGTCCACTGAGTCGGTTTTTGATCAGCCAACAGGCTCATCCTGGAGACCCAGGAACCTCTGTGCCCTGGTATAGATTGGGTGTTCATGCATTTCTTACTCTCCTATTTTAAAGACACCCACCCCACCTGAATGGGCTCCACACAGGAGCTCATTGTTAAGAGATGCAGTGAACGTGGCTGGCTGCTGTGAAGCCCATGCCAGTTTACAGTTTATGATGCATTAGATGTTTTCCTTGCTGCAGCAACAAAATGCCTGATACAAGCAACTTTCAATTAAAATAAGGAAGGGCTTATTTGGGCTCACTGTTTGAGAGATACAGTCCATTAGGGTAAGGCAACCAAGGCAGCAGAAATGTGAGACTGCTAGTTACATTGTATCCACAGTCAGGAAGCAGTGAGCAGTGAGTTCCCATGCTCAGCTAGGCTTCNCCTTTTTATCCAATGCAGAACCCTGACCCATGAGGTGGTGCTGTCCAGGTTTAGGGTAGATTTGCATACCTCAATTAACCTTAACTTGAAAACTCTTCACAGACAAGCCCAGAGATTTGTCTCCAAGGTGATTCTAGACCCTGCCAAGTTCACAGTCAGTATAAACCATCCCATATGCTATTTACCAGGTGCTTATTTAGTGCTTATTTGACTGATAGGCTCTGCTCCAACTTACAAGTAACTACTAGGCTCATGCACATTGCCATGGATGGATACTCTTAACACCAGCACTGTACCAAAATACAGGTGACTGAATTATATTGAGTATCTCCCAGGGAGAGCCACTCTCTGCTCTCTCTGGAAAGTGGGGTCTCCCGTGGAGAGCCACTCTTTGCTCTCTCAGGAAAGCATCTTGCAGTAAATCTAACTACCTTCTGCTCCCACAGATCCTAGTGGGCTTTAAGCGCCTGCAGGCCATTGCCCGGAGCCACCTGCTGACGAGACAATTCCAGACCCTGCGACAGAAGATGGTGCAGCTGCAGGCCCGTTGCAGGGGCTACCTGGTGCGACAGCAAGTCCAGGCCAAAAGGAGGGCAGTGGTGATCATTCAGGCACATGCCAGAGGCATGGCTGCCAGGCGGAGCTTCCGACAACAGAAAACCATTGTAGGTGGTCACTTGGTATCAAAGGGTGGGAAGCTGGCTGGGGCCAATAGGGAAATTGATGAGCAGCAATTAAGAGTACTTATGAGAAGTACTTTAGAATATCTAACATTCTCAGACAAAGATGTTTAAATCTACACAAGTTACTAGAAACAGCAAGAATCCAGGAAGCCAACTAGGAGATGCTGTTGGGGCTGTAATTTAGATAGTACAAAATGTCTGGGAAGAGAGATTGCCTGGTAAATGTCTTAGTTAGGGTTTCTAGTGCTGTGAAGAGACACCATGGTCATGGCAACTCTTTTAAAGGGAAACATTTAGTTGGACTTGGCTTACAATTCAGAGGTTTAGTCCATTATCTTCATGGCAGGAAGCATAATGGCACGCAGGCAGATATGGTGCTGGAGAGGTAGCTGAGAGTTCTACAACTGCATTGGCAGGCAGCAGGAAGACAGAGTGAGCCACTAGGCATGGCTTGAGCTTCTGAAACCTCAAAGCCTGCCCCACAGTGACACACTTCCTCCAACAAACCACACCTACTCCAACAAGGCCACACCTCCCAGTAGTGCCACCCCCTATGGGCCAATGGGGGCTATTTTCATTCAAACCACCATAGTAAACTACTTGCCATGTTTCCTGTTGCTATGATAAAATACCCTCACAAAAGCAATTTATAGGAAAAAGGGTTTATTTGGGGGAGTCAAGGTCACAGGAAGTTGAAGCAGCTAGCCATCTTACAACCAGTCAAGAGCAGAGACCAATGTGTGTGTGTTAATGCTCGGCTCCTTGTTCCACACATGTAATCCAGGATCAGTTGCCCACAGGATGGTGCCACCCATGGTGGATGGTCTTTCCATCTCAGTTAACGTAACCAAAACAACCCCCCACCCCCCGAAAACATGTCTACAGACCAACCTGATCTATTCAGTCCCTCACTGAGATGCCCTTCCAAGGGGATTCTAATTGTGTCAGGAAGACAATCAAAACTAACCATCACCCCTCACATGCAGGAGGCCCTCATATTGATCCCCAGAACCCATGTGAAAAGGGCAGGTATGATGGCATGTGTTTGTAATCCCAGTGGAGAGAGAGNTGGATTTCTGTGGCTTGATAGCCAGCCATCCAAGCATATTCAGCAAACTCCAGACCAGTAACAGACCATGTGTCAAAAAACAAGGTGGATGGTGCCTGAAGAATGATCTAAGATTGACCTCTGACCTCCATATAATTGCACCCCACTCACCCAAATGAACATGCACACACACACACACACACACACGCACACACACACACATGCACACACACGCACACTAGGCAGCAGAATAGATTTCCTTCTCATGTAGCTCATTATGGCATCTGGGAAGGAAGACTCAGCCATACCCTGGGCACTGGCAGATATATCATTAAACAGGATGCAGANTGACAAGACAGCCTTGTATCTGGAGCCTGGAAGTGGAGCATCTTAGTCCTTTGGGCTTGGGAATGATTTCTAATCAGGGATGATCAGTCTCCCCTTAAAGGCGCAGGAAATCTGGGTCGAATGTGCTGTGAGAGGCATGGTCCCATGAAGAAGAGAAAACTGTGCAGGAGACAGGAAAACTCCAGGATTCATCCAGCATGTAGGGGACTGAGAGGATGGGGGAGCAGTAGATCAGCATCAAGATTCTCCTATATTCAGGGGTGGGGGCATGGCTAGGGAGAGAGCTCGGTTGGTACAGTCCTTGTCTCGCCAACTTGAGGACCTGAGTT
>LZPO01034852.1:613578-627666 GCA_001675575.1 Neotoma lepida
CTGGGTTCTGAGGCCCCTGACCGCCCTCCAGCCCGGTGTCTTTTCAGGATCCATCCCAGGCCGTACGTACCTGGTTATAGTGGGTCTCACAGTAGGCTAGGCCCTTCTTCTCGTAGTGCCTGTGCCCNAGGAATGGCTTCTCACACTTGGCACAGACAAAGTGCTGAAGGGAAGAAGGAGTGGCTGAGCAACACCAGGGCTGCCCCAGGGACCCCAGAGGACAGGAAAAGGGGATGAAGCTCACAGCTGGGCAGAAGAACTGGCACCAGTAATGGATGCTGTAGGAACCAGCTGACCCTTCATTCTGTTTTTACGTTTCTCAAGGCAGGGTCTCATATAGCTCAGGATGTTTTCAAACTCACTGTGTCATCATGGATGATATTGAACTTCTGATCCTCCCAAGTGGTAGGATGACAGGCATGCTCCACCATGCCTGCCTTGATACAGTACTGGGGACTGAACTCGGGTCTTTGTGTATATAATCCAAGCACTGTACCATCTGAGCTACATTGCCAGGCCTCCTCCTCATTCTTCAANATATCACAGTGATATTCTTTGTCACTGGGATCATGTGCCCACATAGGTGGAGCTGCCCTGGTATTGGTAGGTGCCTCCTGTGCCACACCCTCCCCCCCCAACACACAAGCCCAGAGAGTCTAAGAACCACCTACTGTCCTTTTGAGTGTGTGAGACACACAATACCCTAAGACAGGGCAGCACATCCCATAGCCTTTTCTAGTAGACCACCCAAGCACAACTTATGGACATAGAGATGGCCAGGCTACAGGAGCCGCAAGCATTCTCTCCAGGTGTATCCATAAGAGTGTGATAGTGCTTCAGGGAAAGGGCAAGAGCTGACCCAGGGGCCCACCAGGCCCCTGTCGATGTGGGGCTGTACACCCAACAAGTCCTTTCTTCCATACCCCACAAGCTGCTCTGGACAGACTGAGGCTGAAGTTTGCCCCTGACTCTAGCTAAGATCCTCCAGATTGCAAAGAGAGGTAAGAGATAAGGTGAGTGTGGCTGTCTCACCATGGCCTGTGGGCTCTAGTCCCCTAGCTCCCACAGAGTTCCTGGCCAAGGACAGGTTCCCCTCCGAGAAACATGTTCACAGGGAACCAGCCAGTGCATGGCCTGGGATGAGGTTCAGACAGACTGTTAGCCAGGCCACTTCTTAACATGAATCTATGTCCCACTTACAGCCTTACCTCCACGTGCCACTGTTTGCCCAATGCATTGACCACACGGCCCTCAATTGGCCGGCGACAGGCCCCACAGATGGGGACACCCATCTTGTCATGGCAAGGCAAGCAGTAGAGCTCCCCCTTCAGCTCTCGGGCATCAGAGGTCAGCTCCTTCCTAGAAGACAGCACAGAGTATCCTCAGGGGCAGCCCTGACCTTCTGCAGGACCACCGCAACCCTTGGTGCAGGGTACNGTGCCTGAGGCCCCTGCTCTGGCTGAGCCAGCTTGCTCTGATCTCTGGAGACTTCCTGTGTGCACCCCAGACAGGCCCCAGGGCACAGAATCCCCATGCAGGCCTGCAGAAAATGCCTGTGTACTGTCCAGTTAGCTTCTTGAGAGAAAGGTCTGTTTCTTCTCACCACCCCCTAAACCAGACTGGGTGTCTGGGGCAAGCACAGGGGGATACTTAGGGGACTGTAGGAGATTGTTAGCTTCTCTCTCCTTTCTCCTCTCTTCAACACCAGTACCAACCTTACACATTCCACTCTTTCCTCTCTATTACATCTCAACCAGAGTCCTGCATTCCAGGGGCTGCCCCTTATACTGCTCTCCTCAAATCACAAGTGCCCCTGAACAGAGAGCCCTGGAGAGAGGGATTTCCCACCTGATCCCACCTCTACCCTGAAGCTCTGTGACTCACACACTAAGTGCCCTCTGTGCCAACCTTGTTCGTCTCTGTCCTGGGTGGGAATCCCAGCAGTCTCTCTCTCTGACAACCATGATTGCCTTTGCCATACTGAGCCAGGACTGGGTACCTACCCACAGTTGGAACAGCTGAAATGGTCCGGGTGGTAGGGATCATTCTTGAACATGAGAGCCTGTTCATCAATGGCTAGGTGACACCTCTGGCAGATGAATTTGCCCAGGCTCTTGGCCTTCTCANGGCTGTGGCAAGGCCGGCAGAGGTGCCTGTAGGAGGTAAGAGCCGCATCAGGGAGAACAATCCTCCCTCTGCCTCTTCCCAGAACAGCCTGGCCATTTCCTGGAAAAGGAGTCTAGACCCTGCTTGCGGCCTCAGTGACATTTGGGTAATTAAAAGTGAATGAGCCCACNTTTGAGAAAGTTTTCCTATCACGAGGCATGGAAAGCCACAGGTAAGGACTCTGAAAGAGATGCCCTCCCACACTTGCAAAAGACAGGGGCAGATAAGATGGTTCAGCAGGTAAAGGCGCTTGCCACCAAACCTAATAACATGAGATTGAACGCCAGCACCTGTATACTGGAAACCATACANATACAACTAGGTTGACTGTGTTTGCTGTCTTTGGGAAGTATGTTTCTTCTCCAAGGCTTCCTGAGCCCAGAACATTGTATAATACAGCAGAGACATTTAGCTGCCATTTACTGAAATGTTTTACTTTTCACGTGTCCTTTAGTGTAAGCTACAGTGACTGTGAGCCTTAGAAAACTGCAATGCATGGCAGGGTGGCCAAATCCATACAGGGCTCCTTCATCCCCTCCTTTGGAGTCTGCCGGATGAAGAGAGGCCCCAATGCTCACAAGCGCTTTCTGTCCCCAGAGACAAGTAAAGCTGTGTCACATGGGAGCCCGTGAACCCAGCCACTGTCATCACAGAGTCTTTTTTGTGAAGACTTCAGTCATTTCTGATTCTGCTCCTCACCCTGAGCAACAGCTGTGGTGTTAACAGAGAAGGAAATCAACANAGGTTCTGTTTTCTCATCATTGATGAGAAAGATGGTGCAAAGAGTTTAGATTCAGGGTCCTTAGGCAAAGATGCACAAAAACCCTGATCCAATGCCCCTCAATCCCCATTCCCCACTGGTCACTCCAATAGTGTAATCCTGCTGAGACCTGGCCCTCCTTCCCAGGCTCCAAAAATCCACAGGGGTAATCCTCCACCTGTCACTAGCCTCCACAGCCAACCGACCCTTAGCTCTTTCAGAGTGTGTGTGTGTGTGTGTGTGTGTGTGTGTGTGTGTGTGTTGTATACATATTTGTGTGTATTGTGCACCTGTGCATGCACATGTGTGTGCAGGTATGTGCACATGTGCAGGTCAGAGGTCAATCTCAGGTCAATCTTCAATTGTTCTCCATCTTATTTTTGACACGGGGTTTCTCACTGAACCTGGAGCTCACCAATTTGGCGAAATTAGCCAATGTGCTCTACGGATCTGCCTGTCTCCATCTCTCCAGTGCTAGGGCAATAGATGCATGCTCCCATGCCAAGCTTCTACATGGGCACCAGAAATCAGACCTCAAGTTCTCATGCTTGCATAACATAACTGAACC
The DNA here is from genome assembly GCA_001675575.1 of Neotoma lepida. Classification (NCBI taxonomy): domain Eukaryota; kingdom Metazoa; phylum Chordata; class Mammalia; order Rodentia; family Cricetidae; genus Neotoma; species Neotoma lepida. Next base: position 617,073 of record LZPO01034852.1, read on the forward strand.
ATCTCCCCAGNTCTCCCCGTTACCCCGTTTCACTGACTTGTCACAGAGATTGACTCAAGAACTCCCTAGCCAGGGGGAATCCCCTGCTACGTCTGTGTTGTCTGGAATTATGCCACAGAGCGTTACTCTCTACTTGCCCTTAGGGCTTGTCTTTGGAGCTTAGCACAGTGCTAGAGGCCCAAACAAGGTGTCTGTTGCTATTTGCTAAGCCACTGGCTGTACCTCTACTGGACCATGGATGGATACCCATCACTGAGAAGTAGCTCACGGTCAGTGTATTGGATATGTGAGTGAAGGCATGGTTATGCATGAGAGGAAGAGAGAGACAGTGGACACAGTTTTGTGACGACAGCTAAGCTGAAGCTGGGGCCAGTGTCCAAGCACAGGTGACCTGGGCTCCCCCTTCCCCACAACAGACAGTAAATGTATGTGGCCTGTGGCTACAACCTTCACTTCTGTGATCTCTGGAGCCCATCTTCACCCAGGCATCTGTTCTCTGACCTCACCCAAGACATTTACACAGCAGCCAAGGACACAGGCGCCTTGCCCGGTCACCCACTGTNGCCAGCTCCTTCTTTCTGCCTGTGTCTCTGTCACAATCATGGCCTTATTCCCCATGACTCCCCTCTAAATTTGGCAGTTCCTCTTAGAATCAATACAGCATTCATCCAATACAGAAGAATTATGCTTCAAAGCTGTAGCAAGATATGATGGCTCTCACACCATAGTTCAAAGGTTGGAGGATAGTGAGTTCNAGCTAGCCTTGTCTATACCATGAGACACTGTGTCAAAAATCACCAAACCCAAGGGCTAGAGAGATAGTTCAGTTGATGAAGGACTTGGTTTTGCAAGCATAAAGTCCTGAGTTCAATCTCCAGAATCCACACTTTAAAAAACTGGACACGGGCCATTGAGATGGCTCAGCAGGTAAAGGGGCTTGCCACCAAGCCTAATGACCTGAGCTCCATNGGTAGGATCCACACAGTGGAAGGAGAGAAACAACTATTCTAAGTTGTTCTCTGACATCTATGACATGCCACGGCACACATACACCCACAGAGATAAATAATCACAGTAAGTTATTTTTAAAAGCTGGGCATTGCCAGGCGGTGGTGGCACATGCCTTTAATCCCAACACTTGGAAGGCAGAGGCAGGTGGATCTCTGTGAGTTCAGGATCAGCCTGGCCTACAGAGCGAGTTCCAGGACAGGCTCCAAAGCTACACAGAAAACCCTGTCTCAAAAAACAAAAACATAAAAAGGCTGGGCATGGTAGTACGCATTTATAACCTCGGTGCTGGGGGAAGGAGACAGGTGAATCCCTGGGGTTCACTGATCAGCCGCTGTAGCCTAATTGGTAAGCTAAAGTCAGTGAGAGGCCCTGTCTCAAAACAACAATAACAAAAGATGGGTGGCAGCCAGGTGATGGTGGCGCACACCTTTAATCCCAGCACTGGGAAGGCAGAGGCAGGTGGATCTCTGTGAGTTCNAGGCCAGCCTGGTCTACAGAGTGAGTTCCAGGACAGCCAGGACTACACAGAGAAACCTTGTCTTGAAAAACCCCAAAAAAGAATTCTCATGTCAAAATGGATCAGGCAAACAGAAAGAAACAAATACACACAAAGTCTTACTTCTGCATGTGCTAGGGTGGAGAGCCAGGCTCTGCCACTTGCTAGAGTTTACCACAGGGTGAATGACTTCACTTCTCTCAACTTTGGCTTCCTCAGCTGTCAAATGGGGCCAAATTCCCAGCTGCACAGGGCTGTGTGAGAAGACAGACTGACGATAGATACCATTGGGCAGTAGGTCCTCTCCAGATGTTAAGCACACATAATTGTAAATGTTTTGCTTGTTTGTTTTTGAGACGGGATCTCATGTAACTCGGGCTGGCTTCAAACTCAGTCTGTAGCTGAAGATGGCCTTGAACTTCTCATCTTCCTGCCTCAGCTTCTCAAGTGCAGGGAACACAGGTATGAGCCACCACACAGTTTCTGCAGCATTGAGGATGGAACCCAGGGTTTTGCCTTCACTCTAGACAGGCACTGGGCTGGCTGAGCTATATCCCCAGCCACAATTTTCAACAGAAAAAATTGAAGTCTTTTGAAACTAAGAATTCGGACCTCGCTGCGTTGTATGGCTACCCCATTAGTGATATCAGCCTTGATGAACTTTGATGAGTCACAGGTAACGCCCAACGCATCCCAGCTTTGAGCCACCCCAGAAGGAGCAAGCCTTGGTCAGGGAGACACTGAGGCCCTCCTGCTGACCGAGTGCTCAGGCGAGAAGCCCTCCCAGGCAAAAGCCTGCCTGCCGGTCTAAGCTGCATCCCCACAGCATAGACAGCACCCCCTTTATAAGGCGCTGCAGCTGTGCAGGACTCCACATAAAGGCCATGATTTATTCCACACACCCGAACGGGGCCTAATTATACAGGACAGGACACAAGGACCCTACAGCAAGTGTCTGAAAGAATCCCCTCTCATCTGGCCCAAGACTCCTCAGCTCCAACCCTGGCATGCATAACAACACCCCACACACACACCACCCCCACCAGTAAGCTTGGGATCCTGGCCCGTTGCCATGGTAGCTGACCCCTCCCTATCCCCCGACTAGTAGAAAACCATACCCTTCTGAAATGTCCTGTTGTGTCTGTCAATTCCAGCCAAAGACCCCTACCCGGCCCAGTCCTTGCCCACTCCCAGGCTCCCAGGACAGTCACACACTTGGCCTCTGTGATGCTCTGTGGCCTGGCTGGGGGATGGGGGTGTGCACAATCTGAGGACACACTGGAATATTCAGTACATGCTCCGTGGAAGCAGACCCAGCTGGAAAAGCAGCCTACCCCACAAAGGACCCCTCAGGAATGAAGCAGCTTTTCAGGTTCGGAGGCGCTGTGGGCTCTCCTGCTCTCCTTAAATAGGCAAGCCTCCCTCCTACAACTACAAGGAGTCCACCTGGAGCACCACCCACGGCCAGCTCACAACTCACCTGCCTCCTGTCCTTTCCCTCCTGGGTCATCTGCAAGAGGTAAGGGGCAGGGGTGGGCAGGCAGGGTCAGGGAGCCTCTGGAGACTGGGCGGAGGTGACAGAGTGGAGACACCATGCAGTCACACAGGGCCCTGAGCTGTTTAACAATTTCCATGATCCTGAAATTCTTACTTTTTAGAATTATTATTATTTTTTAAAGTCATGGCTTAGGCTGGTCTTGAACTCTCTATATAATGGAGCATGACCCTGACCTCTTGCCCAGCTTCCAAGGGTTGGGATTACACTCGCTACCACACCCAGTTTATGTGCTAGGAGTCAAACCCAGGCCTCATGCGTACCGGGCAAGCACTCTACCACCTAAGCTACNTCCCCCCAAATTCTTACTTTTTGAAGGAGTTATGCATTTTCATTTTACTCTGAACCCCCAAAGTTAGGTAGAGTTGCTAAGAGCCTGATACTTGGCCCCCACCAATTCTTCAATGTTGGCTTGCCTGGTGAGCCTGCTCACTCTGAGTCCCAGGACCTCCCTGACCTGCTGGCCTGGTCTGCAGTGAGCAATATGTCACTACTTTTTGTCCACCTTCTGGCTCCTCCCGCGCTTGCTAGCAGGGCTCCATCAGGGCTGCACTGGACTTGCTTTCTGTCAGGGCACCTGAGGAGCCCAGTATCTGTGGAGTTTTCCACACTTAGCTGGCCAACTCCATTTTGACAAGGGTGGACAAAAAGTAGTGCCATATTGCTCATTGCAGACCAGGCCAGCAGGTCAGGGAGGTCCTGGGACTCAGAGTGAGCAGGCTCACCAGGCAAGCCAACATTAAATGACTGGTGGGAACCAAGTACTAGGCTCTTAGCAACAGATCCTACTTATTTACCCATGGGGAGTGGGGTTTAAGGGACCCCTCCCANAATGCTACCCCTGCCTTGGGGTGGGGTTAGAAAAGAAAATAAAGGCTCTCCCTGTCCTCACAAGCCCAGACAATTAAGCTTGATTCCCTTCCCCTCCGGTACTAACTCTAAGCCTGAGGGAGTGGATAGGCACAGCACAGAAAGTAACTTCCAGGTTCTGAGTCTTCCAGAAATTACCCAGGCCCTCCTTATTCACAGGGAAAAACCAAGCCTCAGCTGGATTTGGACTGTGATTGAAGTTCAAAATGCCAGAGGCTCAGCCAGCTCCAATGGACACAGAAAATCCCCCAAACACAGGAGTTCCCTTTAGTAGTTCAGCAGCTATGCCAAGTTTAGAATAGCTCCAATCCTCTCAAATTAGTGACAGGAGACAATGAAGGCATCAGAGGTCCTGCCTCTGACCTTGGAGGTGCATTCTGGGATCTCATAACTGGTTCTGTATTCCCTCCAGCTCTGTTCTCCTGTTCTGCTTTTAGCCACAACATGAATGGCCTGGAGACAGCCCTATCGAGTCTGACTGACAACTCCTCCCTGGCTTACTCTGAGCAATGTGGACAGGAGACCCCACTAGAGAACATGCTCTTCGCTTGCTTCTACCTTCTGGATTTCATCCTGGCTTTTGTGGGCAATTCTCTGGCCCTATGGCTTTTCATATGGGACCACAAATCAGGCACCCCAGCCAATGTGTTCCTGATGCACCTGGCTGTGGCCGACTTGTCCTGTGTCCTGGTCCTGCCTACTCGGCTGGTTTATCACTTCTCTGGGAATCACTGGCCGTTTGGGGAAATCCCATGCCGACTCACTGGCTTCCTCTTCTACCTCAATATGTATGCCAGCATCTACTTCCTGACCTGCATCAGCGCTGACCGGTTCCTGGCCATCGTGCACCCAGTCAAGTCCCTCAAGCTTCGAAGACCTCTCTACGCCCACCTGGCCTGTGCCTTCTTGTGGGTGGTGGTGGCTGTGGCTATGGCCCCACTTCTAGTCAGCCCACAGACTGTGCAGACCAACCACACAGTTGTCTGCCTGCAACTGTACCGGGAGAAGGCCTCCCATCATGCTCTGGCCTCCCTGGCTGTGGCTTTCACCTTCCCCTTCATCACCACAGTCACCTGCTATCTGCTGATCATTCGCAGCCTGCGCCAGGGTCCCCGCATAGAGAAACACCTCAAGAACAAAGCTGTCCGCATGATTGCTATGGTGCTGGCCATCTTCCTCATTTGCTTCGTGCCCTACCACATCCACCGCTCNGTCTACGTGCTTCACTACCGCGGAGGTGGGATTTCATGCTCTGCTCAGCGTGCCCTGGCCCTAGGGAACCGTATCACCTCGTGTCTCACCAGCCTCAACGGGGCCCTGGACCCTGTCATGTACTTCTTNGTGGCTGAGAAGTTCCGTCACGCCTTGTGTAACTTGCTCTGCAGCAAACGGCTCACAGGCCCACCTCCCAGCTTTGAGGGAAAAACCAATGAGAGCTCCCTGAGTGCCCGATCCGAGCTGTGAGCCTTGAGCTGTGAGCCTCCAGGAAGTCCTGTCACCAGGCCAGCTGTAGACTGTTGTAGGAGGACCAGCTGAGGCACACGCTACCAGAGTCAGCTAAAGAAGTCTATCTTCCCTTACCACTTCCTGAGCAAACAAACTAAAATGTCAGCAGTTCTTGCCCTGCTCCAAGGTCTTAACTGCAAGGCCATCCAGTCCAAGCAACTCCACCAAGAGGGAGGGCTAACTACAGGATGCCCTGCCCACCCTTCCACAGGGACTGGGTTGGCCTGCCTTATTTACAGCTCCCAGACACTCAGTGACTTCACTGGTGCTAAATAGGGAAGAGAGCCACAGGGACATTTCTGGAACAATAGGAATCTTTCTTCCCCACGAAACTTCCAGCTTCCCTCATACTGCAGATGCCCACAGCAACAAAGCGCTACAGAATAACCCAGAAAGCAAGCTGCCCAGGACCCAGAAAAGGGGGCAGCACAAATCCCAATGGAACAAGAGGGGCGTCTAATATTCCCTTTGAAGTGCATGGTATATCACGTATCCCTTACAGTGCCCTTGCCAGCCTTGGGAGATGATCTCATTCTGAGTTTAGGGGACACAGACTCTATGATAGCCACACATGACTACATTTCAGACTGATTGTGAGTCCAGCAAACACAGCTCTGGACTCTCCTGCTGTAACCATGTTCCCACACCTGCCTCTAGCCTGACAATGTCTGGAGTTCCTCAGTAGAAGGTGGCCTGGTCAGGCATATGACATAGACGGACAGCCATTAGAGCCTGCTGCAGGCAGGGAGCCAGGTGTGNGAACCTATCTCCAGCTCACTCAAACCCAGAGGAAGCATCTCCACTCTCTCCCAAGAGGCTTCTGCCAGCCTTGGCTGCCTGGATTTGAACTGTTGAACTTGTCAGCATGTGCTGACCACGCTAATGTATCCTTTTTTTGTACTTGTTTGTACTACTCTTGAGCATAATCAAGCCTTAAGGTGAAGGAAATTATTGTGCTAATTCAACATGANACTTGATGCCCTCCCCTGAAATTCTCTTCCCTTCTACCCAAGAATGACCAAGTAAGGCAATGTCCCCCTTATTGTGGTTCTGGTGACCCTGTGGTATGCCTGCCCCCAGGCAGACCTGAAGCCATGCATCATGGAGTTTCAAGTGGCATTCTAGGTTAGAAGGGCTCTCAAACTTAAACCTCCAACCGCACCCTGCCCATCAATAGAGAAACCCTATATTCTATTACAGTTTGTCTTCCGAAGCATGGGGTAGTGGCCCGTGCATGGCTCATCTCAGAAAGAGCACACCCTAGACTGATGCCCCTGATGCTCAGCTTTGCTTCTCACCAGGACAAGTGTCCTGTCCACCCTCGTGGTCCCTCACCAAGACAGCCTGCTGAATACAAGACCATGGCACCCTTACAGATGCCAGGACCAGTGTGAGGTCATGTGCCTCTCCAGNGGCATAGCAAAGGGACAAGATCACTGTAGGCTGAGACAGAGGGGCTTTGACAGAGAACCAAGTACCCAGACAGGAAGGACAGTCTTGTGGGAAGCTGGAGGGTCTCTATAAGGCAGCAGTGCCTTTTCTGGCACAGGGGATGCAGAAGCAGACTTGGGTCAGAGGAGGAGAAACTTGCAGCTCTGTTTGGGACCTGTCGTGTTGAAATCTCAAATGGAGATGCCACACAGGCAGGGGAATCGAGCAAAGCAGAGATCTAGAGGAGACCCCTGGATTGTCCAGATGTGCTATTGAGAGACCCAAGACTTCATCTTCAAGGGCANATATGGATACAAGTCCAAAGAACACCTCTGTGCGGAGGGAGGCTGGAGGAAGTTAGCATAGAACAGAGGTCTCACTGGGAGAGGAGGTGGTTTAGGCAAGAGGGCCCTGCTGTGAGACCACTGGAGTCAAGGAGAGGACCTGAGGATACCCAGGCTTCCTGAAATATAGAGGTCAGCAGCTATGCTCTGAAGGACTTCGGGGCACAAAGGTGTTGCTGGGAGCTCCTCAAAGCTTTCCCACCCATGTGGGAGATGAGGTCATGGCTGCAGGGGAGGTGTAGCACCCAAGTGAGGGAAGCAGGGGTGAGAAGAAAGAATAAGGCTTCTTGGAAGGGGAACTGCCAGAGCACCAATGAGGTTTACAGTTCTGAATTTAGAGTTAACTGGGCAACCTGGTTAAGGACCTTCTTCCAACATCCTCCAGCCATGTGCATACAGGGAGGAAGGCAGGCATCTGGGGTCAGCATGGTGTGGTAGCAGCAGGTGGGGGTGTCAGGGGTAATGGTGATTTGTTAATTTAAAACTCCTCATCCATCTGTAGCCACTCAAGACCCTTCATGCCTGCTGTCCCCAAAGGAGCCCCCTGCCCAGAGGAAGCCCTGTCTGTCCTCACTCTTCTACCCTTATCTCTATCCATGCCCCAGGGGCTGTGTTCTCCATCTAGGAGAGGTCCACGGCCAGGTCAGTACAGGACGCTGCAGAGCCTGGAAGGTGCCTGGTACTTCACTGGACCANGGCCCTTAGAGTGNGGGCAAGAGNCCCTCCTCTCTGCCCACAGCTGCCTCACCTGCCTGCATTCTTCACAAAGCCCAGGTCAGCCAGCTCCACGTCACACAGCTCACAGCGGAAGCAGCCTGGATGCCAGTTGGTGTTCATGGCCTTGATCACGCGTCCAATGACAAACTCACCTAGAAGAGGAGAGCTCTCAGCTGTCAGTCAGAGCATGCCCCACCCTCCGGCACCTCCCAAGTCCTGTGTAGCCTGGTGCTCCTTCCAGTTTAGCCTTGTCCAAGCACCCTTCCTTCAGGGACCTGAAGAGCAATGCTCAGAAGGGTAGAACAGGGTGATGAGTAAAAGTCTCCAGGTTAAGTAGTATGCCAGTAGTGCCTCTTCCCTACTTGTCCCCTCCCCACTTCCTAGGTGCTGTCACCAGCTCTTACCACAGAATCCGCAGCATGGAGCAAACAGCATTTGGAAGTCATGTTCACAGTACTTCCGGCCCTCAAACTGTAAATGGGGTCACAGACAAAAGATAAGCAAGTTATTCATCATCTCCAAGTCATTCATCATCTCCACAGTCCTTTGCTCCTAATACATAACGGGGGTCTGGGGTCTGGAGAAGAGAGCCTTCTAAAGCTAGCTAGAGCAGGGGACTGGCCCAGGCAGTTTAGCAGAGTGCTTAAAGTGAGGGTTTCACAGAGATGCTGAGGATCCGAGGCCAGCTCTCGGGGACTCTGCTGTCTGTTGAGGACCTGAGGATTCTGACAGTAGGCCAAGCTGAGGTGGGAATTGGGGCTGGGGAAAAACAGGTCAAATCTGAGTCACATGTGCCACTTTGTACTCCATGTGTGGCCAGATCAGTGTCCCCAGAGACTACAGAAGGCCCGTAGTGGGAAGAGGGAAGACAGAGAACACAGGAAGGGCCTGAGGAATTGGGGTGACAAAGAAAAGTACCCGAGTGCTGCAGTCAGCTGCTGTCATGTATTGTCTGCAAGCATGACCAAGGCTTGCCTCGGCCTTCCTCTCCCTTAACAATTTACTTTCTTAAAAAAAAATCTGGGGCTGGGATGTGCCTCAGTTTGTAGAGTGCTTGCATAGCATGTAGGAAGACCTTGTTTCTGTTCACAGGACTGCATGAACAGGGTGTGGGGTGCATCTCTGTAATCCCAGAACTTGGGAGATGGGAAACCCTTGTTTCTGTTTACAGGACCACATGAACAGGGTGGGGGGTGCATCTCTGTAATCCCAGCACTTTGGAGATGGAAGTCGGGGGGACCAGAAGTTCAGAGTCATCCTTGATAACTTCTTTCTCCTAAAGCCATACATGCAGCTCTCCCAGTGAGCCGCAGAAGCTGCCGAGGATTGAACTCCCTCAGCGGCAATATCTCCCAGACACCCACTGTGTGCTTTGCTTGGTTCTGGTCTAAAACCTGTTGCAGAGCTCTCCCCAATGCTCTGCTGCCTCTACAGTCAGTCAGTATCTCTCAGGAGCCTGGAAAGCACCAGGAGATCCTCATCTGACATGCGGGCCACATGCCCACATCCGTAAACCCNTCAGCCCCCCAAGAGAGCACAGCCCCCTCTGAGCTCTGGCCCCCGCTCCACTCCAGCCCAGTGGAGTGCAGTCAGTGTTTAACCAACTCTGGGGGGAGGCAACAGAGGCCCTGACTCTGGGTCTGCCAGATGCTGTGGTGTAAATCCTACTGCCAGGCTGGTACCATGCCGATGTCACAAATGGCACCACACAGGCAGAAATAATCTCAGACACATAAATGACATGAAAGTCTAGTGAAATAATGGGAAGTAGGACATTTTAAGTATTTGTTATCTTCATTTTTAATAAAATGCTATACCCCTGTACACTGATGTGGTTTACTATATGTGTGTGTGTTTGTGTATATGTAGGTGCCCCCCTGCCTTTGGGAACAGGGTCTCTCACCAGCCTATGATAGGCTCAGCAAATAGGCTAGACTGACTGGCTGGCCTGTGAGCCTCAGGGACCCACCTGTCTCTCTACTTTCTCCAGCACAAGCCATCGTGCCCTGCTTTTTACATTGGTTCAGGGGATTAAACTCAAGAGCTCATGATGCAAGGCGGGCACTCAAGGCATTTCCTCGGCCCACGCATGAGTTACTTTTTAACAACAGCTGTGTTTAGAAAGGACTTAACTACTTGCTCTTATGAGCCGGTGTGGGCAATTCAGGACCCTTTACTTTTATCTGAACTATCTCAATCCTCAACGACCCCACTCCTGGTCCCACCTGGTATCCCAGCGTCTCTCCCAGCTGGCTCACAGCCTCTGTACGGCGCAATGCCCAGAGCCTCCCTCTGTCTTCCACTTTGTTTTTGAGACAGTCCCATTACATAGCTTCCCATGATCTGGTGTTACAGGCACATGTCACAAGCCTTGAATCAGAGGGGTCTTCTTCACGTGTTGGACAATGGTGTGACTCGTCTGTTCCAAACCCAAGTGGCTCCAATCTCTTACAGAAAAGAAGCTCAAGACCCCAAAGGAGAGCCACTAAGATAGAAAGATGGAGAGTCTCTATCTACTGCCTGCCACTCTCCCGCTCACCTCCATGCTTCTACTTCTACCACACCAGCCTCCCCACAAATACCCCACAGGCTTCCACTTCAGTACATATGCCGTGCCTTCTGCCAAGATCTCCTGCAGAGGAGTGTGTGTGTGTGTGTGTGTGT
>LZPO01034852.1:628034-640130 GCA_001675575.1 Neotoma lepida
TGTGTCTGTGCCTGTGTCTGTGCCTATGTCTGTGTCTGTGTGTCCCTTCTCTTCCGGCCTCATCCAACATCACTAGTTAGTTATCCAACTCCAACCACGAGAATCCTTATTTCTAAAGCATCCTCACCAGATAACAGAATCACTTAGCCATTGCATTTCTATCTGACCCAATGGAGAGCAAGCCATGGTGGGGTTCTTCCTACTCCAGGACCTGCCCAGAGCCTGTCCAGGGATGTCTTGACTCCAGAAGTTCCCAGGTGAGGGATAGGTCAACACCATGTGTGACACTCAGCCTTGCTGCCTCAGAGCTTGGCCAGGTCATGGAGCAGCCACAGACTCTTCAACAACAGGCTTCTACTGGGAGCCTCCTCACCTCATAGAAGAGCCCCTCGGGGAACGGCCGGAAGCACTGTGCACACACGAAGCAGTGCTCNTGGTAGAGTTCCCCATTGCTGTTGATGATGCGCTCTGTGGGAGCAAACCGGGCCTGGCAGCGCTGGCACATGGCATCGGCCAAACATTCAGACATGTTGCTAGAGGGGACAGAAGGAGAAGAAGGTCAGCATTGAGCAGCAGACTTGCAGGGCTGGCCCAGGAACACATCCCTGCTTCAAGCGTTCAGGTGGATCTAACCTTTAATGGCGACAAACATGACACAAAGTTGTAAACGTCCTTAAAACATGAAATTTTGTATGTGTGGGTACATGTGTATGGGNGTGGAGATCTGCAGGGCTGCAAGCCAGAGGCCAGGTTAAGTTGTTGTTCCACAGGCACCATCCACATTTTTCTGTGGCAGCATCTCACACTGACATGGGACTCACCAAGTAGGCTAAGCTGGCGGACTAGCAGACACCAAGGATACACCTGGCTCTCTCTGTGTGCCTCCCCACTGTGCTGGGATATAATCCCGTGTCTTCATACCTGACCCTTCCACTATAACCTCCCCACCATGATGCCTGACATATCTAAAGTCATGTGCTGGTCAGTTTTTGTCAATTTGACACAAACTGGAAACACCTGGGAAGAGGGAACCTCACCTGAGGAATTGCCTCCATCAAACTGGCCTTGAACATGCCTAGTGGGCATTTTCTTAACTAATGGTTCAGGTTGGAGGGCCCAACTCATGGTAGGTGATCCTGGGTTTTTAAGAAGGCAGCTGAGCCAACCGTGGGCAGCAAGCCAGTGAGCAGCTCTCCTCAGTGGTTTCTGCCTCGGCTCCTGCTTCAGTTCCTGCCCTGACTTCCCTCAAGAAAAATGGTGATCCAGTGTGTAAGCCAAACACTTCCTCCAGTAGCTTTTGGTCAAAGTATCCTAGCGCCGCAACAGAAGGAAACTATGACACACTGTGAGCAACGTAAACTCTTCCACTCCTGAGCAGTATTTTTGTCACAGGAACAAAAAGCTTACACACAAAGGAGCAAAGACTTCTGCAAGGAAGGGGAGACGAGGGGGCACGGCCAGGAAGACAAGGAAGGGAAGATGGGGGGCCCAGGGCTAGGAAGACAAGGAAGGGGAGACGAGGGGGCACGGCCAGGAAGACAAGGAAGGGAAGATGGGGGGCCATGGCTAGGAAGACAAGAAAGGGGAGATGGGGGGCATGGCCAGGAAGACAAGAAAGGGGAGTTGGGGGGGCACAGCCAGGAAGACAAAAAAGGGGAGATGGGGGGGCACGGCCAGGAAGACAAGGGCTCTAGACTCATTCCACACAGTCCAGTCCTGACAGCTCCAGCCAGCAGCTGCTAGAATTGAAGAAAGCAGTGGCCTTTCTGTGTTCAGTCAGTGAAGTGTTTGCCACACAAGCATGAAGACGTGAGTTCCAGACCCCAGAGTCTCCCATACACACACACATACAGACATATACACACAAACACACACACAGGCACACACACAAACACCCATCCACACACACACACACACACACACACACATACACACAGGCACACACACACAAAGTCAAGCATACTGACACCCACTTAGAGTCCCAGTGCCAGGGAAGTAGAGACAAGCACATCTCTGCAGCTCACTGGCCTGCCAACTTAGCCTACCTTGGTGAGAGCCAGGGAAAAGTGAGACATTCTCTCACACACACAAAAAAAATTAAGGTGAAGATCTGAGGAGATGGCTCAGTGAGTAAAGCCACTTGCCACATTGCCACACAAGTGTGAGGACCCGAGTTGGAATCCCTGGAATCCATGCACAAGACAAGGACAGTATCTCAAGTGTCTGTAGTCCCTGAGTTCCTATCGGGAGGTGGGAGACAGGGACAGGAGAATTCCCAGAAGCTTTCAGGCCAGCTAGGCTGATGTGCCCGAAGTGGAAGGTGAGGACCAATATCCAAGGCTAAGGGTGTGACAGCACATCTGCACACAGTCCAGGGCTAANCAGATCTCAAACTGCATAAAGAGAACAGTCGTTGTCCCGTAGCTCTGGGTGCTTTTCAGAGTTCCCCAGCTGTGACCAGTCCAGGGAAGGCCTGTGGCCTCCTGTACTCCCTGCCAGAGGGCAGAGGGTCAGAGATGGATGGACTTTCCATGCTCTCCTTCACACAGTCAGCCCTAGAGCAGAGAGCAGCCTGTCCAGCTAGCCTCTGAGGAGACAACCAGGCCCCCACTCTCAGAGCACAGCACTCCTGGTTTCTGAGAACCAAACCCAGAGTTGAGCATGTGTACTACCCCGCTCCCTTTCCTCAACCTTCACCTTCTGTGCTCCAAANACTCATAGTCTGGACAGATGACACACGCTAAATTATCACAAGACATCCCTAAGCTTGACAATAATAGGGCAGTCTGGGATGAGATGAGGGATTCCTTCTGCTCCAAAGACACTCAAGTACAAGGGTGGGGCCTGCTGAGGATCACCTGGGACCAGACTCGCGCCTCTTCCTGTCCCCTTATCTTCCAGGGTGTCTCACAGGTCTGGCCATCCTAAACAATTTCTTCCTCCCCTCCAATCCCTGCAGACAAGTGAAAGGGCCTGGGAAGAAGGACGATGGGATTTCTTTAAAAAGTTCTCCTTGAACCTGGCATGGGGGCACACCCCCTTTAATCCCAGCACTTGGAGGGGAGCAGAAGCAGGTGGATCTCTGAGTTTGAGGTCAAACTGGTCTACACAATGAGTTCCAGGCCAGCCAGGTTATGTAGTGAGACCCTGTCTAAAACAAAGGGTTTTATTTTCTTTTTTCCCATTTATTTATTTATGATGTGTGTGTGTGCATTATGCATATGTGTGTGTGTGTCCCTGTACCTTGTCACCATGTGTGGGGATCAGAGGACATCTGGCAGGAGTTGGTTCTCTCCTTCCACCATGTGGGACCCTGGGATTGCACTCGGGTCATTAGGCTTGGTGGCAAATGTCTTAGCCTGATCTTGAACCTGATCTTCCTGTCTCTACCTTCTGAGGGCTGGGAATCAACCAAGGGCTTCATGTACGCTAGGAAAGAACTCTACCAACTACATCCCTAGCCCATGCATCAAAGCCCTGTGAACTTAGTACCCTCATCTGTAAAATGAGTCCAACGTCGGCTGTCTATAAAAGGCAATGCCTGCAGGAGAATCTGTGTTACGCACAAGCTACTTCCTGCCTCCACCACTGGGTCTTTGCTGAGTGTCTGCACTATTTCAGGCACTAGCCAGGTTCAGGATAAAGAGAGGCTCCCTGTGCAAAAAGCATAGTCTCTAAGGTTCCAGTGGAAGCTTCCTTCAACCAGCAGCTGCCAGCCCTGGAACGATTTGGCCTGTCTCCCTAGCCACATCAGCATCAGAGGTCACCAGGCTGCGCACAGTAAACGGGGTTTGACACAAAGACAGCCCTATTCCTCATCATGTGGATACCGGGAAATTAACANGCTGCCTTGGACAGCTATACACAGGATGCATTTTCACCATCAGAAACATATTCCAGGAGCTGAGGATGTGGCTCAGTTGGCGGAGTGCTTGTCTCAAGTGCAAGAAAGTCGTGGACTGGACCCTTAGCACTGCTTAACACTGGATACGGTGGCTCACTCCTGTAATCCCAGCACCGAGGGAGTAGAGGCAGGAGGATCAAGGCCATCACTGGCCACATAGCAAGTTGGGGACCTACCTGAACTACATGAGACCCTGTCCGAAAAGGAAAAACAGGAAAAGCAGAAAGGAGCAGAGAAGTAGGAAAGGACAAGGAAACGTATTCCTATCTGAATCTCCAAATCCACCCAACACCTGTCAGAGGTAACACCTTTTTAGAAGCCTTAGTCATACCCCTTTGGTCCAGCTGCTCTGTTTCCTTTTATCAAGAACAGTTCAAGCATGTCACACCTGTCACAACAGATGGCTGGCATGAAGTATGAACCAGCAGTTCAAAGAAAGCCAACATCGGGCGTTGTATAAACATGTGTATACACACTCCTGGGATCCCGCTGCAGCCTGAGTTTCTTTACAGGGCCCACATCCCTCCTTGAGCCTTGGTCATGTTGCTTGTTATATCCACCCTGAGGTCACCCTCAGTTCCCTGGTCACCTGTACCCCGGCACCACAGTTCATACCAGATACAACCAAAGTTGACCAGGGAGGGCTCCATTCCAGCTGGCCACATGCAAGTGAACCACAGGTCCCTACCTGAGCAATGAGATTGCCTAGGCTGTGCTGGCCTGTGCTGGGTCCCTGAAGAAGAACCAGCATACGGCAGTCACTTTGCAGATAACCACTGATAGCAGATAGCAGCTGAGTCGGTGCTGCCTCCCCAATACCTTCCTGCTGTCTCTGTTCTCGGACAAAGATGGTGTGTGTGCGCACAGGCATGCGCATTTGTGTTCCTGTGGGTGTGGAGGTCAGAGGTTGAGGTCAGCTGTTTTCTTCTCCACCTTATTTTTTAGACAGGCTCTCTTATTGGACCTGGAGCTCACAAGTTCAGCTAGGCTGGCCAGTGAGCTCCAGAGATCTGCTTGTCTCTGCCTCCCTGGCACTGGGGTTACAGACAAGAGGCCAGCTTTTTTTTTTTTTTCTTTAAAGATGGGTGCTGGGGATCTGAACTTTGGTCCTCCTGCTTGCACAGTAAGCACTGTATCAACTGAGTCATTTCTTCAGCTCCACAAAGACCTTTTTCAGGGCTTTAGATCCCCTGTCAGACTTCCCTGTCACTGGCAGGACTTCCAAAGAACCTGAATGATAGCAACCTCCGGGGGTCTTTCTCTCCCTGTACTACCAGGTCCTTACCCTGCCCACCTGTGACTGTAGCTCCCTGGCTCTCCCTCCCCCAACGTCTTCCTCCACCTCCTCCTCTGGGGCCCCTTGTTCCTTAATGCCGATGACCCTATGTCCACTGCCCCATTGCCCCCTCTCTCTAGCTTTTTACAGCTCTGTTCCAGCCAGATGGCCCTGGGGCAACATGTATAGGAGCCATGTCCTCTGTTCTCTCTCCTCAGGGACTCCCAGAATCCCCCTAAGCCCAGGTTAACCCTCTGAGCTACTGTGGGGACCATCCCAAACCCTGCTGACCCCATCTCCCTTCTCTACCTTGTCAAGTTTCTAGGGAATCAAGCAGTTGCTGCTTTAGAGTCTGTCTAACNTGTGCTGGAGTCACAGCCATATTTTGGTTAGTGATGTTCTTGACCACTACAGCCCAGGTTTGGGCCTCTATAAGGTGACACTAAAATCACCCATTCTGTAGCTGAGGATGTGGTTCAGAGTGCTTGCCTAACGCTCCCAAAGCCCTGGGTTCAGCCCTCAGCATGGCATAAAACCAAGTCTGTGATCCCACTACTTGGGAGACGAAGGCTGGATCAAAAGTCCAAAATCATCCTTGGCTACATTGTGAGCCAAGGCTAGCCTGGGACACATGAGACTCTATCTCACAAAATAAAATAATCTCAATCTGAAAGTCACCACAAGGATGACATGGGACAACTGGTCTCTGGTGCCTATCTTCAGTGCTTTAACCTACGCAAGCCTTGGAATCTCAGACTACATCAAAACCCACTCCAACAAGTGGCGCCTGCTCCCCCCACCCTGTCTCCAGCCCAGCCCTGTTCCTGTGCCTTGGCTAGCCAGCCTCTCAGAAGGACCAGGAGGAGTTTCCGAAGCAAGTACTGCAGGCCAGGTTCAAGCTTTTCCGGCCATTGTTGTCTGCAACTCCGCCCAGCCTCTCACCATTTACCCGAACTCTTTGCAAGCCTTGTTTGCCCCAGTGGGGCGCTGCGGGTGCAGGCCCCCACCCAGCTAGCCCACCTGACCATTAGCCCTAGCGCGGCTGTTAGCCGCCTCCCTCTGGTATGGCATAGCAATGAAAGCCTCCTCCGCCCGACAGGAGCTCGAGTTACTGGCTGGATCGCTAAAGGGCAGCCTCAGATCTGAATAGAAAGGATATTGTTCCTGCTGCCACTTCGAGGTCAGCTCCCAGAAAGCAGGGCCTGAGGAAGGGGTCTGGGCCTGGGCAGGTCCCAAAACAGGGCCAGGTTCTATCTGTCCCTATACAGTGTGGAGCCTGAGCTCCTGGGCACACTGCAGTGGGGAGTGCCGAGTACAAGCCAACACTTGGAATGGTTAAGAAACTGCTGGCCAAGCAGGACTTGATAGCATATGCCTTTAATCCTAGCACCCGGGAGCCTGAGACCAGAGGTTTTCTGTGAGTTCAAGGCCAGCTTCATCTATATCGTGAGTTCCAGGCCAGCCAGGGCCACAAAATGAGACCCTGTCTAAAAGTTGAAGAATACGAATAAGAAGAAATAATAATAATAAAAGAAACCAGCCACAGGCCCCACACAAGTGCTCAAGCCACCTTGCTTCTTTCTCTGAGAGCTTGCGCATGAATGCCAACTTCAGAACCCAAACCCTGGGCTCCTGTCCCCTAGGATCTCAGCCAACCAAGAGCTAAGTGTCCATGCTTGAGAATGGCTCAGCTGGTAAAGCACTTGCTTTGCTAGTGTGAGGACCTGAGTTCAGACCCCCAAAACCAACTTTAAAAATCGAGTGCAGTGGTTCACCACTTGGAATCCCACAGTGGTGACATGAGGGGGGCATGCCCAAAGCAAAGTAGATCTCTGGAAGCTCCCTGGACAGCTATCTTGGATAATGTGGTGAACTTCCAGGCAAATAAAAGACCCTGTCTCAAAAAAATGTACCTGAGGAATAACATCAAAGGTTGTCCTCTGACTGCCATACACGTTCCATGTTCCATGCACACTCACCCCATGTATTCAGTTGTNCATGAATGCACACACACAAAGGGTCAAGCATTCCAAAAAGGAGCCCACACTGTCAGTATTTAGAGAAGCCCTTGTGATTTTTACTTGTAGAGAATGACACCGTGACTTGTCACCCAAAGACAACTACCCTAGGGGAGTGTAGGAGCCATGGCCACTGCTGCCTGAGCTGTCACTGTAGTCACTAACGCAGAGGCAGAGCAGGGAACTCTGGGCTGCACTGTGAGCCTTTTGAGTAAGATCACAAAGCATGAGTAGCATCTTCCCAGGCCATCCTAATGAAACATTTGTCATTGCTCCTGACAACCAAGGGTCACCAGACGACTGAGTCCAGGGCAGCCTTCTGCACTCAGGTGCCAAGAACACACATCAGCAAGCCCAGAGACAGAATGGTACTTATTAACAAGCCCTGCCCAGAATATCATTTGTAAGGGCGGCCAACTCCAAGGCTGCCCAACAATGATTGATTCAACAAATATTTTAAAGGACACTTAGAGGCTGAGTCNGGAGGAGACAAAAGGCTCCAAATGCCCACATGCCCACTTCCTGATGTAGATAGCTGCAAATATGCAGCAGCTTAGGGAAAGAGTTTGGTAGTCAGCATTAAATTCATGCCTCCAAACTATCTCAGCCTCTCCCATACAGAAGCCTTAAATGCTAGAACCCAGGACTCTCCACAGCGTACCATTTTAAAGACATATGAGTGTCGTGGTGCGCACCTGTAACCCCAGCACTCCAGAGGTAGAGGCAGGAGGATCAGAAGTTCAAGGTTGTTATCTTCAACTACATTTGGAATAGGAGGCCAGTCTGTCTTTAATATTTATTTGTTTGTGTGTGTGTATGTGTGTATGATAAAGCATGTGACTGAGTCATGTGATCTTGCTCCATGTAAGGGAGGAATCACAGTGGTGAAGAGACATGCAGACNCTGTCCTCTTCAGTAGCTTCTGTTGGAAAAGTGAGAAGGNGGGTGTGCGGAGGAATGAGATTAAGTGGCTGGCTAATCCTTCTTACAGCTTGCAGAACTCAAGGCAAAAAGTGTATAAATTATATCTATGCTAAGGAGCTCTTCCAAGGATCCAAAAACACAGACCCCTTGGGGAGAATCAGAGAGTGAGGAGGAAGAGAACGTGATAGAAACTATAGAAGATAGCCTTGTTTGAGCCTTAAGAGAGAATGGAGACTCCATGATTCAGCATGCACATGGGGGCATTAACAGAGGCTCAGTATGGGCAACTGTGGTAATGAGGGAATACTATGTTTGAACTGCATGAACTGGGGAAGCCTTCTATACACACAATGAAAGTTTGGACCTGAGCTGGGCAAGACAGTGCAAAGGGGTGAGACCCATTGGGGTGAGGAGTCACCCCATGGAAGTGACCCCATGGAAGCAGCAGCACTTTGAGATGAAGCAGTGAGATGGTTCACAGAGAATGGCTGTGGATTATGGAGGGTGTCGTGGAGGAGGGTCTCCCACACACAGCACTACACCACACACAACTGTAGTCGTTGATATTGACGGTTGCATTGATACCATTTANAATCGCCAAACTGGCCTCTGGGGTCCTGAGTTGCATAAGGAGAAGGTTAAGCTGAGCACCAGCAGTCACCCACTGTGTTTTCTGAATGCACACACAACTGAACCAGCTGCCTCACATCCCTACTGCCAACGCTTCCCAGTCATGATGGACTGTGTCTTCTCAAACTGTGAACCACAGTAAATGTCTCCTTCCTCAAGTTGCTTCTTGTTGAGTATTTGGTTACATCAACTTTGTTCCCAACATCGTTCTTTTGAAGAATATGTAATAGAATTTGGGAGGGGGGTGGGGGGGTTGCTAATGTTTCTTTTTAAGCATTCCTTTAGCTCTCCAAGACCAACTGGTATTTGNTTGGAGTGGATAATGGTGGGCCTTAAGAGATCCTGCTTACACTCTGTAAAAGGTTCGCTTATGTAATGCTAACCCTGGCATGTCTGGGAGATCTCTCAAAGCATCTGAAAGAATGGTATAGACAGAAGTTTAGGACTTTACAGGAGCACATTCTTCATTAATACTACTTTCAGTTCTTTGAAGAGCAATACATCACACTTCAGCAATTATCATTTTAGCCAGGGAAGCCACTTACTTGGTCTTGGGCTTTTCTTGAGAGCTTGCTTAGAGATTCTACCACTTCAGGGAAGCNCAGCTGTGACTACCACAGAATCTGGCTTTGAAGTCCCAAGGCCATTACACTACCTCCTGGCTGGGTCCTTCTCTCACCATGGTGCCNTCTCTTCCTCAGCAATACACATGGCTCCAGCCCTCTCNGGCCTGCTTTCCCTACCCCAGCCCTTTCCTGGGCCTCTCCAGTTCTTCTCCTAGACTGGTCTACACCTAGAACACCCTTTCTTCCTCTCACATCTGCTAAAAATCAGGCCTTCACCAATGCTCCCTGCTGTGTATCCCACCTATTAGTGACCTGTTCTTGTAACTGAGATGAAGATGTTCTCAAGAGACATTTGTGTCTCTCCCTTTGGCTATCAGACTTTTTTTTGAGACAAAGTTTTTCTGTGTAACAGCCCTGGCTTTCCTAGAACTAGCTCTGTAGACCAGGCTGGCCTCGAACTCACAGAGATGCCCCTGCTTCTGCCTCCCAAGTTCTGGGATTAAAGGCTTGTGACACCACACCTGGCTTGGCTATCTGACTATTGAAACAATGATCCCCAAGAAATCAGAATTGCTCCAGGATTGTCATCATGGGGAAGAAAGATTCTGAAGCCTGGGGTGAGCCAGAAGAGGGGCTTGTTCTTAGGAAGAGATTTCACATGATTCTGACAGCTGTCAGGCTGTCTTGNAGGAGAGACTGGAGCTGAGACTGTGACAGGCCAGTGGTGGGCATGGCCACACCCTGACCAGGACCTCTTATCCATGCATTCCTCTTGCCTTCTTTTAAACCTGNCCTTCATGTCAGGACCCTGAAGATGGATTAGGGTGGGAGACAACTTGGGCATTGACAGGACCCCTTCTTCTCTTCCCAGTGTGACCACACTGAATAATTTTCCTTTCCCTGTCTTTCATTATTGTGTATTTAATCGGCCCACTGAGGAGGTGACTGACAGAGCCGAGGCCCTGGCTCTAACAGCTCCAATAACATTCTGTCCACTCCACCTCCAGGAAGCCCTGGCCTTGCCTCCCAACTCCATCCCCTCAGCCTCCCTGGCTGCTGGCCTCCTGGTTGGCTTCCCAGTCTCTTTACAGCCCTCTCTCCGCACAGCGTCAATGGGGGCATTTACAAAGGATGCTACTCCAGGTCTTCTTTGGTGGCTCCCNACAGCCCTCCTTCTGCTCTTGCCTGCCACTGCCCAGGGGAGAGGTGACAAAGAGGGTCCTGAGGGGTATGAGCAGAGAAGTTGTATCCTTGCAGTCTGGCTAGGACTGNTGGGATTCCAGGGTCCAAGCATGAAGACCTGCCCCACCTCACTGAAGCAATGGACACAGAGCATGTGACATGGAGCTAAGGAACCCCCACAGTTCCTAGGACAAGAAGAGACTCACCCACTCCAAAGTCTGAGTCAGATTTGTGTTTCTTCCAGACAAGCCTGGCTAGGANCTCTGTGTGTACAAGGGAGGGAACTGTGGTGGACGCAGTGTCATCTCNTAGCTACTTAAAACACACCAACAGGGAAATGCNTNAAGGCAAGAACTGAAGAGAGCCACCAAAATGTTCAAAGAGGGCATCACTGAGGAGGGGCACNGTGAACATTCCCTGTGCTGCTGAGGTCCCCGTGTCGAGGGGTTTCTCTCTTCTCTAGGATGAGCAATAGTACCCAGAGCAGAAAGCAGCTCGATGTGCCCTATGACCCCGTGGCCAGCAGATCTGCTGATCTCTGTTCCCACCACCAAAAACCTTCCTGAAGGTTTTCTTCTTGCTGGCTGCCCATGACCAACCAATCCAGAGAGGGCTGAGGGACCCAGGCTTAACAGGTGCCTCATGCCTCTCCTCGGGATCCCACTTCCAGCTAAGATATAGTTGGGTGCCTGGCTCTGTGCCTGCTTTTCTTTCAAAGCTGAGGGCTGAGTGTGGAGAGCCAAGAAAATGGTAAGATTTCTGCCAGGAACTGGGGGTAGGGGACAAGCTGAGGAGCACACAGAAGTGACCACAGCAGTCTGTGGGAAGACCTTTACCACCTTCCTGGGGTGGGTGGGACAGGTCCTTGCGTTGCACTGCAGAAGGCAGCAGTCTTCACACTGGGAGAGTACCCAGAGCTGAGGCTGGGGAGGAGGCACTGGGAAGCAGGAGGGCGGGGCTGGTCTCACTCCAGGATACATAGTGTTTCCAAATCCAGGGCTACCCGAGGACTCCCAGCCACAGCTTCAGCAGTCAGCAGCAGTGTGTCCTTGAGGCAGAAGACTGTCCTGTGCCTCAAGGGATCTTCAGGCCACTAGCCCACACTACTGCTTGTTGCCCTGACTCCCAAGATCCTTTACCAAAGATTGCAAAAGGGAAAAGGCTCCCCAAGAGCCCCAGTGTAGCAAGGCACAGTGCAGAAAAAGCACTCCTGCCAGCTCTTGGCTATGCCTTTCCAGCCCAGCTTTGAACCACACACTTGTACCCAGCCATACTCCAGAAGGAACGGCAGAAGCCTACACTGGCTGGACTCCTGTGGACATGTGACCCACCTCCCGAACCTCTGGAACCTGGATTATCTCATCTGTGAAATGGTGAGAAGGGACCTTAGAACCTCCCCCAGGGGCAGACTGGNGAGATATTCCCTGCCCCTCCCCAAGCCTCCACACTTAGGGTTTAGAGGCAGTTCCCCACAGATCCCTACANACTGTTTACACNCGTTTCACAGAGGAGGCAATGGCAGGCTCTTACAGTGACTATCACCCAGGATCACACAGGGTTGCCAGGAAAGTCCAGGGCTCTCAGCCACATTTTAAT
>LZPO01034852.1:646836-674116 GCA_001675575.1 Neotoma lepida
AATTCACCAGATTCTTAAAGAAGAACTGATACAGTTTCTTTTTGTCAATTCAGTTCATATCTCTGACGTACATGTTGGATGAAGCTTAATACGACTGGTAGTTAGATGTTCAGGCCAAGCAGAATAGATATTTTTCTCTTTACCATTTTAGTTAGCACACAAAATTAGTTTAAGCATGACATTTTTATACATATCATTGTACTTTGTTCACATTTGTTCCCTATCATCTTTCTTGCTCCCTCTGTGTGCTGTCTCTTATACACATCTAGATGTGTATAAGAGACAGGTGTGTGTGTGTGTGTACATACACATACATGTGGAGGCCCGGAGGACAAGCTCTGGAGCCGTCTGACGTTTTTCTTTTTCTTTTTTTAGACCCAAGGGTCTTGCTGTCCCTGCTTCCTTAGCACTGGAATTACAGTGGGCCTCAGTTTTTCACAAGTCCTAGGGATGAAACTGAGGCCCTCCTGCTTGCAAGGCAAGAACTTTATCGACTGAGCCATGTCCCCAGTCCTCCTTGCTTCTTTAAAGTTTCATTGTTCTCTTAGACTAGGTCTGGACCAAGGAGCTCCACAAGTTCCCAAAACTCTGAGGAGGAAAATACCATTCTGCCTGTGCCTCTGACCTGGGAGAGATGCCATCCAACAAAAGCAGTTGCAAATGACCTTTAATACTCAGGAGTGCCACATCTCTGCATCTCAGACCATCTCAACTTCGGTCACCCAACCGGAAGCCACTTTGGGGCTGGGGATGTGGCTGAGTGGGCAAAGCGTTTGTCCAGCATACACAAGGCCCTGGGCTCCATCTCCAGCACAAAGGGCTACAACCAGAGCCGGCTGAGCACACAGACAAGAGTTTCCCCCTGCAGGGCCACAGCCACTCACTATCTCTAAAACCCTATCACCTACAAACCAAGACACATTTTGCTTCTTCTTTCCCATTGTGACAACCAATCCTTACCAATCCTGACGGGCAACCCTTCCCCAAGAGCTTCCCCTAACTCTTTCCCAAAATGGTCAGCAGCCCACTCTACCATCCCCCAAACCCAACGTATCTCCAGAGGAGGCTCAGTGTGCCGCCAAGGTGAACTACCACACTGACCAGCCCTAGGAGGGCAGGAGGCCTGGAGCTGTGCCCTTTCCCCACCTAGCAGCATGAACACAAGCACTTAGGGCATGAAGGGNGGCAAGGAGACTCAGGGTTGGGGAGGAAGACCAGAGCTGGCTAGCAGAAGGACCCTCCCAAGTCTAGCACTCCCACATCACAGCTTCATTTCTTTACCTTGATGGCTGAGACGATGCTCTGCCTCCCTGGGGCCCTCCTTCCCTGAGAGCTGCCAGCAGCTCCTCTGGGGGCAGTAGCAGCTGCCCAGCCTGTTTGGCACAGCCACTCGGAGAAAGACTGGGCGGTAACCAAAGTGTCCCACTGCTGCAGCTCCCGGGCGCTCCTCTCTCACCTCTGCCTAGGCAGGAGACTTGGCCTGAGGTCCAAGCCTAGAAGGTGTGGCCGGAAGCACTTTGGGGTCAGCTAAGGACAAGCTAGGACAGAAGTTTAGGAAGGAAAGGCCTGCCTCCCTAGAGATCCAGGATGGCAAGACAAAAGGAGTGAGAGCCGTCCTCTGATCTCAGAGGGGCTGGCAAAGACAGCTGTCAACGTGAATTCTTCTTGGGGTAAAGAGGTCATGAGCGCTTGGTAAGGTCAATGTTCACGGGGCAGATGGCCAAGAAAACGGAGCCCATGGTGCCTAGGGAGATGAACATACGCCCTCAACCTCATTTACCAAGGTTGCTAAATGCCTTTTTTTTTTTTTTTTTTTTTTTTTTTTTTTTTTTTTTTTGTTCTGTGATGCCTCCTGCTCAGTATTGCTTGCTCTGAAAGGAGGAAAGTCTCTGGACCTTTTATTTTATCTTAATGATTTTCTTTTCTAGTTTTCTGCTATGAAACTCTTACTGCGTTGGAAAATGTACATGGATAGGAAGAAGAAAAGTCACCTCCGGACTTGGTGTTCACTGGCTTGTGTTGTTTACTGTTTTTGTTTAAATATTTATTTTTATGTGTATGAGTGCTTTGCCCACTTGCATATATGGGCACTATGTGTGTGCCTGGTGTCCTCAGATGCCAGAACAGGCACCAGGTTCCCCAGAACTGGAGTTGCAGATGGTTGTGAAACACACCATGTGGGTGCTGGAACTGAACTCAGGTCCCCTGTAACAGCAGCAATTCCTCTTAGTCACTGAGCCACCTCTTCAGCCCCTTTGGTTTTGTGTTTTGAAAACAAATTTCTTTAGTCTCCTTTAGCCCAGGCTGGCCTTGAACTCACTGTGTAGCCCAGGATGACCCTGACATTCTCCTGCCGCCATCTCCCTGGTGTTGGGATTACAGCTGTGCACCGCCATACCTGGCTTATCCTTCTCTAGGGATGAAATCTAGGCATTATTCATGGGAGGCAAGCACTCTACCAGCTAAGCCACATCCCTAGCCTATGCGATAGTTTTGTGTTTGCAATGTCACAGTCTCGTCGTGGCAATGATAAAAGTCTGTTACCCTCTTGGTTCCAATCTGGGTTTCCCTGATCCTACAGCCCCTTTCACATGGTGCTGTCAGATCCAATTCCCAGGATTTACTGGGGAGAGATTCCAGGAGTCACATGCACCGTGTTAAGTCTTAAACCCAGGACAAATGGCTAACTGAGGTGCCTATTAACATCTCAAATCAGCTGGCCCCAGGCTCTCAGTGAGTACCTGTTAGAGAGTCCTGGCTCCCCAGTACTTCTGACCCTCATTCCCTACCCTAAACCTTGGCAGCCCCTGAGCTTTGCTTCCTGTCCCCCAGCTTCCGATTCCTATATAACTCAACCATTTGGCNGTTGGTTCCCATGAGCTCTCTTGGCTCTCGGCTCTGCCCTTGGCCTCTCGGTTCTTCTCCCCGCCTCCCTTCTCTTCTTCTCTCTCTCTCCCTGTCTCTCCTCTCACAGCCCAGTCTATTCAGCTGGCCTGCTTCAGTCTGAACTCTTNCAGATGCCTCTGGCCATGCTCTCCCTCATAGCTACAGTAGAGCCCTTCTCAACCATGCCTAGGAGCAGCCATGTCCTCATTTTCATCACGATATGCATTCAATTTCTATATCCAGCATTTATGAGCACAACCAGTTGACGGGTTTTTTTGGGGGGGCAGGTGTTTTGAGATGGGGCCTTGTGTATCTTCAGCTGGCCTCCAACTCCCTAAATAGTCACGGGTGACCTTGAAGTTCTCATGCCCCTCCCTTCATCTCTTGAGTGTTAAGATCACAGGGGTGTGCCACCGAGCCCTGTTTATACAGTGCTGAGGATCACCTAGGGCTTTGGGCGGATGAGGCAGGCACTCTACCAACTGAGCCACATCCCCAGGCCCTGGAAGGAGTTTTTCAGTCGAATCTTACACCCCCTTAGAGTGGGACTGTTCACTGTCATACAATGCAGAACCCAGCAAAGGGCTGGGTAGAGATGCAGCAAGCTCAGGACAATTATTAAAAGAGAGAGGTGCTACTGCATTGCCATGCTGTTTACAACAACCAGCCAGCGAGTTATAAATAAGTTGTGGGCCGGAATGCAAACTTTCCATCCTTTTGCTGGCTCAACTCTCTAGACCAAGAACAGGACTCCATTCAGAAAAGCTGCCCGGTAAATATTTGTCAAAAGCAAGTTGTTTTAATACGTTGGAAAGTTTCCTGTTCCTGTGCTGGTCACCTATGTTTACGGTGCACATCACACACTGGGGTTTCAAAGAAATTAAATGTCATCTCGGCAACACTTCCACTCCTGAATTGAATTTGTGTGAGTGGGAAAGACTTTAGTAAGCCATGACGTCTAGGTCCTTTTAACAGCAATTTGTGTTTGCTGTTTTATTTTTTATGTGTTTGCATGTGTCTGAGTGCATGTATATGCACCACATGTATGCAGGAGCCTTTGGAGCTCAGAAGTGTCTAATTCCCTGGGACTAGAGCTATAGATGGAAATTGGAGTTTGAGACAAGGTCTCACTCTAGCCCAGGCTGACCTGAGATTCACTGTATATATCAGGTTGGCCACAATCTCAAGGAACCTACTGCTTCAGCCTCTCTGATGCCGAAATGACAGGAGGGAACCACCATTGCCCAGTGGGACATTTTAGCTACCATAACAACTCTAAAAACCTGATCTCCATGGCAACTGGTGGCAGGGATTTGCTTTGTCATTTACTTGGTTAGTGATTTAACTTATTTTATGAAAGCTGTTTCCTCTAAAGGGGACGGCCTCTGAAGCCCATGTTGCATTCATCTTTTAGCCTGGCTACACAGAGTTTGCTCAAAGTCAGTTTAAGCTATTGATTGNTCAAAAGTTGTACGTCAGACCTCTTGTAGAGTCTGGGCAGTTCTGCATGTGTGCACGTGTGATCGCATGTGTGCACGTGTGGTCAGCAGAGGACAACCTCTGTTCCTGTTCCTCAGAAGCCATCTACTTTTATTTTTGATTTTGTTGCCATTTTTGGTTTTGTTTTGAGGAACAGTCTCTCGTTGGCCTGGAACTCACCAAGTGCTCTAGGCTGGCTGGCCAGCAAGCCCCAGGGATCTGCCTGTCTCTGTCTCTTTGGTACTGGGGTCACAGTTGCACATCACCATGCTCAGCTTTTTTTTCTTTTTTCTCTCATGGGTTTTGAGAATCAAACTCGGGGTCTTCATGATTACAAGGCAAGCATTCTATTGACCAAGCCTTCTCCCAAGCCCCCCAAAGTAAAGGTTTTTGTTGTTGTTTTTGTTTTGTTGTGTGTGTGTGTGGTGTGTGAGGATTTTTTTAATTGCTTTGGTTTTTCACCCTGTACTACTGATGCACCTGCATAGCTCAAATGCTGCTACCACGGCTGCTCTGTTCTCTTTTGTTGTTTTCCTTACGTTCAACCACCGCCAAATACCAGACTTCCTCATTTTGATCACTTCTCAAAATGTTGCCTTGGCCATTCACGTGGTCTTCCAGCCCCCCAGGGATATGTGTGATTTGTTTTGAATCTGGTTTCCTTAAAGATCTTTGGCATTGGAGTAGCTTATTGTTCAGGGAATGTTTGGTCAGAGATTGTGGGTCTCTGGGTATTATGGTTAATCTTGGCGTCAACTTGACTAAATCTGAAGTCAACTAAAAGGGAAGCTGCAGGACACTCCTGTGAGGGATTTTTCTTGATCAGATTTTTGAGGCAGGGAGGCCCATCCTAAATGTAGGTGGCACCTTCTGGTGGCAGTCCCAGATAATAGGACATGGCAGAAGGGAAACTCTGGTTTTGCCTGCTTGCCCCCACTCTCCTGGTAAGTTCATCTACCCAGGTGTTGATAAACTTCTTCACTGAGACTAGAACCAACATCTTTGGGCTTCTGGTGTAGACCACAAACCAGCAGCACTCAGCAAACTTCCAGGTCTTCAGCACAGGATTGGGACTGCTGAGGCCCCTGCTTGGGGACTGAGAAACTGGCTGGATTCTTAGTCTCTCTATTCAACAGTCACTGTTGGGCTCCCCAGGTCCACCATGTATGCTAATTTAACAATACCCCATTTAAGGTGTAGTCATTCTTCTACCAGTTCCATTCCTCTTTAAATCTTATTTATTTCTTTTTAGTTCATGNGCATTAGTGTTTTTCCTGCATGTATGTCTGTGTGAGCAGGTTGGATCCCTTGGAACTGGAGTTACAGACAGTTGTTAGCTGCCATATGGGTAATGGGAACTGAACCTGAGTTCTCTGGAACTCTAAACCGCTGAGCCATCTCTGACTAATAATACAGATTATGGCACCAGAAGTTGGTTTTAAGGAAACAGAATTGTAAGGATGAATTTCTCTAATTGACTTGGTGGTATCTGGAACTAGCTCTCCAACTCAATAAAACCTGAAGTTACTAAAGACTCTCCTGGTGACATAGAGAGTACTGAAAGTGCATGGTGTAAACTATTAAAGAACTATGGAAGATAAATGTGTTTGATACTCCTGGTTCATCTCTTGTGAGGAGCGAAGAATTTGGTGACTCTGTATATAAAAGTTTTGGAAGTAAAGAAGACAATGACGCTGACTAGTTACTTCTAGCCTCTCTGGATAAAGTGAAAAGAGCAAAGAATAAGTTTAGGGATAAAAATTTAATTTTTGTTTATTTATTCTATGTGTCTTTTACATCATGTATCTGGATCCCATTCACTTCCCCATCCCTTTGCATCTGCCCTCCACCCTGTACAACCCCCAAATAAAACAAAATTTAAGAGAAAAAAAAAGGAGAAAAAAATAATAAAATAAAATAAGGGGAAAACTTAAAAATCTCGTCATGGAAGCTGCAGTGTGACACAGTGAGTCATGTCATGAACTCCTTTGTCCATATATCTTTACCTGCAAGTGTTGAGTGCAGAGTCACTTGTCTGGTTCGGGGCCTCTGGTTTCTCTTACCCTCTAGATGATGGACCTTGCTAGGACTCCTTCTGGATATCCTGTTGTTGCCCTGTGTTGTGGAGATCCTGCAGCTTTGGGTCTGCAGGTCAGGTCCCTTGACATGCTCCAACAGATCACAGATGTGGTGGATGATAGGGCGGGCCAAGCTATATCTGGGCTTGGGCAGCTATAGTGCTGGTCCACCAGATGTGAAATGGGGACAGCTCTCCCATGCTTACAACTTTGGGGCTGGCTCACCCACACCTGACTTGTGGTGACATGGGTGGGGGAATGATGCCCTCCCCACTGCTCCATCAATGCCTGAGGCAGGTGGGAGAGCTGGCCCTGTGGTCATAAGAGTGGGAGAACTATCCTTGACCCCCACCAGCTGCAACATTCAGGAGAGCAGGCCCCGCACCTTGCCAGGACAGCACAATAGAGCCAATACTGTTGGCACAGGTATGGGTGAGCCAGGCTGGAAATTGTAAGCATGGGAGAGCTGTCCTCATTAACCATTTGCCTTGTGGCAGCATGGGAGGTGGGGTTGCCCTCTTCCCACACACACCCATCAATGCCTGAGGCAGGTAGGAGAGCTGGCCCTATGGTCCTAAGAGTGAGAGAGCAGGCTGGAGAGATGCCTCAGAGGTTAAGAGCATGGGTTGCTCTTCCAGAGGTCCTGAGTTCAATTCCTAGCAACCACATGGTGGTTCACAACTACATATAGTGAAATCTGGTGCCCTCTTCTGGCTTGCAGGTATACATGCCAGCAGAACACTGTACACACAATAAATAAATCAATCTTTAACAGGGATAAAAATTAACTGGCCCTGTCTAGGGTTTCTAAGTGTACCCTGGGAAAGGATCTTCCCAACTCCAGCAGCCATAGCACTCAAGGTGCCAAAAAAAATCAAACTGAAACCCTCACTAGACAACTGACCAACTTAAAACAGAGCTGAAGTCCAGCCTTGGAGGGTATCANCAGTTAAACTGAGGGCACTGGTTAGAAAGGAGGGGGCCCTCTAACTTGTGTGGGAGAGTGCTGAAGAGACAGAAGCTTTCGAACTCTTCAGATTCTGGTGGGTTTGCTTTGGTTGAGGAAATAGTCTTGATGTAGAAGAAATGTGATTGTTGATTAATGGGCTTGTCATGTAAAAGCTACAGTTGTCATCCTAAAGGGAAGAAGAGATAGTTTATTCTGGAGCCATTNTGAGTGACCATGGCCTGAGCACACAGATTCGTGTTACACCAAATTCCATGTTCCAGCATGGAAGCAGTTTCACGGGGGGTTTTTTTGTTTGCTTGTTTTATATTTTTGCTTGTTTTATAGTTTTAGAGAAATTTTAAAGTTTAAAATAAACTTTAAAATATATTGGTGGGTACACCAGAGAGATGGGTACAAAAAGATGGGAACAGCTATAGGCCCAAGATGCCATCTGATGAATTTGTAGCTCTTGGGTTGGTGGAAGCCAGTATTCTGCTAAGTTAACAGATTCTAAGAGGGTTTAGTTTATTATGACACAGTGTAGTTCAGATACAGAGTGAGGCAAGGAATGGCTAACACAAATGTCCCAGAAAGCTAANACGAGCCCAAGTTGTTGTTCTCAGTTGTTTGTTTGTTTTCTCAAGCCAGACACAGTTTCTTCTCAGAAATGCTCTCATTCACAGGTTGTGGCCAAAGGGACTTGAAGAGCAAGGCTGGAAAATTGGTATTAAGGTATTTGGGGAAGAAGTTTTTAGATGGATCTCTCCAAACTGACAAAGGATGTGAAGAGTTCAGTGATCAAGTAGATAGGATGACCTGTTCTGTGAAGAGTCAGCTTCCTAATTACTTCTCTATTACCGTGACAAAACACCATGACCAAGGCAACTTATAACAGAAAAAATTTAATTGGGGGTTTGCTTACAGTTCCAGGGTGAGTCCATGATCACCATGGTGGGAATAAGGCAGCATGGTGGGAACAAGGCATCGTGGTGGGAATAAGGCAGCAGCCAGGCCNGGTGCTGAAGCAGTAGTTCAGATCTTAGATCTGATCCACAAGCAGGATGCAAGGAGCGCTAACTTGAATAGCAGGGGTGTTTGAAACCCCGAACACACCTCCTCCAAGAAGGGCACATCTCCTAATCCTTATCATATAGTTCCATCAGCTGGAGACCAAGCATTCAGACATATGAATGTATCGGGGCCATTCTCAGTCAAACTGCCACTGCTTCTTTCTCAGGCCATCCTTGTCATTGCCCAGTGGGCCCACGAACAAAGTGGCTATGGTGGTAGAGGTGGAGGCTATACATGTGCCCAACAACATGAACTTCCACTCACAAGGCTGACTGGATCTGGCTACTGCTGAATGGCAGATGTGCCAGCAGCAGAGAGCAACAGTGAACCCTCTCTATGGCACTGGGGACAGTTAGAGAGTGTAGGCAGACAGGGAAAGCAGGAGCCAACTCCGTAAGGTAGCAGCTTCTTTTTCCAGAAGCCATTTCAAGAAGAGAGACAGTAGAAAGTCCCAGGGCAGACAGTAGAAACATAAGTGAAATATTTTATGAAACTTAAAAGCCATTTTGTGTGACTTGGAATAACATAATGCCTGTAAGATAGGAGCTTGCCACCAGCCAGCTCTGGTAAAAGCTAGGCCTCAGGAGCAAGCTCTGATGTGTTAATGGTCTGGCCACATGCAGCTCATATACAGCCAAGCCCAAGACAGGCCTCGATATACTAACAAACTAACTCCAAGGTGGCACTGATATGTTGGTGAATCAGCCCCAAGTTGTGAACCCTGATAGGGCAAAGCCACTGCCCAATGAAATAATACAAAAATTGGAACTTTGGAAATGGTCTCAAGGATCCCAGTGCCATGCTCCCAAGACAACGGCTTCTCTAGACTCTGTTGATACCCATCAGCAAGAGGACTTGGGATTTGCCTCTGTGTGGTGGCCCTGGCTTCAGTGTTGTTTGAATTTGCACCATCACTGGGCTCATACACACTCACTTGTCAGCATTAGCAGCTGGCCAACATTCTCAAGGACTTCCTGGACCACTCCCAGTGCCATCCTTCCAGCCTGCCACAGTTGAAGGACTTCTCAGCGGATATGGGTTGGGTCTGCAAACTTCCGAAGTGTCCTCACCAGAGATTACCCAGCAAACCCTGCAGCAGCACTTTCTGCCCAAAAACTGAGCCCGCTTTGTGTGATGTCTGTTTAACTTTTATATTAGGTATATATATATACATATATATATATTTGTATTTTAAAGTATTATATTTTATATATGGTATTATAAGAAATGTTTGTGTGAATAAACTGAGCATATTCAAAAGACAAATCTCATGTGGATATCCTAATTGCTGAGTGCCTCATAGCCCATGGCCATGCTCTCCGCAGCAGGTGTCTACACAACAGGGGAGGATCAATATACACAGNTGCCCTATAAAACACCCAATCCAAAGTCCTGTTAGCAAANTCCCAGCTCTGGAAGCCTCCCATCCCAAAGGGAGCTGTTTGCTCACTTCAGTAAAACTGTAGCTTTCACTTTTGCTGTGTCTCAGTATTCTGTCTTTCCTAGACATTCAATTCTTTGTCCCACAAAGTCAGTGATTCCCCAGATGAACACCAGCACTCCAGTTACAGAANCATTCCCTAGGGTGACCAGCCAGTGACCTGATGGTAAGCGGACCACATCTGCCCCATCCTGGAATGGTATCACTTTGCCCTTACTTGAAATAGATAAGTATTCTGGCTATGAATCTGCCTTCCCTGCATGTAATACTCAGCCCAAACCACCATGCTTATATATTCCATACAGCACTGCTTTTGACCAAGGAGCACTAAGGCCAAAGCAGTCCAACAGTGGGCCAATGCTCATGGAATTCACTGGTTTTACCACGTTCCCTGCTATCCTAAAGAAATCNGGCTTGATAGCAGTGGAATGGCCGTTTAAAAAACAGCAATAATTATGTGACAATAGCCTACGTGGCTGGGGCAGGATTCTCAAAAAGGCTGTATATGTTTNGAATCAGCATCCAACAGATAGTACTGATTTTCATATAGACAAGATGCATGGGTCCAGGAACCAAAAGAAATGAGAAACAGTTCCTCTCTCACTGTCACTTTTAGTGATCCACTAGCAAAATGTGTCATTCCTGTCCCCATGACTTTGTGCTCTGCATGCCGGAAGTTTGGGTTCCAGAAGGGGCGAGTGCTTCTGCCAGGAAGCACAACAAACGTTCCATTAAACTGGAAGCTAAGACTCCTCTTCTCCCTGGCCACTTGGGTTCCCGATGCCCTTGGACCAATGGGCTAAGGAGCAACAGGACAAATGATTGATTCAGACTTCCAGGAAGAACTAGGATGCTTCTCCACAGAGTAAGAGTATGCCTCTTGGTGTTACCATGACTGGATGGCAAATGGCCCTCAGGAATGAAGGTGCTNGTTACCCCTCCATGCAATGAAACAAAATCTGTTGAGATGCCTGCTGAGGGTTGGTGAGACTCAGAATGGCTAGTGGAACAGGGTAGGTAAGGCCACATACAGGATNAGTTTCAGTAATGAGGGCTGTAATCGCCATAGCATGTCTGTTCATGTCTTAGTTTGAGTTTCTATTGCTGTGATAAAAACACCATGACCAAAAGCAGCTTGGGGAGGAAAGGGCTTATTTTATCTTGTAGTTTGTAATCCACCATCCAGGGAAGTCAGGGAAGGAAGTCAAGTCAGGAACCTGGAGGCAGGAACTGAAGCAGAGGCCATGAGGAGTGCTGCTTACTGGCTTGTTCCTCATNGCTTGCTTTCTTATACCATGCACAATNACCTGCAGAGGGGAGGCACTGCCCTACTTGAACTGGGCCCACCCACATCAATTATTATTTGGAAAATGCCCCCACAGGCTCGCCCACTGGCCAATTTTGTGCGGACATTTTCTTAGTTGAGGTTCTGTCTTCTCTATGACTTTAGCTTGTGTGTCAAGTTTACAAAACACTAGCCAGCACAGTCCTATTCTGTTCAAACAATGTTTGTGAAGATATACACACACATACATTAAGCAGATATTTGTGTTTTCTTTCCTCTGTTTGTTTATAATGTAATATAACACTGATTGANTAATATCAGTGGTTAAGTGTTGCAAATCTGTATTACCAATCTTAAGTTATGGGACACTGAAAGACTAAGCATTCTCAAGGGACTTTACTACCTGTTTGGAAGAAACAGTATGTTTGAGGTTGTACATGAGATCGCTGTATCATGTTAGGTAGAATTATGACCTTATTATATATTGCCTTTGGAAATAAAGCACGATATAAGGAAAAGTGATTATATGTCAAGTTGACAAGAGGTAGATTTGTCAACTGAATGAGAAATCAACTAAAAGACAAGCTGCTGGACACTCTGNTGAGGGATTTTTCTTGATCAGATTATTTGAGGCAGGGAGGTCCACCCTNTATGTGGTGGCGCCTCCTGGTGGCAGCCCTGATAAAAGACCCCAGAAGAAGTCAGGTCAGCTTTTGCCTGTCACCTGCACTCTCTCAACAAAGTGGTCTCTGTTGCTGCCACGGATTCCTTCACTAACGTCAGAGCCAGCATCTTCAGGTTGAGACATCCAGGCTCTGGACTCTGCCTCTCTAATATGAAGCAGGTATTGTTGACTACCTAGACCACATCATGTAATCCAATCTAATAAATCCCTTCCTTCACACATTCATTCTGTNCGTTCTGTTCTCCTGAGAGCCCCGACGCACTGAAAACGGTTCCCAATACTGCCCACATCTTGTGACTGCTCCTGTGTATGGAAAGCCCAGCTTTTATGCACAGATTTCTGCCTCCCGGGGGGGTTCTTTCTAGAATCTTCTAGATTTGTTACATTGCTGACAGCCTTGTCATTTTCCTTGTTGCTATCATGTGTATGTGCTCACATATATGTGTGTGCATGCGTGCGTGCGTGCGTGCATATGTGTGTGTGTGTGTGAGAGAGAGAGAGATAGACAGACAGATAGACAGAGACAGAGACTTAGAGAGAGACAGAGAGAGATGTAACCAAGGAAGTGAAAGGCTAGTACAATAAAATCTTGAAGACACTGAAAACAAATGAAGAATACACAAGACAGAGAGGCCTCCTATGTTCATGGACTGGCAGAATTAATATTGTGAAAAATGGCTGTCCTCCCAAAGGCAATCCACAGATTCAGTGCAGTACACAACAAAATTCCAACACAATTTTTCACATAAACTAAAAAAATCTTCACTTTTGTATTACAACACAAGAGAACCATGATGGCCAAAACAATCCTGAACAGCAGCCAGCTGGAGGTGTGAGCATCCCAGATTCATCACAGTGCTGGCATAAAAACAAACTCACTGATCAATGAGGACCCCTGTAATAAACCCACACTCTCACACCTGATACTTTTTTAAAATAAAGAGGCCAACAATACACAATGGAGAAAAGACAGNGTCTTCAACAAACGGCACTGGTCAAATTGGTTAGCTAAATACTGAAGAATGAAATGAGATCTTATCTCTCAGACTGCACAAGCTCAGCTCCAAATGGATCAAGGACTTACACCCGATTCCCTGAATGTTGTTAATGAAAGAAACAACTCTCACGTCAAAGGAATAAAGGACGTAGTTTATTCTGGAGCCAAATATGAGTGACCATGGCCTTGGAACACAGATTGAGAACAATTTCATAAACTTTTTTATAGTAACAGAACAAAGAAAGCCATAAAGCAAGACACTTTTCAAATACATTTGTGGGTACATCAAGCAGGTGGGTTATAACAAGATGGGAGAACTCTGGGCTTTGGATGCTATCTGAAAACACGCCTGGCTCTATGATTAATGGGCAATCAGGGTTCTGATAAGTTAATACATTCTAAAAGTTTTTTAATCTGTTGTCAAGATNTTAAATCAAGCTTTATATGATAGTACAGAATGTTAAGTCTGATATAGGGGGCAGAGTACAAGGAATAGCTATTAAGTAGACTAAAGATCACCCCAAATAAAATGTAGTTAGACTGCTCTAAANTGCTTGCAATGCTGTTTTCCTGACAGATAAATTCTCAAAATACACCCTGATTTGCTGTCCCAGTAGTGAGAACTGATGCTAACAAGCTTGGGCCTCTCTGAGTGTTGGGATTACANGTGTATGCCACAATTATAGTGCCACCACTGACTCATTTACTGCATCTTAGTTGTCTGTAGCTGAAAGTATTTTATGGACTAGCAAGATGGCTCAGACTGTAGAGGTTTTTGCTGCCAAGTCTGATGACTNATTAGCAATGGCCCAAAACCCACATGGTGTAATAAGATTAACTCCTGCATGTTGCTCTGACTCTACCTGCATGCCTCCCACAGCCAAAAATAATTTAATAAACGTTAAAAAAAACTGTAAAATTTTTTTTAATTAATTCCTTTATGTGTGGGAGGGATAAAGATTTGTTCACACAACAGAAAAACATCAACTCAGATTAGTTTTGTAATGTCATTGGCATGTTGTGACATGGTCCTGCATCTGTTTCTAAAAAGCTTATTTATTTACGTGTGTGTATGAGTATGTGTGTTCAGGTGCCTGAGAGGGAGGGCCAGAAGAGGGAGTTAGACTCCGGGACTGGAATAACAGGTAGNTGTGAGCTACCAGTGTGGGTGCTGGGAACTGAAATTCTTCAATAACTTGCTGCAGGTGGAGCCGTAGAGCAACGTCTTGTTGTTGTTGTTTTCCAGAACAGGTTTCTGTGTAGCCCTGGCTGTCCTGGAACTCTCTCTGTAGCCCAGGCTGGCCTCGAACTCACAGAGATCCGCCTGCCTCTGCCTCCCGAGTGCTGGGATTAAAGGCGTGAGCCACCACTGCCCAGCCTTTTTTTTTAAACACGAAAGAAGAAATTGTTATTGTTATTGTATGAGTGTGCTTAGAGCCCATGAAGAGTCACAGACAAGAAGGAAGCACTAGCCCCTCTCTCTTCTAGCTGGTGGCTGGTGGCTGGGGCCTGCTTGTCTCAGAACCCTGAGAGTTAGTTACACAGTTGCCAGCAGTCTATGTGACTGGGCCCACTATCAGAAAAAGGGGCAATTTCAAGTCCCATACTATTCATCAGAAAAGCCAATAGGATGGGAAGTTTGGAAAGGGGGCCAGTCCTTGGGAAGGAGGATGAGGGTCTTTACAAACAACTGTCATTCACAGAGCAGCACACCTGACATTCTCACCCCCTTCTCTATGCTGCATCCCTTCCTGCACTCATCCCTTCAATTTGTTACTATAGACCAAGCATCTTATTTCCCACACAAAGGACCTCTATGCAGCACTTCTTAAATTCACAACAGCCAGCTACACTCCAGCAGCTTGGCTGGAGCTTTCAACCAATGGCTTCAGGGACATCTGTTAAGCCCTTCAAGCACATTTACTGCACTGAAAGACAGCTGTGTTGACTCATCCCACACACATTTATTTATATCTTTGTTCNAGACCTGTTGGGTCCTAGAAAAGGGGTCACAAGCAAGACCCCATCCTACAATTCCCACTAGCAGAACACAGAAGGTGTGCAACAGGAGGAAGCAGCAGCCCCNGGGAGCCTGGTGGTGTGGCCTCTGAGTCACAGGCTGACGTGTCTCCAGAAAGGTGTGAGAGAGAACGGCACACACAAGCCATCTTGGAGCAGATAGGGAACTGACTGCAATGACATGAGTTTGTCTTGACAGAGGAGTCAAAATAATGCTCCCAGGTCACAGAAAGGTAAACCAAAGACATAGGAGGGAGGCATTTACACATCTTGGATGGACAGAGCCAAGAAATGGAAACGTCACACTCGGGGAACACTGCAAGAGAGGGAACAGAAAGATCNGAAGAGCCAGAGGATCGAGGAGTTTCCTAGGAATGTCAGAAGCTACAACCATAAAGTTTCATCCTGTGACTGCCCAAATATGAGCTGAATAAGATCAACAGACAGGCTAAAGTGGANGGGAGACGTCAACTCTGCACAAANAACTACAAACAGCTTAGGAATGCTGAGTGGGAGAAATAGTCTTCCCCCGGGAGAAAGGCACACTAACTGGTTATCCAACNCCAAATGGCTAGTTTGGAAAACACACAAGTAATATCATACAGACTGAGCAGGTTATATTTGGGAGTGTATATACATACATATATGCATGTAACAATTAATAAAAAAAAGTCCATGAATTTGAAAGAGAGCAAGAAGGAATATTTGGGAGGGTTCAGAAGGACGAAAGGAAGGGAAAGACAATGTAATTATATTCTCAAAATATAAAAGTACTATTTAAAAAACAAAAAGAAATAAATGGAAACCAGAAGAGGAGTGGACTGGGAGTTAGCCCTACTCTACTTTCAAAGGGGATAACCTAAGCTCTGCAGCAGTGAACTTTGTTTTTTCGAGACAGTGTTTCTCTGTGTAACAGCCCCGGCTGTCCTGGAACTCACTCTGTAGACCAGGCTGGCCTCGAACTCACAGCGATCCGCCTGCCTCTGCCTCCCAAGTGCTGGGATTAAAGGCGTGCGCCACCACCGCCCTACCCAGGTGCGAATTTTTAAGTCAAAAAAATTTATATATATATGGGTGATCTGCCTGCATGTTTGTACATGCACCACATGCCTACAGCGTCAGCGGAGGCTAGAAGAGGGCGCAGATTCCCCAGAACTGAAGTTACAAGTGGTTGTTAGATGCCACAAGGGTGCTGGGATCCGAACCTGGGTCCTCTGCAAGAGCAGCAAGTGCTCTTAATCGCTGAGCCACCTCTCCAGCTCCTTCATTAGAATTTTGAGGTAACCGTAGAAATGCAGGCACTTGTAAAAAAATAAAAAAGAAAGAAAAAAGAAAGAAAGAAAAGAGAAATTCCGTGTACTCTTTCCCCAGATTCCTCCATTCAGCAAAATTTTAAACACCTGACAATATTCATTATGCCAGCAAAAATATCCCTAGTGCATCCTTTTATTGCTACAGCCACTCTCAACTATCTTTTAACCCTGACAGGATTTATTCCTTGACTAAAACACTCACAGGATCAGGATCTGGGAGACTACACACCACAGCTNTGCAGCCCACTCCGGGACTTCCGCAAAGCCTTGGACACCACCCTTCCGCCGTGACCGACCAACCGTCGCCCGAGGATCTAGCTACTTCCGCTTGCGGGCGCCCAAACCCGGAAGTGTCACCGTTTCCATCGCCACTGAGTCGGAAATGGCGGATCTCCACCGCCAACTGCAGGACTACCTGATGCAGGGGAAAGCGAACAGGCCGGCGGCTGCGGAGCCGCTGCTCGCCGCGAGGACAGCAGAGGAGCCTGCGGTCGGGGACCGAGCTGCCGGGGCATGGCTGGGCCGCACGGCTTTGCGATGGCCGTGGGCACGGAGCGCTGCGGAGCCGCCGCCCGCCGGCTCGCGGTGCATCCCAAACGTGACTCGCGGGCAGCGCCTGGCGGCGGGCGGCCTGTGCCTGCTGCTGGCCGCGCTCTGTTTCGGCCTGGCGGCGCTCTATGCACCGGTGCTGCTGCTGCGCGCGCGCAAGTTCGCGCTGCTCTGGTCGCTGGGCTCGGTGCTGGCGCTGGCGAGCGCGGCGCTGCTGCGGGGCGGCCCGGCCTGTGGGCGCCTGCTGCGCGGGGAGGAGACACCTTCGCGCAACGCGCTGTGCTATGCTGTCGCCTTGGGCGCCACGCTCTATGCGGCCCTGGTCCTGCGCAGTACGGCGCTGACGGCGCTCGGCGCTTGCGCACAGGTAGCCGCCCTGCTCTACGCGCTGTTGGGGCTCCTACCCTGGGGCAGCGTGACCGCGCTGCGCCTAGCGCTTGGTCGCCTAAATCGTGGGGCGGGCCTGGCGAATGCTCTCCCGGTGTGACAGTCCCAGTCTTAGGAAGCGGAACCAGCCAGGCTAGCGACGGTGCAGGCACCGCCGCACTCCACGGTACCCAAGCTTGCAAGGACGAGGCACCAACTGGACTGCTGCGGAGTCCGTGAGCTTGGAGCAGCTGCCACGAACTGACCGGCTGGCGGTCTCAAAAGAGCTTGGGTTTCAGCGTTCTGAGGTTCTGGGCAGCATGCGCCCCGAAAAGACTTGATTACCTGACTGGTAACAAACACTGTGCTGTGGAACTGCTTTCGAACTAACTGGCTTTACATGGACGTCAGTTTAAGGGGGGGAAAAAGAAACGAATAGTTTTCTGACTTGGCTGCTTTCGTGGCTTTGGAAGAACTGCCGTCTCCCATTTGTCATTTTTTTAAAAAGCAGTGGTATATGTAGTTGAGCATAAGGTTTTGTCGCCCCTTTTCGAAACATCCTTATTCCTATTCACTGTAAATCAATCCAGATTATCAGATTAAACACTAAATTTAGCCACTGGATTTAAAATAGTGATTAGTTAATACATTCTACCTCAGGTTTTTTTC
This sequence comes from Neotoma lepida, assembly GCA_001675575.1. Taxonomy (NCBI): domain Eukaryota; kingdom Metazoa; phylum Chordata; class Mammalia; order Rodentia; family Cricetidae; genus Neotoma; species Neotoma lepida. The sequence goes on from LZPO01034852.1 coordinate 664,624, forward strand.
TNCAGTTAAGTAGTAAATATGGTGCTTTATAATATTTAAGGAAAATTAATCGTAAAAGCAATACACCAAAGAGCAGTTTTCTGGATCAAGAAGCCAGATATCCAGTGTGATGTGTGGCAAAGTTTGCAAAGATTTCTGCAGAACGGCTTAGGAATCCTGAGAGAGAAAAATCTTACATCTGCAGTTACTGTATTTGCTATAAANGAGAGGTTTTGCCAAGTGTTCACTATTCCTAACATTATTGCTTTTTAAAGTACTATACAGTTTGATACTAATGCAATGTAAGATGCTATTCATATATAATTGTTTTGTTTTTGTTGTGCTGGGGCGAATCAGCATTTAAATCTATCACAATTTATTGTCAAAAACTGGATTCAGTATTGAGTCTTGATATACTAGCAAGTAAAGTGTATTTAGAAGCTTGTAATTTTATCAGTGGTTCCCAGACTACACTTGCACATCAAAAGAAGCCACATTTCATCAGTTCATTCATAATACTGGTGGACTGTATAATGTTTTCATTTTCAGCTAAATTGAGAACCACACCCGTGCACTNACTGGCTTGTACAATGTCAGTAATTGTTTTCCAGGCTGCCCCAATGTTGCCTTAACAGGATAGGTCAGACATCAGCAAATTGCTGCTTCCTGCAGTGCCCCATGATGTGATTCCATACTGGCTAATATCCCCTCCACAGGCTTCCAAGCTACCACCCTCTCTAGGGCGCCCAGGCATAAATAGGGCTCCCTACTGCTCTAGCCCTACCACTCTCAGGAAAGGCAAGGCTGTTGTCAAGTAGTGATGTGCACATTTTTTTATGTTACTAGATTCAGATATTAAAATTGTCTCAAGAATTCATTACTTGAAAGTAAGTTTTATAAAGTTCTAAGTACAACATCTTATATTTTGACAGCAGTATTTAAATGTTATAGGTAGATNTTTAATGTAATAAAGTAGAGGTTCTGTTTATAAATGAATTCATTCTCCAAATGTGACCTGGATGGTCTCTGCATTCCTTTGTAGCTTCGTGGAATTTGATTGTAAGTTGCTGTGATGTTGTGCCAGGGGAATGCAAGCGAGGAGGAATACAGCTTCTAATAGTGTGGGTGCTGACATTTTCATTTTTGAAGTAAAAAGAAAATTGTTTACTTGAAATCTTCAGGTTCTAGCACCCAAATAATCAACATTTCTTCACTCCATACCCAGAGAGAGCCAGGGGAAGATTTCTGTGTACATGTCCAACTATGTCATATCTCTTTTCAACTTGCCAAGTAAACCTGTCTTCATGTGCCAAAAAGCTGGTCATATTAGCAAAGCTGGAGATGTTAGCAGCTCCAGGACTGACCTTTTAATAAAAGCTTTCTTAGAAAAACCAATGTTCAGGGCTGAAGAGGCAGCTCAGTGCTTAAGAGCACCAGCTGCTCTGGAGGACATGAGTTCAATTCCTAGCACCCACCTGGTGGTTTGCAACTGCCTGTAACTCCAGTTCCAGGGGATCTGATGCCCTCTTCCNGCCTCCAAGGACAGCAGGCACACAACTGGTGCACAGACCAACAACAACAAAACCCATACAAGAAACAGCTTTTTTTAAAAAAAAAGTAAAAAAGGCCAGTATAGGAAGGAGTATCTCAAAGTGAAATGTTGACTTTGAACCTAAGGCCGCTCTTTTTTTGGAGGGGTCGGGAATAGTAGTGTCAAGACAAGGTCTCACTATTCCCAGGCTACCCTGAAAATAACTATGTAGCCACTGAACTTTGGATCCTTCTGGCTCTAATTCCCAAATACTAGGTTATACATGTGTGCNACCATGTCCAGATGTCCATCTCCCCCTCTCCGTGTATGTGTGTGTGTAGCTGGAGTTAGAAGTAGTTGTGAGTTGCCTGATTGTAGGTTCTGGGAACTGAATTCCAGTACCTGTATGTGCTCTTAACTGCTGAGCCAGCTCTCCAGACCCTACCTTTGTTGTTTAATGGGGGCAGGTTGGTTTTGAGATAGGGTTTCTATGTAGACCAGGCTGTCCTGGAACTCACTCTGTAGACCAGGCTGGCCTTGAACTCAGAGATCTGCCTGCCTCTGNTTCTACACTCAGCTTTATCTATTTGTTTATTTATTTATTTATGGAGCGGGGGTGGTTTTGAGATTGGGTTTCACTGTGTGGCCCTGGCTGTCCTGGAACTCTCTCCATAGACCAGGCTGGCTTTGAACTTAAAGAGATCTGCCTCCTGAGTACTGGGATCAAAGGTNTGTTGCTTTTTTAACTCAAGAAACCTGTCATGGCAAAGAACTTGGGTGCACTCTATCTTCTACCCTAAACCCTGAGGTCGCCATAAAGCAAATGTGGAAGAGGAGATTATTTCCAAAATACGGATACTTTGTTCCACTTTTAAGTGCNTGAGATAACTGTAAGATACACGTAGTTGACGTCAGTTTACACCAGGTTCTTTCCCAGTGAAGACAAGAGGACTCAAACCGAAACTGCTAGGAGATGCATCCAAGGGAGATCCTCTAGTTGAATACCCAGAAGATTCACGTTTCTCTTCAGGTGTCATTTTCTACCCAGTAGAGCACGTCTGAGATTGTGAGCGTTCTTGAACTATGTTAGAGCAATTTTAAAGTATTCCTTACCGCATAACAGACAGTGTAACAACAGGAAGGTAAAAATTATTCGAAAAGCACAAAGTTGACATGAACGTCACCTGCCATGAGTAACAAGAGTGACTGTACCCGGCAGGTCAGATACAGTAGAAACCAGAGTTCCTTAAGGCAAGCACTACACAAACGGTGGTTCTGTTAATTCTTGAGTAAATCACATTCTGTATTCATACAAAACAAGGTTTTTTTTTCTCTGACAAACTGTACATATAGAAATAAATTTCCAATTGGACATGAACTCAACTTTGTGGAGGTGCTCCATATCTTATGACATTTAAAAAAAAAAAAAGATTCCAGCTTTCATCTTCACAAACAACATGGGAGCGTTAGGACGACGCAGGTGGACAAGACAAAATGAGGCCAACTACCCTGGGTAGTGGCAGCAGTCTCTTCATCGTGATAACCTCATTGGGCTCCTAGAATTCAGCTGCCCCGGAAGAAGAGCTCAGGGCTACAGTGGTAAAGGCGGCTTCTCGNTTCCTTGGTACGTCCACAAGAACTCCTTAAATACTATGCAGAGAGGCCCAGGGCTACTCAGCCCCTACTTCTACCGACCCCTCCCACCACCCCGTGAAGTGCCTCGCCGTGGAGGGCCAGAGTTCATGTTACTCCCTCTACCCCAGTTACTGCCGCTCCGGCCCCCTCGAGAGGATGAACTGCTGCCTGGAGGGCCACCGAAAGGCTCGTCTCTGTGGTATCCATCATGATGGTCTCCATCCAAAGAGCTGGAACGCCCGGACTTTGGTACTCTCTGGGAAGGTCCTGGGCCTGCTCGGCCTGAAACAAAACATGATTCAAGACATGACATTCCATATCGTAGTGGCTGCTTCTCGGTGATTTCTAATCTCTGGTACAGCTTTCACTCCCTGACGACAGTGGACCACCAGGAGGTCCTAAGGAGATACACAGTGGCTTTCAGAGCACAGAAGTGGGTTCCTCTGTCCCTTCCCGACCTCATTTCCACCCTGGCTCATGGCCTCAGCATCTATGGAGGCCATCCATCCCAGGGCTGTTGGACAGAAGGCCGGAAGCCAGCCAAACACTAGGAATCCCCAGGAAACCTGCACCACTGATCATGTTTTTGCACCAACTCAGAAGCACCTAAGATATAGCCTGCTGCAGATATTAGCAAGAAGAGCTCCAGTTAGGGGGCTGTGCATATTTCATGATACGTGGCACTTTGGCTCCCTTTCACATGTTTAGTGATGTGAAATANTCTCAAGGAACAAAAATAAATTGGCTTTCAGAGATTTACTAACTTGGACTTGTTTTCAGATTTAGGATTCCCAAACATTTAGCTAGAAGTAAACTGTTTTAAAAAACCTTTCTTAGGCCAGTAAGATGGCTTGGCAGGTACAGGCACCTGCTACTAAACTTAACAATCTAAGTTCCATGCTCAGGACAAGACAGGAGAGGACCAAGTCTGGCAAACTGTCCTCTAGCCTCCTCATGTGCACGTGGTACCTACACACAAACATACAAAGCAAATACAATTAAAAAACGTAAGAGAAGCCGGGTGGTGGTGGTGCACGCCTTTAATCCCAGCACTTGGGAGGCAGAGGCAGGCGGATCTCTGTGAGTTCGAGGCCAGCCTGGGCTACTGAGTGAGTTCCAGGAAAGGCACCAAAGCTACACAGAAAAACCCTGTCTNGAAAAACCAAAAAGTAAGAGAAGCTACCTGGGGAGAGCAACTCAGTTTCTTCAGTGGTGTGCCCCATGATAGGTTGCCCATGCTCCAATGGATGGCACCCCCCACCCATGTACACATGCATAGTGCTAACTGAACTCAGGGGTTATACAAACAAGAGGAAGGGGATTAAGTTGGGAAGGGGCCATGAGGGGATTGGGTCTGGGATGAATTGACCTAAATACATTGTGTTTTAAACTGTATTATAAATTACCAAAGAATAAGTAAGATTTTTAATTTTTTTTTCTTGGGCTCAGTGGAACTCAGTGGTACAGTACTTTGCCTACTGTGTGCCTAGATCCTGTGTTTAATTTCCAGCACTGCAANAATAAATAAATCCATAAATAGAACTTTTTCTCCTGATGTGATTGGTTCATCTAGAGCATGTTCTTCCAACACTATCACTAATTCTATTTTGTCTGAAATGTTTAAATGGAAGTTAATCAAATGGAGATGAAGATGTTATGGGAACTTGCCAAACAATAAGCTTGGCTTCTTGTTATGCAAAGCATGTTGGGTCAACCTACGGTTGTCTGAGCAGAACTGTCATCTAGCCNCATGTCCTTGGCCAGGGCATCCTGACTGCCCATGAATTCATCTAGGACCATGGTATACTAAGCAGTACTGCATTTAGCTAGAGGGGGAGATGTACTGGCTACACCACAAGTCATTCTGGACAGACTACATAAAATGCCAGTGAACAAGCAGCTTCCTTTCTGAAGCACACCACACAGGCCACTGCCCAGCCCAACCTAAAGCCAGACTTGCTGGCTGCTACTTCTGGTTAAAGTGCCACTGATGTTCTTCCTGGGCCCAGGCTGAAAAGCAAGGTACAGAACCTGGGAGAAGATAGCTCTCCCTTCCNTGAGAGAATACCCCTGAGGGCTTCAAACAGCCACTGGTGGAGGATACAACTGCCAGGGGTCAAAAGAGCTGAGTAGAAATCCCGAACAAGGAACTCCTGGAGATTCTGCTGAGTCAAGTCAGCAGCTCTATCAAGCTGTGGCAAACAAACTACACTCACACTAAGTGGAAGAGCCTATCCTCTGCCCAAACTAGGCTCAGAGGTGGAGTGGAGGCCGCCATGGGGACTCGGGGCATCTGCGGACAAAACCCCTGCGGCTCTGGGATGGGACTGCAGCCCTCTTACCTTTGCTTCCTCGATCCTCCGAGGGGCCTCCTTGGGCCTCCATCTCTCTGTGTTCAGAAGTGCCTGACCCATCATGCCAGGGGCGTTTCCGGGGTGGTAGGGAGGCCATGTCCATGCCTTGGAGAGAAGAGGAGCGCTCTCTGCTAGCTGGTGAGTGGCCATCGTGAGGGGGATGATCAGGGCGGGGAGCATCACGAAAATGTTCATGACCTGGTCCTGAAATGAAAACCAAAGTCCGTACTTAAGGATCTGACACTATCGTCTCAATCAGTGCAGCCCAAAGCAAATGGGAGTGAGGCCGCTCAGAGCAATCTGAGGACAGGAATGTCTACAAAACAGACNGGGTTGAGTCACACCATGGATGTGAAAGATAGGAACTCCTCCTGGAGTAAGAAGAGGCAGGACTCTGGTTATCGTCACGGTCTTTAAAATTATTGAAGAAGGGGCTAGGGAGCTGGCTCAATGGGAAAGTGCTGGCTGTGCAAGTATGAGGACTGGAGCTCAGAGATCCACACCCACATAAAAGCTAGATATGCATGAGATCCCAGGGAAAGCAGCTAGCTAGCTAGTCTAGCCAAATGAGCAGGCTCCTGACTCAAATGAGAAAGCCTGCCTCAACATCTAAGACGGACAGCCACCAAGGAAAGTTGGCATCTGGCTTCTATACACACGTAGACACAAGCATCCCACCTGTACTCATATACACCCACACACATGTGAACACACATACATACATGCACAGCTCACATATATACACATACAAAAAAGATTTACTGAGGACTCCAAAAAGTCCACTAACAAAAAAAAATACATCTACTCGGCTAGATGTGGCAGTGCACGCCTCTAGTCTCAGCACTCAGAAGGCAGAGGCAGGTGGATCTCTGAGTTCGAAGCTAGCCTGTTCTCCATGACAGCCAGGGCTACAAAGAGAAACTGTCTTGAAAACAAAAACAACAACAACAACAACAACAAAAACACATCTACTAATGTTATGGTATGATAAATTAAGATGAAGAAATTTTTAATTCTTTTATCTTTATTTTCAAATTAGATGACAATGTAGTGAAAAGAATGGTATTATTTGTGAATGTGCTGCTATGTCTGGAAGCCAGAGGTCAATATAAACTATCTTCCTCAGGTCTCTATTTTTTTGATTCCCCGCCGCCCCCCCCCCAAGCCAGGATCTTACTATGTAGCCCTAACTGGCCAAAACTTGCTATGTAGACCAGACTGGCCTCAAACTCAGAGAAATTCGCTTGCCTCTGTCTCCCAAGTGCTAGAGTTAAAAGTGTGCACCACTACTGGTCTCACAACTTTATGAGACAGGGCCTGATGCTAAACCTAAATCAGCAACTGACTGAACAGGCTGGTCAGTGAGCTCCAGGGATTTTCCTCTTCTCTGCCTCTTCAGTGTGGAATTACGGGTGCTACTGCCAAGAACAGCTGAGGATTCAAACTGGTCCTCATGCTTACATAGCAAGTATATTACTGAGACATCCCCCTAACCCGAGTGCATTGTTTTACACTTAACACAAATCTCTTTACTATCTTACCTGAAGGGGGAACAAAAAGCTAGGTTCTCCCCCCTGTTTCTGCATTAAATCTGTTGAGATAGAACACTGGAACAGACAGACAGGAAGACAACCGGCCTCCATGGAGTCAAATTGAAAAGACAACCTGGAGATGGGCCCTACTCTGTGAACTACCAAACCACAAGCATGTCTTCTTCCTTACCGGGCTCTCGGTTTCCATCCCAGGAGTCTGGCTTCCGTCCTCCTTCAAAGCGAGGGAACTCGTCAGGAGTGGGGAGTAGGCACTTCCTGGATCCCCCTACAGAGAGAGCAAGCAAACTGTGCTCAGAGGCCACCCAGCTGTGCTCAAGGCTGCTGTCCCTCACACCAGCTGTTCTCAACTGCTCACCTCGTGGGGTGGCACGGCCTCGTCCTCTGAGATCTCGTCCTCGGGATGCTTCATCAGAAGCATCAAAACCCTCTTCTGGACCAAAGTCATCAGGACCAGGAAAGCTGTCCCTTCCTCTTGGTGGAGCACGGCCTTCATGTCTTGGGGGGGCTCCTCTTCTAAAGCTGAGAACAAAAACAGAATGTCCATCTTCCGGAATACATTACTCTTAAGTATGGCGAGAACAGGAAACTTTAATATACAATGTAAATGGAGATAAAAACATGATCTATTTGTTAAAAGTTTCATTTTACAGCACTAACATTACAGTCCAAAGCAGACGGAAGGCAACAACAGAGCAGAATGTAGGTTACTTCCACTTATAGGAATATACCAAGTACTTTCCGTGTATTACTCTGTCTCATTTCTTCCTCACCAACCTTTACACTACAACTGGTACCTTTTGTTGTTGTTCAGTTGTTTTTTTTCACTACACCTGACTCAGCTATGTTTTTTATGATGAACTTTTTTTTTACATTCATAGATAGAAAAAGGGGTGCTGATCATGACTTGTTTGGGGACATGTACTCTGTATTTGGCCCAGCATATACTCTCCACTCTGGTGGTCTGAATGAGTAAGGCCCTATAGGCCCACGTTTGAATGCTTGGTTTTCAGTTAATGGAATTGTTAGGAAAAGATAAAGAGGTGTGGCTTTGTTTCATTGGGAGTGGGCTTTCAGGTTTCAAATGCCCATGCCAGGCCCGGTCTGTCTCTCTCTCTGTGCCAGGCCCAGTCTGTCTCTCTCTGCTGCTGCCTGTGGATCAGGATGTAAAACCTCTCAGTTATTGCTCTAGGGCATGCCTGCCTGCTTCTCTCCATGATGATCATGAACTAAAACCCTCTAAATCTGGACAAGCCCCCACTTAAATGCTTCCTTTTCTAACAGTTGCCTTGGTCNTGGTGTCTCTTCATAGCAACAGAACACTAAGACACCAAGCATGGGCCAGTTTGTACAGTTTNTTCCTCTAGTTCCTTTTTAATTACCTTCTTTGTCCCCAGGTGNCATGACCAAAGCATCTTTGCTATAAGCACAGCAGACATGGGTCAGAGTAGGACTGCACAAGAGGCATGAGTGGGCTAGGACAGTCTCGACAGGAATGCTGTGCCCGAAACACAGCATGTTGTCTCCTGTGCCAAAGCATTCACTGTGCCAATGCCCCAGGTACAAATGGAGTCTCCTTTGCCTTTATACTGGTATGGACTGCTTGTGCCCCCTAAATTCCTATATTGAAGCTCTAATACCCGTTGGTATGGTACATAGGGTGGATACCACGTAGGGTACAGATAGCCACACCATACTCTTGAAGGTACGTTAAGCAGGGTTTCAGGATATGAAGGTAGTGCAGGATAATGAGATTAGGAAGGAGAGACAGAACAAAGTGCCACTACCCACCCCACCCATCCCTACACTGGGAGGTGGTGTCACACACCTTTAATCCCACCACTCAGGAGACAGAGGCAGGAGGATCTCTGAGTTCTAGGCCAGCCTGGTCTATTGAACAAGTTCCAGGACAGCCAGAGCTACACAGAGAAACCCTGTCTCGAACATCTAAAATAAATAAATAATTAATAAATCATTTTAAAAAATCATCTTTTAATCAATTGATTCCTCTCAAATCCCTCCCCAGTTTAACTGTAACCACTCTAGGTCCTAAGGAGACAACAGGAAACTGATGGGCTTGTGAGCGATATAAGCAATAAATAAATATAGTAAACATGATAGCACACACCAGCAATTTATGTACTTGGGAGGTAGAGAAAAAAGGAACATGAGTTTAAGGTTAAACTCTGGCTAAATAGAAAGGCTGAGACCAGCCTAGGATACACNAGACACAGCTTCAAAAACCAAGGCTGGAGAGATGGCTCAGTGATTAAGGTGACTTGTAGAGGACCCAGGCTTGTTTCCCAGTGTGTATATGGCAGCTCACAATCATTGTAACTCCAGTTCCGGGGTATCCAATCCCCTCTTCGGTTTCCTATGGGCACTAGGCATGCACACGATACACAAGCATTCAGGAAAACACACATAAAATACACAAATCTTAG
>LZPO01034852.1:674419-688359 GCA_001675575.1 Neotoma lepida
CCTCTTCTAGCTTCCAAGGGTACCTACACTCACAAGCACATACCCACACAAAATAACATACACAGAATAAAGAAATGTAATACAATTTTTTCTTTAATTTTAAAGTTAGGTGTAGTGCCACATGCCTGTAATCCCAGAATTATTAATTCAGGGCCAGCCCAAGCTACAAAGCAAGAACTTTACTTTTGTTTTTAAAGTATGTGGGTATATGAATGCAGGCATATGCGCGTGTGTGTGTGTGTGTGTGTGTGTGTGTTTGCGCACTTGCACGCGCTCATGGAGGTCAAAGAATAACTTTCCATCTTGTTCAGGCAGGGTCTCTCTTGTTATATTCCAGGGTGCCTGGCCCTCAAGCCTTCAGGAAAGTCTCCTATCTCTGTCTCCCATCTTGCCACAGGAGTACTTATCACATCTGGCTTTTTCTTACATGAGTTCCAGGGATCCAAACTCAGGATGTAAAGCTTGCATGAAAAGTACTTAGCTGCCTCTCCACTTCTGTACTGAGCACTGTCTATAGACTTCTGCTCACTGTCATTATTTCCTAAACAACACAGTACAGCCAGGCATGGTGGTGCACACTTTTAATCCCAGCATTGGAAGGCAGAGGCTGGTCGATCTCTGTGAGTTCCAGGCTAGCATGGAATCATTGTGAGACCTTGTCTCAAACACACAATACAATACAGTAACTTTCTGGAGCTGGGGAGATGCTCGGTCAGTAAAGTGACTGCCACACAAGCATGAGGCTCTGAGTTCAGATCTCCAGCACACATGGAAAAAGCAGGGCACAGCAGGCTGTGTCTACAACCTCAGCTCTGGGAGACAGAGACAAGAAGATCCTAGGAGCTTACAGTCAGCCAGCCTAGCTGAACTGCTGAGTTGTAGGTGTAGTAAGAGACTCTGTCTCAAAAAATAGAGGTAAGTGAGACAAAGACATCTGATACCCTGAGACACACACACCACACACACACAACACGCACAGTAAATACTTACATATATTCATATTATATGAGGTACTGTAAGTCATCTAAAGATGTTTCTAAAGCACACAGTAGGAAGTGTATGTGTTATATGCAAATCCTACAGCACTTTCTAACTTTCTATAAGTAACTACCTAACTGCTTAAGGACTTTGATGTGTTAGGGTCCTCGGAAACTGCCTTCATATACCAAGGGATGTTTATAAAATTCATAGTGAAAGACTGTCCTAGAAGTACTGCAAAGAAGCACAAAGCTGTCCNGGGGGGAAAAGCTCCAACCAGAGTGAGCCATAGCTATCTAAGAGTGTTGTTCCAGGTAGAGGAAAAAGCAAGCACAGAGAGTAGCACAAATGTGTGACGGCACAGATGNGTGCCAGCACAGATGTGTGATAGCACAGGAGTCTAGGCTGAAAATCTGTCACAGGTAGACAAAAATATAAATGAAGACATAACAAAATGTGAAGTTTGCACAAAACACAGAGATTCAAGAGATGAATATCATTATGNAGATGTCAGTTCTTATACACTCAATCACGACCAGCACCGGCTGTGCTCACTATCATTTGAAATTACACCAATGTGTTTTCTCTCCTCCACACTGCTTCTAGTCTTTATATGCAAAGGGCTGAGAACTCAAGCCTGACCTAAGTTTAATAGGAAGATGATGGTTATTTCAATCTGACTGTGNTAGACCTTTGGGCAATTCCACAAAGTCTTAGCCTTTTTCATAAGATCTTTTTTTTCTTTTTTAAATTTGTGCGCACTGGTGTTTTGCCTGCATGAAGGTGTCGGGTCCCCTGGAACTGGAGTTTCAGACAGCAGTGAGCTGCCATGTGGGTGCTGGGGATTGAACCCAGGTCCTCTAGAACAGTTGTGCTCTTAACCGCTGAGCCACCTCTCCAGCCCCACAAGCCCTTTGTTTTCAATTATAGTATCTGGTTCAGATCTCATCAGCTAATTAACTTGGACACCATAAGTCAGATCCAAGACACTCGCTGAGCATACACAGTCTCCCATCTCTTTAAAATAATTCAGAAACATTAGTCAGGAGTAGTGGCACACTCCTCTCAGGAGGCAGAGTCAAGGACTGGGAATTCAAGGGCAGCCTGGACTGCAGTATGAGACTGTATCACAACAACTTGAGAGACAAAGGTCTCAAATGCAAAGAGAAGAGAACTATATATAACATAACTTTAAGTCTAAATGCTGATGGGCAGTGGAGTCACACGCATTTTAATCCCAGTGCTCAGGAGGCAGAGGCAGGCAGATCTCTGTGAGTTCTAGGACAGCCAGGGCTACACAGAGAACCCCTGTCTCAAAAAAACCTAAATAAATAAATAAAACAAAGTAAAAAAAATAAAGTCTAAATGCTAACCACATAGAACATAGGGCTAAATCAACGTAGTACTTTCCCCTAGGAAAGGGAAAACATCTTTGTAGTGAAGGCAGGGAAATGCAGAAAATCCACGGAATATACTTCCTTACCTTTCTTCTCTGCGCCCTCGAAAACGTGGGTCATCAGGATCCCGCGAGAACCGCTCATCTCCAGGTCTGCGGCCTTCCCATGCCCCTGGAGGGCCTCGGGCTGCACCCCGGCCATCCCCTTCACTGAATTCCCTGTGATCAGGTGGAAAGGGAGGTCCAGGGCCCCCTCGCCTCCACTTCTCTTCTTGTGGTAAGGGTCCTCCTCGTCCTTCAAATTCCCTTAACCGGTGGCCAAAGCGCTTGTCAGGGTGGAAGTCATCTGGTCTGCTGAAGTCGTCAGGGAAATCAGGGTGAGAGCCACGCCTGTCAGGAGGACCCCTGCAGTCCTGGCCACCCCGGAAAGGCCCCCTCTCAGGCCCATGCTCGGGGCCACCGCTCTGCTCATGCCGTCTCTCTGACATGGGGCCCAGGTGATGGTTGGGAGGGCCTCGAGAGTCACCTACAAGAAACAAAGCTGACTGTTAACATGGCTTCCATGAGGCTCTTCAATACCTGCCAATTTTAGGAGCTGCTCTGCCCTATAATGCTTTCTCTCCTGGGTTCTCAGGACACTTAGAAGATAAACATCCCAAAGCATCATATAATGGGGAGACCATGGGGTTTGGGGTACAACTTTCAGCTTTGTAACGTGACCTAAGAATAATCACTAATCTCTACAGAGTGTCCACTTTTTGGCCACATGTGGAAAATATAAGTGAACTTTTAGCATGAGAAAGGACTTTCCTACCCTGTCCCTGTTCTTCCTGTGACTTCATCAGGGCCCCTGATTTGATAACCAAGAGACACAACAGAGAAAAGTCAGGCTGTAGGCTGGGAAGCTGAAAGCTAGGGGACNGTGTTATCAGGAATTCAGTGAGGGGTGGTGGCACACNCCTTTAATTCTAGCACTTGGGAGGNAAAGGTAGATGGATTTCATTGAGTTTAAGACCAGTCTGATCTACAGGGAGTTTCAGGCCAGCCAGGGATATATAGTGAGACCCTGTCTCAAAAATAAAAATAAAATTTACACACACACACACACACACACACACACACACACACACACACACACACACAAACACACACAAATTCACTTCTGCTCGTGTAAACACCACAAAGCCATCACAGGCCCCAGGTCTACACTGCTGCCACCCATTATCCACTCCTTTAGTCCCTGGCCTGTTTAGCTGTATGCCATACTGCATTTTAGGAATCTTAACACATTCTTCCATAAGGCTCACAGAGCCATGGGCCCCTCTAACAGCTGTTTGGGGACAAAAGAGCCCTGCTGGCCTTCAAATTTGGGGTTTGCATTACACCTTATTTTGCTCTTTTTGGGAATGATGGGCCTCAAATATGCTATTACTATCAATTTTTGCAGACAGGAATTTCATTCGAAACTTGCCAGCTCATGCCTTCTGCTGCTGTTCCTTGTCAATAACACAACAACTTTCCCNTATCAGTCAGTCAACATTTCTGTTCCCTGCCTCCAACTCCCNCCCTTCCATTTTTCATTTCCCTGGCCATTTCAACGCCTCTCCACTCAGCATGGATTGAAACTTGGAAATCTCAGTATAAAAATGTGATATCAGAAAAAGTCTCTGCACTTGAGCTCCTCTGCCCTTTCTTAGGCAGTTTGCAAATATCTGGATCCACTCCCCTAACGGACAAGCACTCAACGCTCACTGTTCTCACGGCCGTGCTAGTTAGTCTTATGTCAATTTGAGACAAGCTAGAGTCACTTTCAAAGAGGGAGCCTCAAAATGTTCCCACAGACTGGCCCACGGGTAAGCCTATGGTGCTGGACTGATGATTGACATGAGAGGACCCAGTTCTTTGGGTGGTGTCATCCCTGAGCTGGCGGTCCTAANGCTGTATGAGAAAGCAGGCTAAGCAAGCCACAGAGAGCAAACCATTAAGCAGCACTCCTCTCTGACCTCTCATCAGCTCCTGCTTCTAGGTTCTTGCCTTGAGTTCCTTCCCTGACTTCCCAGGGTGACGGACTTGTAAGATGTAAGGCAAAATAAACCCTGTCCTCCCCAAGTTGCTTTTCGTCATGACGTTTTATCACAGCAACAGAAACCCAAACTAAGACAATTGCTTCTCCAACTTCAGGTTGTCTGAACTTAGTGACAACTGACCAGAGGATNTAACACATGTTCCACTTGGACTTAATTAAGCTACAAATGCTCATCTCACCATCTCTCTGTTTAAAAGTAGCCTGTCAACTTTCTTCCAAGGAAAGAAACCTACCACTACAAACGGTGATGTGGTGGTGGTGGCAACTAATCCAGGAGGGGATGGTAGGCCACTTGCATGTCTCTCCCTTCTCCCTCTGGTCCCTAGGAGAAAGAGGGGAGGGAAGGCAGCAGGGCAGGTGGGCAGAAGGAGGGAGAAAGGGAGAGGGAGAGAGAGAGGGGCGAGCAAGACGCGCAGGAACAGTGGAGATAGATGCAGGTGTGGCAGACCACTTTCATTCATTAATGGAAATACCTAGTGGACAACAAATGCCCTTCCCAGCAAGCCTCCAAGAAGACTCTTCATTTTCTTTCTCTCTTGCAGATCCTTCTGTGTATCTACTGCTACCACTTCCATGCAACAGGGATGGAAATAAAAGTCCTGCCCTTTCCTATCTCTAATAGCTCACATCAATTCAAAGCTGAGCTTTAAATGTCTAAACTCCCAGGGCTATAAATATTGACAAGGCCTTCTCTTAATCCAATAGCACGGGACGAAAACACCTAACATGTACCACATGGTGCTGCAGGTTTGGCCAGTTAGTAATGAGGTACAGTCCCCATAGTGCCCCATGTGCCAATGTACTGTCCTTTCCTAAGGGTGCTGAATGGGACCATTCCACTCCTACCTCACTTCTGCTCATATTCGCCTAAGTCCTTCCATGCTGACTCTCCTGCCAGCACTTATCCTTTACTCCAACACTGCCCACCTGGGAGCAAGGGCGCAATGCCAGCTCAACCAGAGCCTTTGGTTAAACGGTAACTTCCAAATAGCCATATGCCCTAAATGCTGACAGCCCTCATCTTTGCTTTCCATAATATTAGTGCATTGCTTTCTTCTTTTCAAATGGTGCCTTACAAGGTACGCAGTTAGAGTCCAATATGGTACAATGGGGCACACGGGGGTGATAACAAGGAACACCATTAACATCCTGCATCCTCCACCCTATCAAGGAGCCTAAAGCAGAGGAGTTCTGCTCTTTGGAAGGCCAGAAACATGGATCTGCATCCCACAGGTACAAGACCCACTTCCCATTGCAGTGTGGGCTGTGCTGGCCTAAGCCACAAACACAAATGCCAGGGTTCTCTGTGGTTTCACTACCAGTCTCTGGTAGTGTGGAACTCATTTTCTCGGCCAGCATCACTGCCTAGGGAAACATGACAACAAAAGACAAAGCAAACTATCACCCGAAATGACTGTGACCTTGTTTTCCCAGCAAGTCCAATGCATCAACAAAACTATTTACTGTAAAATGTACACAACAGTGGGAGAATATAAACTCTTTCTCAGCCAAGCACATATTTACCTTTGTTAGGACCAGGTCCTTGTCCAGGGTTCAGAGGAGGGATGCGGCCTTGTGCCCCCTGCTGCCCTAGGCCTGGTATCAAGGGTGGGGGACCTGCATTCTGTCCTTCCTGAGGTGAAACAATTAAAGACAGGTGTGAGACCATGGACAGGTGCTTCATGAAGAACAACCATAACACAGGAAAAGCTGCCCCAAGCTGCTAGAATTAAATATTTAGCTAGTGACATTAAAACAAAACCCCCTAAAGTGAGCTGGGGAGATGGCTTGGCAGATAAAGTGCCCTGCAAGCATGAGAACCGGATGGAGTTTGAATTCCCCAGCACCCAAGTAACATCAGAAGAAGCAGCCCAAGTCTGGGACCCCAGTGTACTTGGGGTGAAATGCAGGTGGAATGGGAGAATCCCTAGACACGCAAAGGCCAGCTAGCTTGTCAGATACAGCAACGGACACCTGTACTCACACGAAACACAAAGGAATACACACATAAACAATTCTAAACTGGGAAGGACTTATTTCTTTTCCACAATCAAAGGAAAAGCATCTGTATTTTAAACCTGATAGATCTCAGTTAAAGCCACATCTTTTCTTGTAATGTCAAGCAGGAGCCAAGGAGTTACAGTGTAGTGCCAGGGCCCTTGCAGATAGCGAGCTCCTCACAATGGGAAAGGCCTGGCCTCTACCAGGTAGGCAGCTCTAACTGTCATGTTGTGACACTGCAACCAACCCTCTCAGACCACATCAGGACGGAGCTTCTTACTGCTATTTATTTATTTTGTGGCAGGGGTGCACAGTGTCACATGTCGAGGTAAGAGCGACAGCTTTCAGAAACTGGCTTTGCTTTTCCACCTCATTGAGGCAACATCTCTCTTATTGCTGCTATACTGTATACTGTAAGCTGGTGGCCTCTGAGCTTCTGACCAATTCTTTTGTCTTCATCCCACATCTAGTAGCACTGCTGGGATGGGATGTGTGCCACTGCATCTAGTTTTGTTTTTTTTTTTAAAGATTTATTTAATTTTATGTGTATGATGTTTTGCCTGTATGTATGTATGTGTACTACATGTGTGCCCAGTATCCATATAGGCCAGAAGACAACATCAGATCCCCTGGAACAGGAGTTATAGATGGTTGTGAGCCATCATATATATGGATACCTGTAATCAAATCTGAGTCTTCTGCAATAGCAACAAATGCTCTTAACCACTAAGTCATCTCTCCACAGCTGTGTGTGTGTATGTGTGTTGTATGTGCAGGTTGTATGTGCAGGAGGCCCGAGGTTGATGCAATGAATCTTTCTCAATGACTCTTCCATCTTATTTTTTGAGTCAGGGTCTCAATCAAATCCAGAATTCATTACAGCTAGTCTTAGTCTCACCAGCCAGCTTGCCTTAGGCACTCTATTTTCAGTTCCCAAGGTTGGAAGTACAGGTGAGCCACCATGGCCACCCAGTATTTGTTCTGATTCCCGAACATTGCCCAATGACCTTGGATCAGGACTCTTAACAAAGCTAAACTAGACAAGCCAGGCATGGTAGCATGTGCCTTCAATCCCAGTACTTGGGAAGCAGAGGCAGATCTCTGTCAGTTCAAGGCTAGCCTGGGCTATACAGGAAAACCTTGTCTCAAACAAAGATAACAAAACAAAACAAAAAGCAAGACAAAACAGAAAGTATCTAGGAATTCTTTCATATAGAAAATACACTTAATAGCCTGGCATGGTGGCACGAGCCTTTAATCCCAGCACTTAGGAGGTAGAGGCAGGCAGATCTCTGTTGAGTTTGAGGCCAGCCTGGTCTACAGAGAGAGAGTTCCAGGACAGCCAGAGCTACACAGAGAAACCCTGTCTTAAAAAAAAAAACACCAACAAGAAAGTACACTTACTGACTGGCCTTTGTATGAGATCAGCACAGGTTCAAACATCAATAGTAAAATTACTTCCATGTTACAAACCAGCCACATGAATGGACACTGACAGTCAAAAACTGCCAGTGTAGTGTCTTGGTGGGTAAAAGTCTGACCACCTGAACTGGATCTCAGGACTCCACAAATGCACCCTTGTGAATATGCCCCACCCATAAAAATTAATTAATTAAAATGATCAGTAGATATGGCCTATAAACCCAGAACTCGGGAGGCTGAGGCAGGAGGACTGAGAGTTCAAAGCTACCCTGGGTTACATGATGAGTCCATTTTTAAAAAAGAGAGAAAAATCAGTAATGCACTGCCAGAAACTTCTGGGGCTTTGGCTTATTTAGTGTGTGTGCATACATACAGAGGTCAGACGTCCTGCTCTATCACTCTTCACATTATTCCTGTGAATAAGCTCTCTCACTGAACCTACAAATAGGCCAGCAGCCAAAAGTTCCAGTGATTCTCCTCTCTTCCCTCACAGTGCTGGGGTTCCAGATGCACATGTGACCATGCCCAGCTTTCTAATATGGGTGCTGGAGATTCGAACTCAGCTCCTCATGCTTGTGTAGCAAACGCTCCTATCCAATGAACCATTTTCCCAGCCCTCAATGGCAGAAATAGCTATACCACTTTGCTGTCCACTTTTAGCCCTGAACAATTCTTAACAGTATCTTTCGTGCTGCTATTTTAACACCTGGACTCCACTGAAGTAAAGCAATGAAAACAAATGAAAAAAACCGCTTGATCAAAGTGGAAAAAGTCAGGTTTTAGGATATAAGAAACAGGAGCAAATTTTCCATCAAGAAAATTCTGAGATTTAAAATGTCCTAAATACAGTATCAAGTCTTTTAGACTCATTCTAGTAATTCAAGTCAACTAGAAATTTTAGAACCATGATGGTTTTCATGTATAAATTTGACTGTCCTCTTCTCTAACATGTCTAGAGATTCATTCATCATATAACAGTAAAAGTTTCTTAGCTTTTATAATCTTCC
The DNA here is from genome assembly GCA_001675575.1 of Neotoma lepida. Lineage (NCBI taxonomy): Eukaryota > Metazoa > Chordata > Mammalia > Rodentia > Cricetidae > Neotoma > Neotoma lepida. The sequence continues at coordinate 683,310 of LZPO01034852.1, forward strand.
AAAATGAAAACTATTCTTTCATAAAACCAAAAAATGGTTAATAACTAGAATAAGCANTATATCCATGCAAGTACACAGTGAATTAATAAGCTATATAGCTGGGCAGTGGTGAAGCATGCCTTTAATCCCAGCACTCAGGAGGCAGAGGCAGGTGGATCTCTGTTGAGTTTGAGGCCAGCCTGATCTACAAAGCAAGTTCCAAAACAGCCAGGGCTACAAAGAGAAACCCTGTCTCAAAAAACCGATCGATAGACAGACAGGCTGATCTACACACACACACATATAATATGTGGAGTTTTAAGGCAAATTAGGATGACAGCTCTGAATTTTATCCAATTCATTCTAAATTCCATAAGGTGGAAATAACTCAAATGCCACATAATTTATGANATTTTCAAGTTTTGGAAAATCTACAGAATACCACATTGCATACTCAGTAAATCCAATGGTCACATTCACATCGTATGCACATGATGTATGCCAAGGCACACATAGAGGGCAGAGAACAACTGTGGGTGCTGGCTCTCCTACCATGTAGGTTTGGGGGACTCATACATTGTCAGGTTTGCTTGGCAAGTGCCCTGACCTGCTGAGCCATCGCACTGGCCCAAATGGCTATCTTTTAGATCATGGATTCTCAGTGGAACTTGAAAAGCACAACAGGACGGGGCTGTATGTGCTGAGAGGTATACTGCCTGCCTAGCATGCACGATGGTCCTGGGTTCCATCTTCGCCTTCTCCTTCCCCACTAAAAGGTTAATAAAATAAAATGTTTTTGTTTTTTCGAGACAGAGTTTCTCTATGTAGCCCTGGCTGTCCNGGAACTCACTTTGTACCAGGCTGCCCTGGAACTCACAGAGATCTACCTGCCTCTGTCTCCTGAGTGTTGGGATTAAAGGCGTGCATCACCACTGCCAGACATCCCCTGCCCCCCAAAAAAGGATGTTTATTTTATTATCTTTCTCACCCAGTAGTAACCTCACCCAGTAACTGAGTGTCCTTGAGAAGAGGTGTGGGGGTCAAGGTTGCTTATTCACTTACTTCTGTGCACCTACAACTGAATTCTAGCAAAAAGCCCAGTTGCTCACGCCCAAGTAATACCAAGATTGAGAACTTCCCGGTCATCACCTCATAAGCAAACACTACTAAATCCATTCATGCCCCTGCTGTCTTGTGTAATTTACCCCGAAACAACTGAAAACTCTCCTCTCACCATCTCTCAGATAGCAAATAATGACTGAGTAGTAAAACTTTTGGAAGACAGAGTCCTTGAAAAACGACCAAATACCTACATACTCCTTCCTACAAATACTATTTTTAACTTTAAAATTTGGGGACTGGGCAAGGTGGTGCACACCTTTAATTCCAGCATTTGGAAGGCAGAGGTAGAGGGATCTCTGTGAGTTTGAAGCCAGCCTAGTCTACATAACAAGCTCCAGCCAGAGCTATACAGTGAGACCCTGTCTCATAACATATACATATATACACATATGTGTGTGTGTGTATGTGTATAATGGGGGATGGTTTTCTGACATGTGCTCAAGAATGACCTTGAACTCCAGATCCTTCTGTCTCCAGCCAACATGTACCACCATGCCCAGTTTTATGCAGTACCAGAGACTAAACCCAAGATGTCACACATGCTAGCAAAGCATTTTGTCAAATAAGCTGCATCCTCATGATCCTGCATGCAACAACAGCTTGAACAGAATTTCATGCACAAGGCATTATTTTTGAGTACTCTCGTCTGGAATCGGTTCTTCTATAAATGCATCCACTGAAATGAAAATAGTGAGGCAGATAGCTTACAGTACCCTTAAACACCCTCGGGCCATCTTTACAAGTGGTGCATGTGCTACACACACACAGTAAATAGATATAAGTGAATGCAATTAAAACAACAGAAACAACGGGTNGAATGGCTGGGAGGGACCTGCTACCACGCCTAACAACCTGAATCTGATTCCTGAGGCTCAAATGGTAGAAGGAGAGAATCAATTTCTATGAATAGTCCTCTGACCTCCACATGCTTGCTATGGCATGTGAACACATGCACACACAGGCACATAAAATAAGTAAATGGAATTTTAAAAAATTTTAAAGTGGAGTGGACAGAAATGTTAAAAGTGGGCTGCTTACTTGCAGGCCCACGGAATAATCAGACTAAAAAGTCCACAAGAGACTCCAACAGTTGTAGAAATGCCCACACCCCAGCACACTGCCCACTTAGAGTCAAAACTCTCTGGAGCCCTGGCACAAGTAACTGTATTCCATTGAAAGCTGATCTGTTCTGGAGAATCTCTGTGGAAAATAATAAGGTGCAAAGGAAAGACACCTGAGATCTACTTAATGATGGTGCAACTAGTTACTCATCTCCATCTCACCATGTTCTTCCAGCCAGGCTGCCACTGCTGTAAGCCACTATCGATACTTAAGAAGCAGATGAGCTCAGCTCTAAGTGCTTCTCCACATCCTTATGAATACTGTACAATGCAGAGTCTATCCCTGTGTGTTTATGTGTACAACTGGAAATGAGTAATACCTGATTGAAGGGAGCCCGGGGCCCATCACCTAGCAGAGGTGTTTTTTGCTGCTGGAATGGTATTGGCCCTTGAGATGGATGTGGCCCTCTTGCCGGGTTCTGCTGTCCCTGAGGTCCAGGGGGTCCTTGCATGCCACCCTGGGGTGGAGGTCCCAAAGAGCCCTGGGGTGGCCCCTGCTGCCCTTGTGAACCTGAGGGTCCTCGAAGTTCCTGTGGAGGGCCCAACATGGATCCCTGGGGTGGAGGCCCCTGCAGGCCCCGCATCTCCTGAGGACCTCTCATTTCCTGAGGGCCATGTCCCAGCAATCCACTTGGAGGATGAGGTCCTCTCATCTCTTGAGGTGGGTGGCCAATCATTATCCCTTGAGGAGCAGGACCCTGGTTCTCCCGAGGTCCTGGAGGCCCCTGCATTCCTCTTGGATTCAGTCCCATCAGAGGTCCCTGAGACACTGGACCTTGGATTCCTTGAGACCCTGGCCCACCCTGTATCCCATGAGGATGAGGAGGTCCTTGCATTCCTCTGGGACCAGGTGGTCCCTGCATTCCTTGAGTACCAGGAGGCCCCTGTGGACCCATGTGGCCCTGAGGAGCAGGTGGACCTTGGGGGCCAATGTGACCCTGTGGTCCAGGTGGACCCTGGGGACCCATATGACCTTGAGGACCAGAACTACCTTGAGGTCCAGGTGGCCCTTGAGGACCCAAAGGGCCATGAGGTCCAGGGTGCCTCTGCATTCCTTGGGGACCATGCATGTCTTGAGGCCGAGGCAGTCCCTGGGGAGGGCCCTGGGGTCCTTGTGGTCCCATGAATCCTTGCGGCCCCCCACCTCCTTGATGCAATGGAGGGCCTTGTGGTCCCATTTGTCCCTGGGGTCCAGGAGCTCTGAACTGGCCCTGGGGACCTGGAGGCCCCATTTGAGCCACCAATGGCATCTGCTGAGATGGATGAGGTTGCTGAAAACCTTGAGGAATCTGAGATATTGGACCTTGTCCAGAAAAGGGCTGAGGTCCGAGGAGAGGGGTACCAGACGAAGGTGGAGGCTGGATCTGATCAGCCTGTTTCTGTGCAAGCCTTTCAATTTTAAGTTGCTGGAAAGGGGAGAAACAAACAATTAGTATGCTGAAAAAATAAGCTAAAGCCCTCAAATAGGACCGCTGTATTGCCTTCTGACATTCACAAGCACACCATGCCACATACGTGTGTGTACGCGCGCACGCCCACGCACCCAAGTATCATTTTAAAACAACAATAGGGCTGGAGAGATGGCTCAGAGGTTAAGAGCACTGGCTGTTCTTCCTGAGGTCCTGAGTTCAATTCCCAGCAACCACATGGTGGCTCACAACCATCAACAATGAGATCTGGTGCCCTCTTCTGGCCTGCAGGCATACATGTATACATAATAAATAAATCTTTTAAAAAAAGAAAAAAAAAAACAACAATAAAGAGGGTAGAAAGGATATCAATAAAAGATGCTATCTCTACTTTCTTAGCTCACACACCTCTAAAAGCTGTGGATTGGTATACTGCAATGTGGCCATTTCTTGCTCAATTTCTGCTTGTGTTTTTTTCTTTTCTTCCAATTTGATATCCTCTTTCCTGTCATTCAGTACCTCATTTGGAGCAGGAATTGGAACTTTATTTTGCATCCAGGCCTTAGAGAAAAGAGAAAATTAAATTACAGACAAGCATGAAAATTATGATAGGTTGAAAAAATTCTCTAATATCATCAATATACAAGACTGAACTGTCTTCCTCTCTAAAGCCAATTCTTTGTGACATAAGAATAGAGTGGGGCAGGTGCATTAGAAATTAGAAATTACGAAAATTATGAAAGCTACAAGTTACACTTTGGTATCCTCAAAAAGTTCATATGGTGACGGTTTGGTCCCCAGGAAATGACACTTTGGAGAGGAAGTGAAATTCTAGGAGGCAGGGGCTTGAAGGAGTGAGTTGGTCATTGGGGGTATACCCTTGAAGGGGATACTGAGATCCAGGCTCCTTTCACTCTCTGTTCTTTGGGAATTATGAAGTGAGCAGCTTTATTCTACTGAATGCTCCCCATCATGATGTTCTGTCACACCACACAACCATGGACCTTCTGAAACTGTGAACCAAAACATACTTCNTCCTCAGTTTCAGCTGTTACCATGGGTATGTGTCACACTGACAGAAAACTGACTGAAATATTGCAAGATATTGCAGTTATCAAGAATACAAGGCTTTGAGGCTGTAGAGATGGTTCATCAGTTAAGAGCACTGGCTGCTCTTCCAGGGGACCCGAATACAATTCTCAGCATCCACACGGCAGTTCACAACTGTTTGTAACTCCAGTTCCAGAGGATCAGACATCCTCACACAGACATACATGCAGGCAAAATACCAATGAAAAAAAAAAAACGCAAAGCTTGCTAACCACTTAAGTATTTATAGCAATGAAACAGAAGACCGACAATACAGAAGACACCTACACACTCTGCCTGCTCATTCCTTCTCTTCCCTCTGACAGTGTA
>LZPO01034852.1:697250-709470 GCA_001675575.1 Neotoma lepida
CACAAAACTGAAGAGAAATCTCTGATTTGGATGGAGTAAGCCAGGGAAAGCTGGGCCATGGCTGCTAAGAGGCACAGGTACTAAAACTACAGGTCATGNGGTACTCTAAGGAGACACGGAGTCAACAGTAGGGACCTCATCTTCCCGCCAGTCCTGTAGGATAACCCAGTAAAACCTAGGTCTGTAGCAGAACACATATCATCTTCCTTCACTAGAGTCTTAGAGATAAGTCATATTCAACAAACCATCTAAACACTGAAGTCCTTTGTGTCCAAACCACAGGAGAAAGCTAAAAGTAACGTGACGCAGGCTGCCTTTGGTGCTTCTTCTTCAAGGGACAAGGTAGGGTTCCTATCACTTACAGTGTTGCAAGACTCTGTCCAGTCTTGGGATCCCAGAACTTGATTGGCTGTTGGCTATCTTTACTTCCTGAAACGACTAACCCTTTGGTTGGATGCCAGTCTACACACTTCACATCAGCACCGTGACCTGTTGGGAAACAAGTCAGAACAAAGCCTCAGTGGTCATATGCGCTGCAAGTGGGGCTCCGTTCTAAATGACAAAAGCCAAAAACCTGGCAGATGAGTTGCTCTTAGTGTTTGGTTGACTTGAACTTCCTGAAAGGCTCTTGGCTGTCTGGGGATCTGCTGGACCAAGGGCCAGCTCCCATCCGATGCTGCTGTGCTCGCAGCCAGCCTAGCCTACTTCTCTGGGAACTACGTGCATCTTGCCCACCTACCTGCTAGCAGGTTAGCCGAGGCTTTTTGGAAGATGCACTCTGTAGGCTTTTTAGGCCTTTAATGCTATTGCTGATTATTTTAGTTCTAAGAGTCAACCTGTACTGTTCTGTTCAGTGTTCTTTCTTCACGGTAGTCTGGGTAAATCAAAGTCCTAAATCCAGGTTTACACACTACCACTTTCTAAACAGGAAGACAGTAACTGTATTCCAGGGTTTTTGCTGTTGTTTAATGAAGTACAGGAAGAGAAACAATGTGTGACTGGTTCACACATGAGTTAATATGTGAAAACAAGGAATTAAGTTACTAAAAATCACCAATGGGAAAAATCAGAATGAAGAAAGCAAAGCCATGTGTAGGGTTTTTGAAAGCCTGTACTGTACAGGACAGGGTCAAATAGTAGTTATGTGGTAATACATTAAAAAGAAGNTGCACAGTGAGAACTTCTCAAATAGCTGTGAGACGTGAGAAGGGAAAAGGATGAATGAAGAGAGATAAAAAGAATTGAAGAAGGGAGAGACGGTCTCAAGACACTGGAAGTGATCTACATTCATTCAGAAGGCACAATGTATTTACCCTGTATATCACATGGGTTTGAGCTCAGACCAGTACTCCCCCTTNCCCTCCCCCACGGCAGGCAGGAGGGGTGCACCAAGAGCAGGAAGCACACATCCTGTGACCTCATCCTATGTTCAAAAGGATTTCTCTAAAGGATATGTTGATGCAGTGTTTTTAATGTTCTTGAGTAGGGTTCAAGTGTATTCCAAAACAGTTGCCATACAGCACAGTACTCAAAGGAGTGTAATTAATTTAATGGTGTGACTCAAAGGCCCATAATAGTAAGTTGTTTTGTTGTTGAAATCAATATGCACTGTCCCTGTAGCAGGCAGACACGTGAATATCTGAGTGACTACGTGCATACCCAGGTGTAAGAGAAAAAGTATAGACACCAACCTGCAAGGTGATCCTTCTTTCCCCATGTTTCTATTATCTTCTAACACTGAACGTATTCTATAACTGAGGTATGAGGATAGGAAAGGGAAGGNAAGCTCTGCAGTTAGACTCTGACTAATATTAAAAGAAGTAGGGACCAGCAAGATGTATCACTGGGCAAAGACACTTGTCACCAAGCCAGAAGTGTTCTGTCNCTGGAACCCACACGGTAGAANGAACCAATTCCCCCAAAGTTGTTTTCTGAGCTCCACCATGTATACCCCTTCCCAACATATACATAGGGGTAGACACACAACATAATTTAAAATGTAATTTTTTAAAAAGAAAGTAAAAAAGGACTGGTATGTCTGAGCATGGTTGTGCAGGCCTACAGTCTTGGCACTTGGGAGGTCTAGGCAGGGGGATCAGCAGTTCAGGGCTAACCTCAGCTGCACAAGTTAGAAAACAGCCTGTGCTACATGAGACCCTGTCTTAAAAACAATAGGGTCGGGGGCCCAGTGAAGTGGCGCAAGCCTTTAATCCCAGGCAGAGGCAGGCTAGCCAAGGGCTCCACAGTGAGAGGCTATTTCAAAGCAAACAAAACAGTGTCAGGGAGATGGCTTCTTGCTAAAGCATGGGGGCCTAAGCTCAGATGCCCAGCACCCAATAAAAGCTAGGGCAGCACTATGCAACTGTAACTCCAACAGCTAGTGAGAGATCCCAGAAGACTGGTTGGCCAGCTAATAGGGCCAGAAGGGTGAGGTCCAGGTTCAATTATGGACCTTGTCTCAAAAAATATGGTGGAAAGTGACTGAAAAAGGATAGCCCAATGTCAACCTCTAACCTCCATATGTGCCTACCACAGGCAAGTGTACCCCCAGAGATGAGAGCACCCCCCCCCACAGAAACAGAAAAAAGAATCAGGATATATGAAATCATGTGGTCCTCCTAACCTGCTTGATGAGACTACCATGCACAGGGAACATAAACTCTAGGGGCCATTCCCATCTAAAAACTTAACACACAGCCATGTATATGTATNGATTTTAACCAATCAAATAGTTTATGCAAAAGCAGTATGTGCTCTTAATCACTGAGCCATAATCTCTCCAGTCTTTGTTAATTTTTTCAAAAACCAATAATACAAACAACACAATATATTTATGTATAGTACTCATCTAAGCAAAGAATATACCATGTACTGAGTCACAGTCTTATACTAAAAAATTAAACAGATTCTACTGCACAATGTGGCCTAACAGGAAACATGAGTATCCCTGAATATATCCCTGGAAAATTCAAGGAGCCCGCCCCAGAGCCTCTGCTGGTCCTCCTGCTTCTACCTCCCAAGTGCGGGGATCACAGGTGTGCACCAGCACACTCAGCTTCCTCAGTGCTTTGTGCATAAGCAAAGATGCAGCAGCAGCAGCAGCTTAGACCCAGCCCAGAGGCTATGTATGCTCTTAAACACTATTCTAGATTGGTTTCTTACATATCAAGATGAGTTTAAATGTTACATGGAGAGCCAGGCCTTTAATTCCAGCACTTAGGAAGCACAGGCAGGTGGATCTCTGTGAGTTCCAGGCCAACCTGGTCTACATAGTGAGTTTCACATCAGCCAGGGCTATGTAGAGAGGAGACCCTGCCTCAGATAAATAAATAATGAAATTAATTAATTAATTAATTAATTAATTAATTAATTAATTAAAGGAATGAAGAAAAATAAAAGCTACATGGAGAAAAGAACAAAAATATTTGCTTTCCTGTTCAGGTCTATCTGCATGAAGACATTGGAAGGGTGAAGCCTAGCAGACAGGAAACAGAATGGAGAGAGACAATTCACCGTTCAGCCTTGATATTATATGAGGCCCCTATTCTCTTTATTGTTTTTATTTATTTTTTACTTAAAAACATTGTAGAGTGTGTTTGTGTCCAGGTGCTCCAGGTTGTGTGTGAAGGTGTGGAGGGCAGAGGTTGCGGTCAGATGCCTGTCTCCATCACTGNCCACCTCGGTGTTTGGTTTCTTTTTTTTTTGAGACAGGGTCTTTCACTGGTCCTAGAGCTTGCCCTTTCACTACACTAGTAAGTGGCTAATAAGCGAGTCCCCAGGATCTGCCTGTCTCCAACCCTACAGTGCCGGAAGTTTCAGGTGCATGGCACACACTCAGTCTGGAGGTCCAAACTCAGGTCTTCATGCTTGCACAGCACGAACTCTACCCTCTGAGCCGTCTTCCCAGCCCCACTATACTTAGAATACAAATAAGCTGGGGCTAGAGACTCGACTCAGCAGTTAAGAGCACTGGCGCTCCTCCAGAGGTCCTGGGTTTAACTCCCAGTAACCACGTGGTGGCTCACAACCATCTGTAGCCGCAGTTCCAGGGGATCCAATGCACCTTCTGTGCTTCCTGAACATCAGGCATGAACATGAACGTGATACAGATACATGCTGGCAAAAGATACATACACATAAAATAATAATTTCAAAAATAATTTCAAAAATAAAAGTAACGTAAGAAAACATGAGCAGCCTACTAACATTTGTGGCCTAAACAGACATGGGGTGCACCCAATCCCAGCACCTGAAGGCTGAAGGAGGGTCTTGAGTTTAAAATGACCCTGGATTACATACTGAGTTCCAGGAAACAAAACTAAACAAAAAACATACATCTGCTCAAAAATACATAAAACATGTGTCAAAAGAACACACATGGAGCTGGGACGGAGCTCAGTGGTACAGCACTTGCCTAACAGGAATAACACACACATACACCATACACTCATACACCAAAATCCAAGAATATGATATAATTGCTTCAAAGGGCAAGTCAGTAAGTTTGGAGACAGGAGTTTTCACTATGTAAACTGAGTATCTCTAATCCAAATATCCAATATCTGAAATTGCTTATGTACCAGCATACACAAGCATCAAATTCCATACTACGAAACCTGGTTTTGTATACAAAATTACTAAAAATACTGTATACAATTACCACCATGTTATATGCAGAAACATTTTATGCTTAGATTTGGGTTACTAGCCCTTAGATCACTCACTACGAACATGCAAATAACTCAGGATCTGTATTACTTTGTGAACATCCAATATTGAGGGAAAAAATTCATTTTAAAAAGTCTACTAAGCCAGGCAGTNGTGGTGCATGCCTTTAATCCCAGCACTTGGGAGGCAGTTCCAGGACAGCCAGGGCTGTTACACAAAGAAACCCTGTCTCAAAAAACCAACAAAGAAAAAAAGTTTACTAAATTTACTAAGTGACAGTGGATCACCCTGGAAAGTAGGTATGAAATCTTTATAGTGCTGTGGGGTTTTTTTTGTTTTTGATCACTGTGTATACATGTGTCTATGTGCGTGCATGTCACATGTATCTGGGTGCCTGACAAAGTCGGAAAAAGGTGTCAGATGCCCTGGAGCTGAGTTAAAGGTGGTTGGGAGCTGCCCGGCGTGGCAACCTCCTGAAGAACAACATGTGATCTTAACCACTTGGCAATCTCTCTTGTTCCTACCATTTTTATTTTTAAACTGGGGGTGGGGATGGGGGTGGGGGGGGCACTAAGAAAAATAAACTAGACTTGCACAAACAAAATTGATATGAAACTTACTCTTTTAATTAGTGTTTCATTATTTTGCCCATGCTAAGCCCTCTTCCCTCAACCTCCTAAGTACTGCTAGGGGACGGTATGAAAACTACTCTCCCTTCTTCAAGAGAGAGAAGAGTTTCCATTTCATGACAAAAAGTATTTCAAGCTGGGCAGTGGTAGCACACGCCTTTAGTCCCAGCACTCAGGAGGCAGAGGCAGGCGGATCTCTGAGAGTTGGAGGCCACCCTGGGCTACAGAATGAGTTCCAGGACAGCTGGGGTTACAGAGAAAGAAAAACCAAAAAAAAAAAGGATTTCAAATAATAATGTTTGCAATGGCTTCGCAGTAAGAGTACTTGCCCCCAAGCCTAATGACTTGGAACCCACATGGTGAAATAAAAGGATTTGCTCCTGAAAACTGTCCTTTGCTCTCTGCAGATGTAAGTGAACGTGAAAAAACGGCAGCAGGTCTACCACAGATTCAGCCTAAGAAAATAATTTAACATGATTTTTTTTTAATTTAAAATACAGCCAGGTATAGCAGCACACACCTGAAGTCCTAGTTATTTGGATGGCTGAAGCAGAAGGACCACTTAAGTCCAGAAATTCAAAGCCAGTATAATTCTGTCTCAAAAAAAGAGCTCCCACCCAAAAACAAAACAAAACAAAAAAGAACACTTTTAGATGACAAAGATGGTATCAAAAACACTGTGCATAATAGCAAAAATTGGAAATAAAATTTAGAGAATGATAAGATTTGCCACAGTCCCCAAATTTAAAAACCATATCACCAATAAGATGAAATATTTTAGAAACAAAGAAAAAGGCTCATGAAAACAAGCCACGGACCAGAAAGACAGCTCAGAAGGTCAAAGTGCTTTTTTACAGTTAAGCCTGATGACCTGAGTTAAATTCTCAGAACACAAGGAGAAAGAAGAGGACCGACTACCAAAAGTTGTCCTATGATCTCCACACATACTGTGGCAAATTCACTACACTCATATGCATAAACATCCCACACAACAAAAGTAATGCTTGCCTAGTTTAATAAAGGCAAACAAAACGACATTCATAAACTACAAATGTTACAGGGTGATCTAAGAGTGAACCTGGTTATATAAATGTAGATACACACTTGGGAGCAACAGGCAGGCAGATCTCTGTGAGTTCTAGGCCAGCCTGGTCTACACAGTGAGTTCTAGGAGAGCCAGGGCTATGTAGAGAGACCTTGTCTCAAAATAAATAAATAAACAGATAAGCAGAAAATGAAATTTGTATTGGGATGGTGAAACAAGTTAAAGATATTCTATTCATGTTTTTTAGAGTGTGATGTTGGGGTTTTGCAAATAAATAATGAGGTAAATTTTGTGCATAGCTTTCTTGGTATGATTTTGATATAAGAAGAAAACTGTGTGGTGGCTCCTACCTATTATCCTAGCACTTGGGAGGCTGAGGCAGGAGGATCATGAGAGAACAGTTTGGGCTATTTAGAAATTCTGTCTCCAAGGAGGTGAGGGTAGAAGAAAGAAAGGAGAGCAAAGGTAGGGAGGGAGTCACCACTGAATGTCACTCAGGTCACACTCTTGGTACCAAGTTCCAGATGTGAAGTCACTCTGTTAGGCAACACTCTTGGCACCAAGTCCCACATTAGCAAAACCTATGCTATGGTAGTATTCCTTGTTGGTCAGAGGCATGGGCTCCTCTGTAACAGTGAGACAGCAAACTAGTACAACTCAGAGAAAACATGTGACCATGCATACTATCAAAATCTTATTGGCACATAGTCTTTGGTATGACAAATCCTCTACTAGAAACTGACTGTGTGCCTGCAGAAGCATACTAGGCATTATGTTCAGAGATGTTTACTGTATACATCATGTCTGAACTGACAAGACTGAAACCATCTACGTATGAATCAGTGAGTGGTTACCTAAGTGAAATCAAGGTAAACTCAAATAGGACAGCACAACTTTGGAAACTAAAGCAGAAATACGGACTTTTGGTCCTGAAATTTTCTGTATATCGGACACAGTGCATATATTTGTCAAAATTCATAGAACTGTATATCTAAAATAAGTATTACCTTATGCAAGTGCACTGCAGTAAACCAGCCTTTAAATAAATCAAGGCAGGGCCAGTGAGATGGATCAGTGGGTAAAGGAACTTGCCACAAAACCCAGGCACCTGCATTTGACCCCTGGGACTTATATGGGGGAGATATCAACTCCTAACAAGCTGCTATCTGTCTGACCTCTATACATACATTACAGTACACTTCCTACCCTAAATAAATATACAGGCCAAAAAGCAAGGTGCAGTATCGTCCCAGGTATCTAAAGGAAAGTTTAATTAGTAATAATCTTTTATGAAAGAGTCACTGTGTGGGAATTTAAAGTCACATATTACTCTTCCATAGCGCTGGAAATTTCCTGCCACAGGCTCCTTTCACTTTGACCTCACCTCTACTCAAAAGTCAAAGGATGGCTTATAACCAGTTAATATTTTCATTTGCCAACACAGCTAAGCAGGCCCAGGAAAATGAGCCTCAGTCCTCAATAAGAACCTCACACTTAAAACAGATGGCTTAATTTCAAGAACACATGTGAACTGGCAAGACACATCTAAAACTCATCAACTTATAAAAAAAAAAATCACCAGAAAAAAATACAAATTACCAAACATATGGTTTATTGATCTCAAACTTCAACCCTAAAAATCCCTCACATCATGGCTAGGAAATGGCTCAGCCAGGAAAACACCTACCAACTCAAGCATAGGCACCTGAGTTTGAATGCTCAGCACCAATGTAAAAGCTGAGCATGGTAGCATGTCTGTAACCTAGTGCCAACTTGTGATTTCCAGTGTCAGCGAAAGATCCTGCCTAAAACAAGCAAGGTGGAGAGTAATAGAGGAAAATACCCGGCTCCTATATGTGCACCCCACACTCACACTTATTTAAAAGAAATCATTATATTAAACTTGATAGTTGATTTTTTTTCTTTTGAGATAGGGTCTCTCTATGTAGTCCTGGCTGTCCTCAAACTCAGTATGTAGACCAGGCTGGCCTTGAACTCACAGAGATCCTCCTGTCTCTGCCTCCTGAGTGCAGGGATTAAAGGCATGTGCCATCATATCCAGCATGAACATTTCAGTTTTGAAAGAACAAAACTCAGAAATCACTGAACATTCTTTGTATCCCCAAACATAGAAATTCTAAAAAATATATAGCATTTGCAATGTTAAAGGAATACTAACTTGATGTAAAGTTTACTCAGGTAGCTCCCACATAATATAAAAACATTTGATAATTAGTAATGTTTTTAGGACTAACAACTTCTCGCTGTCGGAAAGGACTTCTAAAAGTTTCATGGTGGTGCTCGCCTTTAGTCCCAGCACTCANGAGACAGAGGCATGGGAATCTCTGAGTTCAAGGCCAGCCTGGTCTACTGAGAGAGTTCCAGGGCTACACAGAGAAACCCTGTCTTGAAAACCAAAACAAACAAAACCCCAAAGCTTTTTTGAAAAAAAAGGTTAAAACACTGGACACTAATAAACCTGCCTTAAGACACTTCACCCTGCCACATTCAGCCCTTCAGAGGAAGAAGAGGCCAGTCTAGGATGACTAGGAGGTCACAGTATTTATCCATTTTATTCAGATTACAACTGGACGTGGAAAAGTATGCAGGGAGACAAGAGGTGCAATTGCAAACTTTCAAAATATATATTGTTTGTAAGTCTCTGTGTGGAATTCCATTTAAACACAAATACTTAACTATATGGTCCGATATATGAATGTATAAGTACACACATATACAGGAGAACACACACACACAAATCTTTTATATATAACTTACTAATAAAAAGATGGTTCTTGGGCTGGGGATGTTGCCTGCTTGGTAGGTGGAAGTGTTTGTCTAGCATGCACAAAGCACTGGCTTCAATACTCAGCATGGCACAAAACCTGGTGTGGTCATATACATCTGTGATCCCAACACTCAGAAGGATAAGGATTTCACAGTCATCCTCAGTGAAGTTAAGGCTAACCTGGGCTATAGGATATCTTGCCCTCTCCCAAAGTAAGGTTACTTTAAACAATATTTTAGAAGAGAAAGTTCTAAGACTAACAGTATGTTTAAGCTTTAGTTAAGTTGACAAACAGATAGGCTAGGCTTTTACACCAATTGAAAACTTCGAATAGTTTCCTAATACAGAAGTGTGGTGTGAAGACATGAAGTCAGAATGGCTTGAAACAGAATGTCCTTGATACTTCCCTTCACAGAAGTTACCTGTGCATTTTCCCAGGACCTCCTCCCCTGTCCACAACCTCATTCAGATCATGGGGCCCACACAGGTCAACAGCCTTGACTTAACGCGGTACATATGACCCAAGGCTCGGGAAACAGTCCAAAAACCAATACATAATGAGTTTTATTTGAAGATCAGAAGTAATGTCCATTTTCCCATTTTATTTTACCTGGACCAGGTCATTGTATGAACAAATATTAAGAATATACATGACTTACAAAAACACCAGTTTTTCTAATACAGAAAGAAAAGAGGCAAACAATGAATTCAAGTACCATTTTGTACAATATTAACAGTTAAAGAACTGTCACTCAGAGAATGTGTTAAACATTAACAGCAAACTCAGGCTTACTGACAGCTGTGGAAACATAAAATGTAACATCAGTTTAAGTGTAAGCAAAGCCATGATCCACAGGCTAGACACTTCCAAAGATCAGAAGACTCCAGAACTGGGAAATTTAAGGAGCAAAAGTAACTTGTGAACTGGTCAGTGAGTAGGGGGCTTGTTTGAAGTTTATCTCCCCATTTTGCAAAATCATTCTTAACATGTCCAATAACAAGATCACCTGGAATGACTGCTAACTGTATGCTTGTCATCCAAATCTAGAAAATTACATCAGTGACAAACTATGGAACTCAAAGTTGATTCCAGAATGGATACATGTCTAGGCAGAGTTTACACAATGTGTGTTCCAAGCAACATCACATAGACTCATAGGCAATGATGAAATTTTTAAAAGGACAAGTTTGTATGTTTTTCTCCCCTCCACACCTCAGAGCTTCAGTGCTTGCAACATATATTACAAATATGTGGGGAAATTTGGTCACAAAGTTTTTCTCAGTGGATTGCCACATTCACCACAAGACCAATTTGGGATATTTGAAATGCTAGCTCACTATGTTGCTAGTGACAATGACATACCTAAATTCAGGAAAGCAGATACATTTAGAGAAGAAGGAAAGGTCTTCAACCATTATCTGTAATGTGTATTTATTCAAAAAGAACTCAGAAAAAAATATGGGAAAATGTAAAGATATAATTAAACCTAAATACTAATGCAGGACCACTCAACAAACCTGTAACAGTTTACAGACGTATGGTATGTGTTAAAAGTGCAACCAATACACAAATTCAGACCCAATGGATAAAAAGGGAGATGTATCANAGACCTTCCAATCTCCTACTTAAGTCACACTTGTGTAAACAGGTGAAATGGTTTCTACAGTTTTCTACTAACTGCATGTTTACATGGAAAACTTCCAAAGGCAGACCTAAAGGAAACTGCTAAGTATCTTAGAAAGTGGAATTAAACATAAAATTTATAAGCTAATATCATGCAACTGTCTTGGGCACTTCTAATATCAAAGTGAATTCTGTTTGCATGTATGATAAAATACATGTGTGAGTCCAACAACCATACAGGCATAAATTCTGCTTAAACTTAAATGTTAGACTACTGTTAGTTTTGTATACAGTATGTGGATAGAGTATAAACAAAGGGTACAATTTCCACTTGAGTAGAGTAAAGTCTTGAGGATTTTCACAGGGGGGCAATAAGAAGGAGGCTGACACAACAGGAAACTCTAATAGTCTTCCAGAACTACCACCTAAAGATGTTTAGAATGCTTATCGTCTTCTAGATTCTTGAGTTACAATTGTGAAACAATTTTGCTGTTGTTTCGTGCCAACCCACATTTTAAAAATTTAAAACATGTTTAAAAGTGATTTTAGAGTCTTCATCAAAAATTAAAGGGAAAGAATGTAACAACCTAATACTCTTCAGTGCTCTGCTCTCCCAACTGCTCAGAATAACACCAAGGTCATAAGGCAATCAGCCATTTAAGAAATACTGCCCCACATGTATATAGAAAGCGATATGCAGTTCTTCAGAAAAATGGTCTACTGAGGTGTGTATGTATGTATGTGTGTATGTGTATAGTTCAATAGTCAAATACCTCTAGCAAACATTTCACTAAAACAAGATAGTCAAAGTCATTATTTGAAAAGCTACAAAACTGTAAACAATAAAGAAGCATCTACAGGATTGATGGTAGGGGCATGGTCACCCATTCTATGCATGCCCAGAAGCTTGGGAAGTGAAGACAGGATGATGAGTTCAAGGCCATCCTCAGCTACACGCCATGTCTGCCAGCCTGAGTTCAAAATGGGGCTGGGGGGGACCCACACTACACCTTTCATTCTAGCAATCAGGAAGCAGAAACAGGCAGATCTCTGAGTTTGAGGCCACCTTGGTCCTCATAGAGTTCCAAGACAGTCACAGCAACACATGTGAGACCCTGTCTCAAAGAAAAAAGAAAAAAAGGAAAAAAGAAAGAAAGAAAAAAGATGGCCAGAAGTCTGGCAGTAACAAGATTAGTACAAAGATCTATAAGCCAAATGCAATAGTATTATGTGTACAGCTTAATGTACTTAGGAAGGTGAGGTAGAAACAACATTTGAACTGAGTGTTTAGGACAGCCTGGGTAATATTTTGAGAGAATTTTCTTAAAAACAAGGGAGTAGGAGCTGGAGAGGTGGCTCAGAGGTTAAGAGCACTGACTGTTCTTCCAGAGGTCCTGAGTTCAATTCCCAGCAACCACATGGTGGCTCACAACCATCTGTAATAAGATCTGGTGCCCTCTTCTGTA
>LZPO01034852.1:741860-752786 GCA_001675575.1 Neotoma lepida
GNAGTAGTAGTAGTAGTAGTAGTNGTTGTTGTTGTTGTTCAAGGTCATCCTTTGATACATAGCAAATTCTGAATGCCCTAGCCTATGTGAGACACTACCAAAAGAAAAGNCTGGAGGCAGGGGCAGGAAGACCTCTGGGAGTTCCAGGCCAGCTAGAGCTGCATAGTGTGATCCTGTCTAAAAAACAAAAAGCAAAATCCCACATTATGGAATTATAGCTCAGCAGCAGAACACTTGCCTAGCATGCATAAGCCCTGAGTTCAATCTCTAGAACCACACAAACAAGAGTTATTTTACGCTCTTCTAAGTTCAATGCCAAGCCTCAGGCTGTATTATTTTTTAAAAAGTAAAACAAGAGTCAATGCTGCCAGTAATAATGATCTACATTAGGAAGATGCTGAGAGTCCAAGGCTAGCCTGGGCAATATAGTTAACACCAGGCCTGTCAGGGCTCAATAGCAAGAGTCTATCTCAGTACAGGAAGACATAAGGAAAAGAAAAAACCTTAATACATTAGAACAACAAGCACTACAGAACTATGCGACATTAAAAATGTCACAGTTTGTATGCTGAAGTGAATCTGTGACATACTTGCTAGTCACCATTAAAATATAATCTATGGTGGGTACACCTTTAATCCCAGAACTCAGGAGGCAGAGGAAGGCAGATCTCTGAGTTCCATACCAGTCTGTTCTACAGAGTGAGTGGGTGAGTTCCAGGATGGCCAAGGCTCCATAGAGAAACTCTGTCTCAAAATAAATTAATTAATTAAATAATTTATTTTTGACAAGCATGGCAACACTATAATCCCAGTACTATGGAGGGAGAGGCAGGAGGATCTCTGTGAATTTGANGCCAGCCTGGTCTACACAATGAGTTACAAGCCAGCCGGGGCTACATAATGAGACCCTGCCACAAAATAAATAAACAAATGAACAAACAAACAGTTAAGCAAGTGTTTGTGTGTGTGTGTGTGTATGTGTGTATGTAATTCATTTTTCCTTTTGTTCAGTTTCTCTCATTTTCCACAAAGGATATAAATACACAGAAGGTCAGTACAATTTTATTATCCTAAGTAAAAACCGATAGCACAAAAACAGGTGTGCCTAAAGAAACACAATAAAATACATAAAATAAAGTTTATTTGGAAAATGACACAAGTATGTGTGACCACTTGGCTCTGTATTGCCTTATCAATAAACATCATCTTGATGATTCTGAATAAAGTACTCCTATCTTCTTAGATTTTGTTATCTGCTATGGTCCCAACCCCAATTCTGTAGTAAAACAAACTATAAATAAAGCATTTCTTAATAACTTTCAACAGACTATATCTCTAAAACACACAAATTTCCCCCAAATATCTCATACCTTGATCTCCAAAGAAGAAAACTTATCCACCACACGGAGAAGGTGAAGGGAGATCAAGAGTTCTAGGGCAGCCTGGGCTACAATACAAGATGAGTTCAAGAGCAGCATGAGGTTTATTGTTGTTTTGTTTTTTCTTAAGGGGTGGGGGGGCTAAGGATGTAATTCAGAGCACAGGAAAGGCCCTAGGTTCTATCCCTAGTAATAAGGAGAGAAAATAAAAATAAAAATACAGGATGTGCAGGTTTCATTTCAAAAAGGTTTCCTGTATCCTAAAAAGATAACAAAGGGCTGGAGAATGACTTGGCAGATCAAAGTGTTTGCAGCTCTTCTAGAGGACCAGAGTTTGCTTCCCAACACCAACATCAGATAGCTCACAATCACCTGTTAACTCCAGCTCCAGAGAATCCTGACAACCTGAGTTCATTCAACTCCTGGAACCCACATAAAGGTAAAAGAAAAGGCGCACGCCTTTAATCCCAGCACTCGGGAGGCAGAGATATGCGGATGTCTATGAGTTTGAGGCCAATCTGGTCTACAAAGTGAGTTCCAGGACAGGCTCCAAAGCTACAGAGAAACTGTCTTGAAAAACAAACAAACAAAAAAAAGCACAACTCCATAGGTGATCCTGACCTCTACATATACATCATAGGGGAGAGCCCCCCTATATACACATAAACAATAATTAAGTTTAAAACTAAAATAAAATAAAAAACAAGGGTGTTGTGGAATATCAGTTAAAGATGTGCTCGTTATATTNGTTTATGCTGTGGAACATTTGTTTAATGGTGCAAAGATGAGTTGCATTCTTTCATGTTGCATTTGTTTAACTCTGGGAAGCTATGTTACTTTGCCTGCCTAAAACACCTGATTGGTCTAATAAAGAGCTGGATGGCCAATAGCTAGACAGGAGAGGGATAAGGGGGGCTGGTAGGCAGAGAGAAGAGAAAAGGGAGGAGCAAGGAAGGAGAAGGAGAGGAGGACACCAGGGGCCAGCCACCCAGCCACACAAACTAGCCACGGAGTAAGAAATAAAGGAATATAGTATAGAAAAAGGTAAAAGCCCACAGGCAAAAGACAGACGGGAAAGCTAGTTAGAAACAAGCCAAGCTAAGGCCAGGCATTCATAAGTAAGTATAAGTCTCTACGTGTTTATTTGGAAGCTGGGTGGCGGCCCCCTCAAGGAGTAAAGAGTAAAAACAAACAACTACACAGGGAGCAAGGGAGCTTAAGAGATGGCTCAACGGTTAAGAGAAGATACTGATCTTACAGAGGCCTGGGTTCAGTCACCAACATCCACATAAGGCAGCTCCCAACATAAAACTCCAGCTCCAACGGACTGGGATACCCTCTTCTAGCTTCCAAAGGCACTTCTACTAACATGCACATAGACATGCATGTATACACATCATTTAAAAAGAAATCAAGCCAGGTGGTAGTGGTGCACACTTTTAATCCCAACACTAGGGAGGCAGAGGCAGGAGGATCTCTGAGTTTGAGTCCAGCCTGGTCTACAAAGCAAGATTCAAGACAGCCAGGGCTACACAGAGAAACCTTATCTCAGAAAACAAAAAACAAAACAAACAAAAAATTAAAAATTCCAAAAAAAATAATAAAAATTAAAAAGGATGGAAGGAGAAAGGAAATTAAATTTAAAAAAAATGATTACAATATCATTTGTAGGACTATGAACTGAATGTCTGGTCGATAGGGAAAAGAATCTTTTTTTACTGCAAAATCCCTTCAAAATATTAAGCAATATGAATATGTTCCTGATCATAAAACTGTATTTTATAATTCCAATGAAACCACTGGGCACCTTCCCAGAGCTGCTAAGTACAATGTATCATAGTTTTTCAGCTATCAACACCTGACAGCTTTTCATTCACCTTGGGATACTGTTTTTCCAACAGCAACAAAGCCCTCTTTATTCAAGGGCTATCCTGAGACCTGCTGCAGTATGAATANACTATGTATTCCAGAATTCTACAACACGATGAACAACAATTCAGAACACATTATCCTACCATCGATAAACAAAATGGATAAAAGAGTAGATTCCAAAGTAAAACTGTTACTAGAAAACTAATTATTATCTTAGGTATACATTTAATATAGTATTTAATTTTTGTTTTGTCAAACACTTTTTTGTTTGTTTTTAGAGTCAGGGTCTCTCTATGTAGTCCTAGTTATCCTGAAACTCTGTAGACCAGGCTGGCCTTGAACTCAGAGATCTTCCTGCTTCTAGGATTAAAGACATGTGCTACCTTGCCCAACCTTGTCAAATGAATTCATAAAACTAAGAATTAATTTTTTAAAAAAATACACAACAGAATACTTACCCTCACAACAAATACTGGGCATTTTACTTTGTTTGTTGATGTTCTAACAAATTTTGTTGTAACTGCATTCATAGGATTATTCAACATTCCTATAGGTGGGACCAGCTATTTAAAAAAGAAAAGAAAAAAGAATATTGGGTTTTTATAACACCTCATAACACAGAGAAGAAATAAGGTATATGGCAAGGTAACTATTTCAACATCTAAAGAAAACTTCAGGATAACTTTCCAAAGCTTTTAGGAGATTAAAAGTATTCTATATTAATTAAAAGAAAACTAAGATAAAAAGTTAAACACCTATTAATATTAATCTGGAACTTAATTTCAACATCTGTTTAAGTATTAGATTTCCTAAATTACTTCTCAAAGTCAATACAGCAAAGCATGTTTGCAAAACCCCAAAATTTAATTTTTCTATTAAAAGACTTTGAGGCTGTTTAATCTTTCAATATTGCTTTTGCCCCCAAAGTTTATTCATCATTAAATTTAAAAGAATTTAAGTTGAGACAAAATTAAATCAAGGTAAATACAGACATACTACATTACACTTTTGCAAATATGTTAACTATAAAAATGTAAGAAGAAAAGACAACTTTGACTCTGAATTCACATGCTTTGAGGTTTACATGACCAAACAAAGGGGGTTCTTATTAAGCTAGTATGATAGAACTTATACTTACATCATTATAATAACCTGCATCCGGCTGAATGGCCCGCATATCTCTCTGATCTCTTTGCCATATCCTATTCTGTTAAAAATAAATTAACTAATGAGTATATGGCCTTGTGACAGTCATGTAAAATTTAGTTAATAATGAAACCTAATGTATATTTTTTTCATTTATGTGTATGCATATTTGCATGCATATGCATGCATGTGAGTACCAAGNAACTATGCATGCTTAGTACCCACAGAGGTCACAAGAGCATGAGATGCTCTGAAACTGTAATTACAGATGGTTATGGGTCACCATGTTCCTNCTGAGAATCAAACCCAGGTCCTCTAGAAGAGCAGCCCATGCTCTTAACCATTGAGCTACCTCCCCAGCCCCCAAATGTAACAGGATTCATGTGTGTTTTGACTTTTGTTTTTGTTTTTTCAAAGACAGGGTCTCATTGTATACCCCTGGCTAGCTGGCAGCCCCGTATATATACCAGAGTGGCTTAGAACTCAAGAGTTCCTTTGCTTCCAGGGCCCTGGGATAAAAGGAGTACACCAACACACCAGACTATTTTCTCAAACACAGATAACAGTGATGATAGTGTCTTAGATGTTCCCCATTTCCTGCTGCTCCTGTTTAGAATTTTATTCAAGTAGCCCTTACCCTACTCATCCAGTTCCTCTGATCCCCAAAACATCCTCACACATTTATCATTCTGATAAACAGAATTAGGGGCGGGGGGACAGCACTGGAGAGATGGATCAGTGGTTAGGAGCACAGTCTGCTCTTCCAGAGGACCTGGATGCCAGTACCCACATGGCTCACAGCTTGTTAACCCCAGTTCCAGAGGATGTAACACTCTCTTCTTCCCTATATGAGCACCAGGCATACATACACAGAGTAGACATACATACATGCAAGCAAAACAATCATACACGTAAAATAAGTTAAGTTGGGGGGATGGTTGAGGATAGACTAGCAACCATACTTCTGCCAAAACCATCAGCACAAAACAATTTATCTCTATTTTGGCTTTCTTTTTTCACTCCTTACAAATTCTAGCTTCCTACTACTCTATTTTCCCAAATGAAATTGCCAAGAAACTTTAAATCAACCAATGTGATATCACATGTTTAATCTCAGTACTTGGGAGATGGAGGGGAGAAGTTCGGGAATTCAAAAACAGCCTGTGCTACATAATATCCTGTCTAAAAAAGAGAGGAAAAACTAAAAAGTTTAAATCTGTCCTTGACACTTTTTGCCATGAGCCTGTAATAATTAGTTCAATGTGCAAACAGGCCTTTAACCAATGAACTAAGGTATAAAAAGCAGACTAAACCAAATGGATAAAATAGTAAATTTAACAGGCTAACACAAGCACATAAAGAACTCTAAGTAGAAAAACAGCTGAGAACACCTTCAGCAGATCATCTACATTCCATGGCTATGGTAGGTACTCAATCTTCAAGGTAAACAGAGAGCTCTTCCTCCAGACCAGAATTGACCATTGGGAACTCAGAAGTGGGACAAGTCATGTTCTCAGTGCCAGTGTCTCAGAAATATTACTATGTTGGTAGTCACTTATTATTTCACATATACTGTGGGTCATTTTCAGAAAGTGATTAANGAACTCTACATCTAAAATACTAATCCATCCCATTAATTAAAGAAATACCAGTAATACTTACTATTCTTTACTTAGCTTAAAAAAAAACTTTGGCCATTAAAGTACATTCACTGGACTTACCTCCAAATACTTAATTACAGATGGATTGTAGTCTATGGTTTTTCGGTTTACAGCTTTTCTCATTCGTTTTCCATCAAAGGTAAGTTGCTGCATTGCTTGCTGCTGTGCAAAATCGGGTCGCTTATAAAATAGTTGTCGGGGCGCCTGGTGTTGAAACCTCGGCATATGGAAAAATCGTGGAGGAGAGCCAATTTCTGTAGCCATGGTGATGTTTTTCTACTAGAATTGAAGAGGAAATATTTTCAGTACACGTATCAGCATGACAACAGTGCCTAAAAGTGCCTAAAAGCATATTTTTTACCCTGAAAACATTTTTAGACTTTCAAAAAATGTGTGTGGGTGTTTCCCTGCACGAATGTGTCTGAAAAGGCTAGAAGAGGGCATCAGACACCCTAGGACTAGAGTTACAGATGGATGTGTGCTGCCATGTGGATGCTGAAAATTAAACCTGGGTCATCTGGAAGAGCAGCCAGTGATGAGCCATCTCAGCAGTCCTAAGCTAAAACCAAGTTTTAAGCGGATACTTTTTAAAATGCCATTTATTTATTTATTTTGGGTTTTTGAGACAGGGTTTCTTTGTGTAGCCTTGGCTGCCCTGGAATTAGCTCTGTAGACCAGACCAACTCTGAACTCACAGAGAGAAGCCTGCCTCTGCCTCCTGAGTTCTGGGACTAAAGACGTGTACCACCACTGGCCTGATTACAAAATTTTTATGTATTTACTTATTTGCAGGGAAAGAGCATGTGCTAAGAAATGTATGGAGATTAGATAACAACTTGCAGGAATGGGTTCTCACCTTTCACCATGTAGATCCCAGGAATCAAACTCAACTGTTCGGCTAAGCAGCAGGAGGCTTTACCCTCTCTCTAACTAAGCCACCTTGCCAGGCCAGTGGACATTTTAGTTTTTTTCCTGCAGTGTTTGTTAACATTCAAACATTCTATTTATTACATGAAACATGAGGCTGGAAATATAGCTCAGTAGCAGAGAATTCACCTAGGATACATAAAGTCCTAGATTCAAATGCCAGCACCACTAAATATAGGAACTAAAAGACCAAAACATTTGACAGGGCTAATTTACAGAATAAGTGCCAATAAACATCTATTGTAAAATTTGGCCAGATAGAAGAGAGTACAATGTATAATGGCTTGGGATATTGTGTTTATTCTGTGTTTCTTCTGGGGAAGAAAAGGCAAGCAACAACTGAGAATTAACATTTCTAAAACCTTACATGCCATCTTGGGCTATATTAGACCCTGTCTCAAAAATAAAAAGATAAAAAGATAAAGGTAGAGGAGGAAGTGATAGAGGAAAAGAGGAGCTAAATTAAGATTTATATTTTTATTCATATGTGTGCACACAAGTGTGTGGGTGCCAGAATCCTTGGAGTTGAAATTACGGTAGTGGTGAGTCACCAACGTGGGTGCTGAGAACCAAACTTTGGTTCTCTTGATGTCCTCTGTTCTTCAACTGCTGAGCCATCTCTCCAGCCCCACCCACTATTAACATTTTCAAATGAATTATTCATTTAGATATTTTACAGTCAATCTATTTTTAAGATTATCATACAACTATTTTATCACAAAACTATTTTATCCTCTAAAAATTTGTAAGGCCTGACTTTCAAATTTCCTATCAGTAGCTGAATAAAGTAGCTGTAATTCCAGCACTGGGGAAATGAAAGCAGGGGGAAACACAATTATTCTTTTTTGTTTGTTTTTTGGTTTTTTTTTTTTTCCAAGACAGGGTTTCTCCATGTAGCCTTGGCTGTCTTAGAACTCATTCTGTAGACCAGACTGGCCTTCAACCCAGAGATCCATCTGCCTCTGCTTCCCAAGTGCTAGGATAAAAGGTTTGCACCACCACCACCCAGCCATAATTATTCTTTTTGCAAAAGAAAGATTGTAATTTCCACTATTTTTCTATTCTTACATTTGGTTTATGTTACTCTCCAGATACTTTATGGGGTTTAGAAAAAAAATTATGATATTCTTTAGGTAAAATTGGTCTTGGTGTCACCAGAGAGGTTTCATTCAGCAACTGATGGGAGTAGATGCAGAGAACCAGTCAAACATTAGGTGGAACTTGGGGAATCCTGCAGAAGAAGATAAGGAAGGATTATAGGAGCCAGAGGGGTCAAGAAACAAGAAAATGGGCCAGAGGCTGGAGAAACAGCTCAGCGGTTAACAGCTCTGTCTTCTTCCAGAGGTCCTGAGTTCAATTCCCAGCAACCACATGGTAGCTCACAACAATCTGTAATGAGATCTGGCGCCCTCTTCTGGCCTGCAGGCATACATGCAGACAGAACACTGTATACACAATAAATCTTAAAAAAAAAAACATATACATATATTTTTTAAACAAAGAAAGAAAGAAAATAGGCCACATTGTCAACTGACCAGGGCTCATGGGGGCTCACAGAGACTGAAACAACAGCCGAGGAGCCTGCATGGGCCTGACCTACATCCTCTACATATATGTTATGGTTGTGTAGTTTGATGTTCCTGTGGGACACCTAACAGTGGGAGTAGGGGCTGTCTTTGACTCTGTTACCTGCTTTAGGGACCCTTTTCCTCCTACTGGGTTGCCTCGTCCAGCCCTAATAGGAAGGGGCTGTGTCTAGATGTTTTTGTAACTTGATATTCCATGTTTGGTTGGTGTCCCTGGGAGGCCTGCCCTTTTCTGAAGGGAAGGGAGGAGTGGATTGCAGTTGGAATGTAATATATGAGAGAAGAAAAGGAAAGAGGGAAGAAACAGTCTTGGTACTACTCCATTCATCTATATCACTTCAGTACTGGCGAGTGTGGGAGGCAAAAGAGAGGTGGTAGTGATGGTGGGGAGAAAAAGATATCCTGACACACACACACCAAAATAAATAGGGTAACAAAATAGGTATTTAATGTGTTACTTCTACTAGGAAGAGTTCTTGATCTACAGCCCCAGCATGTTAGTTTGTAACAAGATGAGAAGTATCCCACCTATTAGAGTTGTATATGAATTTGACTGTGTACAAAAAGCACTTAAGAGGCTGGTAAGGAATCTGCTTACTCAGAAACCTCATGAAGACAACTACATCTCAGCAATGAAATTTAAAAGCTTCAATCCAGGTATCTAGGCCAATTTTTCTAAAGGCCTAAAATTGTTTCTAAATTTGTTTTGAGATATAGTCTCATTGTGTAACCCAGTCTAGTTCTACACTCAGAATCCTCCACTCTCTACCTCCCAAACGCTGAGCTGTGTGCCCAATCCCTTTAAAAATCCTATTTTGGGACTGGTGGTGGTGACAGGACATATTTTTAATCCCAGCACTAGGGAGGCAGAGGCAGGCGGATCTCCAAGTTCCAGTACAGTCAGGGTTATACAGAGAAACCTTATGTGTAGGGGTGGGAAGCATATTTTGAGGTGGCAAGATGGCCCAACAATTAAAGGTACTTGCTGCCAAGCCTGAGTTTGATTCCCAGGACTCACACAGTAGGAGGGCAGAATCAACCTCCCACCCCCAACTTCTGGAGGTCCTCTAATTTCTGTACTCATGTGCATGTATACTTGTATACATACACACATGCATGCATGCGTGCATACACACACACCCCACAAAATAAATGTANTTTTAAGTAAAATCAAAAAAGAACAAAAACAAAAATTCTTAAGTTTAGGGAATAGAGAGTGGGGTACTGGATATTGAGTCTAGCATTTCACATGTCGTAACACTAAGGTATAGGCTCAAGCCCAAAAAAAGCATACTTAGAAAGTTCTATTTTTTACAATTATAAATTTTCTAATTTTACTGGAATAAAAGGAGAGTTTCAACAAAAAATTATACTAGTTATATTATAATGCTGAAAGTGTGTCAAATGAAAGCAGCCAAACACAAAAGACCACATATTATGATGCTTTTTATATGAAAAACCCAGAATGTGCTACACAGAGAGAGAGAAAGCCTCTTAATTACAGGTTACAAGAGTCCAGGAGGAAAGGAATGAAAACGTGACTACTTCCTTCCAGGATAATGAAAAGGTTAGAACTAGGAAGAAGAGGCAGCTACACAACACTGAACGTGCTAAATGAGCCCAACGGTACACTTTAAAATGGATTAAAAGCCAGGCACTGGTGGCACATGCCTTTAATCCCAGCAACTCAGGAGGCAGAGATAGGCAGATCTGAGTTTCAGGCCAGCCTGGTCTCAGAGGGAGTTCTAGGACAGTCAGAGCTGTTACACGGAGAAACCCTGTCTTGAACCACCCCCCCCCAACAAGAGACCTTAATGATGTATGAAGTATACATCAACTAAAAAATGGGAAATTTAATCTATTTAAGGAAAAAATTCAAATGGCTATCAAATGAAATAATAACAAAAAAGCTGATGACTGTTAAAGATAGATGCTTCAACTGGATAGAGCACTAACCAAGACCCAAATCAAGGATTGATGGCATGAATGACAAAGGTCCAATGCAAAACAAGCAAGGTGTTGAATAAAATTTGTTCAGCAAGGACTGGTAGAGTGCTTGTTCCATCTCCAGCACCACATACACCCAAGCTGATGACAAATACCTATAATCCTAGCACTAGGGATAAACGAAGAACTCTCAGAAACTCAAGACCACCCCTGGCTACTCTGCCAGGGGTTAAAAGTTAAAAGCCAACTTGGACCTGGGGGAGGGAGTGGCACAGATGGGAAGCAAAGACAGTGAGCTCCAGGACAGACAACTATATAGTCAGTGAGATCTTGTTTCAGAGAAATACATAAAACCAAATCAAGTCAGTGTTCTGAGAAACATCTTGTTTTGTTTTCTAAGATGGCCAA
>LZPO01034852.1:762967-776483 GCA_001675575.1 Neotoma lepida
AAAAAAAAACTCCATTTTGTTTTTTCAAGATAGGGTTTCTCTGTGTAGCCCTGGCTGGCCTGGAACTCAATCTGTAGACCAGGCTGGCCTCGAACTCACAGAGATCCTCCTGCTTCTGCCTCCCAAGGGCTAGGATGAAAGGTGTGCACCACCACTGTCTAGCTCACACGTACAAAATAACCATTTTTATAACACTCCTGACCGAAGTACCATGGCACATGCTTTAATCCCAGTCAGAGGCAGGCTCTGGAAGTTTGAGGCCAGCCAAGCCTAGGACAGCTAGGTATAGAGAGATCCTGTAGGGAAAAGGGGCTGGCTAAAGAAACCCACCCTGATGCTGGAGCCCAGAACAAGGGAAAGACGGCTCAGACCAGGGAAAGAAACACAGCCTGGGTTTGGGACCTGAGCCAGAGAAATGAACACTTTATCCCCAAACCCAGAACCAAGGAAACATGCCCTGACTCTGAAACCAGTGCCAAAGTAACACTCTTGGTCCCTAGAATCAGAGTCAGTAAATGATATGCGCCCTGGCCTTAGAATTAATGCCAAAAGCTAAGTAAGATCAGTGAAGGAAACACAGGCTCAGATCAGAGCCATCTCTGCCCTGGCCAACTGACTTGTAAAACCAACCAATCACAGAGCAGGAAAGTAGCACCCTGGCCCTGGAGTCCAGGACCAGAAAAAGAAACACAGCCTGGGTTTGGGACCTGAGCCAGGGAAATGAACTTTATCCCCAAACCCAGAACCAAGGAAACATGCCCTGACTCTGAAACCAGTACCAAAGTAACATTCTTGGTCCCTAGAATCAGAGTCAGTGCAAGATATTTGCCCCGGCCTTAGAATTAAATGTCCAAAAGCCAAAAAAGGCCAGTGAAAGAAACACAGTTTGGCTCTGAAATCAGGGCCATCTCTGCTCCTAGCCCACAAAACTGACCAATCCCTGGGCAAAAAAACTAGCCAATCCCTGTTGACTCCGCCCCCAAGACATCTTATATAAACCTCCCTGCAGTCAGTTGTGAGCTGTTCTCTCCACCCTAGTAGAGGCAGCTACTCTCCTTCCCAAATAAATCTCTTTCTCAAAAGAGTTTTGGGTGTGAAGATCTTCATACACTGGCACACAGAACTTTGCTGAGATGTCCCACAGTGGACTTAGCAAAGAGGAGCTGAAAAAGTAACTTTGCTCTCCTGGCTGAGGAGATTGCTCTGCAGGGGTTTCCCCTTTTGCACAGTGAAGCAAAAAGTAACACCTTAAGCCAGAGAAGCAGAGCTCTGCTAGGAAGCCTTAAGTGAGGGCTGAGCAAAGCCCAGTGGGAGACCATCCCCTACCACACCAGGTATAGCCTGACTCTCCCAAACAGTCAGGACACCCTTCCCCGCTGAAGCAGTTCCAGGCCTGACTCTCCCGAGCAGTCAGAATAACTTCCCCTCCAGGGCTGGACTGTCTCTTTGCAGCTCCAGCCATTAGAGTTGTTCTAAGCAGCTCGAGGTGTCTGGAACACCTCCAGGGCAGAGCTGTTCTAAGCAGCTCGAGGTGTCCGGGATACCTCGCCCTCTAGGGCTGAATTGTCTCTTTGCAGCTCCAGCCATCAGCTCTCTTAGCAGCCCCAAGCAAACTCCCAGAGTTGCACCGGAGATACTTATAGCTCCTGTCTCAAAAAGCACACTACTGGTCTCAAAACTGACTGGGGTAGCTCAGCCTGGACTACCAAGTGAGATACCCTGTCTCAAAAAACTAAACTAAAATAAAGTAAAATCACCACTGGTCTCATCAGAAAATGTAACAATTATCTGAAACACCAACTTCACAGTAACAGATACATATTTACCACAATTTTAATATTAAAAATTCATTTTTCTGTCAATAACAAATACTGTTTTTCCTTAAAGCAATAGACTATCCTCACATATTTTCAAGAAAAAGTATAAATGACATATTCTCACATTTTTTTCAGCTACATTTCTATATAGACTTTATATATATTTATTATAAAGAGAAGGAGGGGGCTGGAGAGATGTCTCAGTGGTTAAGAGCACTAGCTGCTCTTCCAGAGGACCCGGACAGGTTCAATTCCCAGAACCCACATGGCAGCTCACAACTGTAACTCCAGTGTTAGGGCACCCAACATCCTCATACAGACACATATATGCAGGCAAAACACCAATACATATAAATAAAATTTTTTTTAAATAAAAAATAAAGAGAGGGAAGAAAAACTCAAACTCACACTATGGAACATATGATAAAACAACTTTGTTGCACTGGTTATTTCCTTCCACCTTTACATGAGTTCCAAGGATACAATTCAAGTCAAGATTTGCTTGCAGCCAGGCAGTGGTGGTGCACACCTTTAATCCCAGCACTCAGGAGGCAGAGGTAAGCTTGTGAGTTCAAAGCCAGCCTGGTCTACAGAGCTAGTTCCAGGACAACCAGGGCTGTTACACAGAGAAACCCTGTTTCAAGAAAAAAAAAAAGATTTGCTTGTACTTTTACCCACTAATTCATCTTACCAACCCATCTCCCAAACAGCAATATGCTTCCACATCGCCCCCATCCCCATCTCTCCTTTTTCTAAAGACAGGGTTTCACACTGTGTAGCTGGCTGGCCTGAAACTAGCTATATAGACTAGGCTGCCCTTAAACTCCGAGATCCACCACCTCTGCCTCCCAAGTGCTGGGATTTGTAGAGCAAATCTTAAACGGTCTTATTAATTGAAAACACCAGGCCAGGTATTGAGGTAAATTCTGAATGATCAGAGAGACAGAACAAGCCACAGCCAACCTCACCTTGCCAACTCCTCAGCTGATCTTGTTTCTTCAGACTGCAGGCTTCTGAGTCTTCACCCAAATGAATCTCAGCTGAACTCTGCTCAAAGCCTGAAAGCTTAAGAGGCCCCTAGCTTCTGGTTTCCACACCTTATATACCTTTCTGCTTCCTGCCACTCCTTTCTGGGATTAAAGGCATGTGTCTTTCTCAAGCAAAAACATGAGATCTCAGGTACTGGAATTAAAGGTGTGTGCCACTGGAATTAAAGGTGTGTGCCACCATGCCTGGCTGTTTCCAGTGTGGCCTTGAACTCACAGAGATCTGGATGTATCTCTGCCTCGGGAATGCTAGGATTAAAGGCGTGTGCTACCACTGCCTAACCTCTATGTTTAATCTAGTGGCTGTTCTGTTCTCTGACCCCAAATAAGTTTTATTAGGGTACACAATATTTTGGGGGACATAATATAATCACTACAGGGATTAAAGGTGTGCATCACCGTACTGGGCCCAGCAATGATGCTTTTAAGGGTATTCTGTATCTTTTTTACAAGTGATACACATTATCATCACATGGTTACGCCATCTATGACCTAGTGAAGGGCATTCTGGTTGCTTCCCCAGTTTGGGTAGTGTAACTGCTATAAACATTAATGTGCAGATTTTTCTGAGAAATTATTTTCAACTTTCGTATAATAAAGTACATTTGCTGTATTATATGTAAAAGGATNCTTCTACATAAAAAAGTGGCTGCCTCATTTTGCATTCCCACCAGAAATGAATGACAGCTTCTGTCAGGTGTGCAGCTTTTTGTGTGTGGGGAGAGGATTTGTTTGTTATGTATTTTGAGACAAGGTTTCACTACACAGCTCTGGCTCACCTGGTAATTCATGTGTAGCCCAGGCTGGCCTCAAATTGGAGTTCTGAGATTGTAACAGTGTGTACACAAGCATAATGCCCAGCTCAGCATCTTTCCACATGCTCATTTGACATCTATATGGTAATGTTTCTATTCAGATCTTTCTTTCCATTTTCATAAGTTAGTTTTTTTATGTTTTATGAGTGCTTTGTATGGTTTAGATATCTCATCCTTAATGAGTCTTTTTTGTTTTGGTTTGGTTGGGTTTTTTTTGGGGGGAGGGGTTGTTTCTTGAGACAGGGTGGCCTGGAACTTTCTATGTAGATCAGACTGGCCTTGAACTCAGAGATCCATCTGTCTCTGCCTCCTGAGTGCTTGCGATTAAAGATGAGCACCACTGTCTCTGGTGAGATATCTTTTTCAAATATTTTCTCAGGATCTATGGTTTTTCTTATTCTTTTAACTAAATTTTGTTTACTTGTTTGTTTATATTTATTTTTGAAGTACTAGAGATCAAACCCAGGTCCTTGCACACAACTAGACAAGCATCCCTAACACTAGGCTCTAAATTTATCTTGAATATTACACATAATTCCTAGTAACCAGGTCAGCAGGTTCAGAATTCCAACTCCAAGGGGTCCACCAACACCTACATCTCATACCTGTACTCAAACATGTGCAAACCCACAATCAAACATACACATATACACAAAATTAATTTTTAATATTCATTTTATGCAATATGTTTCTGTATTTTAATAAACCCAGTTTCACACACTGACCAGAGTCAAGATAGAGAAACTGGGGCTAACGATACAGCTCAGTTGGCAGGATGCTTGCTAGCATGCCTGAAGCTCTGGGTTTGAACTATACTACACAAACTAAGTTTGGTGGCATATATTTATAATTGTGGCACTGAAGAGGTAGCAGCAGGAAGATCAGAAGTTCAAGACCATGTTCAGCTACACAGTGAGTTTGAGGAGAGCCTGTGATAAATGGCACCTATCATTACACTTCTATTCTCTCTTTCTCTACACACACACACAGGAGAGAGAACTCATTCCCACTGTACCTTGTAGCAGTCTCCAGCACTAACCCTAACCACAGTAACCACCGCAATGTTCTCCATCACTAAAGTCTGTATTTTTACAACACAGTACAAACAAAATTATATCTCATGAAGCTTTTTGAGTCTAGTAGCATTTTCCATTTGCTATGATGTTTTGAAGAACATGCAGTTTTAATTATTCTTTTATTGTTAAATTCTATGGAGATAAACCAAAGTTTATGCATTCACTGAAGACATTTGGATGAATGCTGTGTTCAGCAATTTGAATGAAACAACTATAAACACTAGTACAAATTTTTCTGTGAATGTACTTATTATCCTTTTCCTAGAGTAAATAACTAGAACTGAAACTTGAGTCATTTAAATTTGTGATTAATCTTCTGAAAACCTGTCAAGCTATTTTCAAAACTGTCAGTACCACTTTATACTCCCATTGGCCTACCCTGTGTTCCTTTCCCAGTACCATTAACAAAAAGAAATATCATAAAGTATGAGGCAGATTAAAAACAGATTTCCATTATTTTTAAGAACTAGAACTCTGTCAGGCATGGTGGCACAGACCTTCAATCCCAGGAATCCCAAGGCATAGGCAGGCAGATCTCTGAATTTCTAAGCCAGACTGATCAACATAGTGGATTCCAGG
The DNA here is from genome assembly GCA_001675575.1 of Neotoma lepida. NCBI lineage: Eukaryota > Metazoa > Chordata > Mammalia > Rodentia > Cricetidae > Neotoma > Neotoma lepida. The sequence continues at coordinate 768,301 of LZPO01034852.1, forward strand.
CTAGCCAGGGGCAACATAGGAAGACCCTGTCCAAAAGGTAGGGGGAGGGACAGAGACAAGGAGAAGGGAGTGGAAGAAGACAAGAAAGGAGGTGGGAACAATAAATAAATATCCTGGATGTTTCCAGACAGCCCAGCAGACTGTACAACCATGTAGCAGAACAGAGACTACCATCACATAAAAAGCCCTGGGAGGGGGGCTGGAGAGGTGGCTCAGAGGTTAAGAGCACTGACTGTTCTTCCAGAGGTCCTGAGTTATCAGTATTTTAACATCTGTAAAATCTTCTCTAAAATTCTTCTGTCATTCTTGATATTGTGTCCTATTAAAATATTACAGCCCACAAAGGATCACATAAACAAATTTGGTATCCTACCATTACAATGAAAATAAAAATCTCTATTGCCTAGTAAAGTCACATCGTAGCATAAAGCATTACCTGGATTTGTAAAGATGCTGGTATATGCAAATCTATGTAGTCAGGTGCATAAAAATATAGCACATACAATTCTGAATTACAACACAACAGCAATAAACAACAATTATGTACACTTGACAATGGCAATAAACAACTATGACACTACAGGCTTATGTATACTATATAATACTCTATTTTAGAGTATACTCCTTTTTAGAGTGTACTTCTTTCTATTTAGTATATGTGTATATATACGGTACAATGAACCATGCCTAGTATTTAGTAAACTGAGGCAGAATGACACTGAATTCCAAGGACAGCCTCAGCTACCTAGACAAAAAAATAAAAGTTCAGAGTATACTTTATTATGTCAGCAGAAGTTTCATATTTGTCTCTTGGATGCATGAAGAAGTCATGTAGAGGTACTAGAGAGATGGCTTAGAGGTTAAGAGCACCAGCTGCTCTTCCCAAGATCCTGAGTTCAATTCCCAGCAACCACATGGTGGCTCAAAACCATCTGTAATGAGATCTGATGCCTTCTATTGATGTGCAGGCATACATGCAGGCAGAACACTGTATACATAATAAATAAATTTTTAAAAAAGAAGTCATGTAGAAGCCAGGTGGTGGTGTCGCATGTCTTTAATCCCAGCACTCAGGAGGCAAAGGCAGGCAGATCTCTGAGTTCCAGGCCAGCCTGGTCTCCACAGTGAGTTCCAGGACAACCAGGGCTACAATACTGAAACCCTGCCTCAAAAACACAATAAATAAATAAATATAAAATACATTCCCCCCAAAACAGAAATCATGTAGACTGACTGACCTATACCATCACAGTGGGTGTAAGTACATTTTGTGGTGTTCATGCAATGACAAAAATCACCTACTAGGTCAGGCATGGTGGTGTCCCTTATAATACCAACACTCAGGAGACGGGCAGAAAAACAGCAAGTTCGAAGTCAATCTAAGCCACTTAGGAGAACAAAATAAATAATAAACAAAAACCAAAAAAAGCGGGCTAGAGAGCTGGCTCAGTGTTTAGGAGTGCTTCCTGTTCTTCCAGTGGCCCTGAGTTCAGTTCCCTGTACCCAAATAAGGTGGCTTACAATTGCCTGTAACTTTTTTTCCCTAGGGATTCAACATCCTCTTCTAGGCTCTGTGGATACTGTGCACAAGACACGCTCATATAATTAAAAACTAAAAATTAAGGGCTGGAGAGATGGCTCAGAGGTTAAGAGCACTGGCTGCTCTTCCAGAGGTCCTGAGTTCAATTCCCAGCAACCACATGGTGGCTCAAACCATCTATAATGAGATCTGGTGCCCTCTTCTGGTGTGCAGGCAGAACACTGTATACATAATAAATAAAATAAAATAAAATAAAAAAATAAATAAATAAAACTAAAAATTAAGCCGGGTGGTGGTGCATGCCTTTAATTCCAGCACTCAGCAAGCGGAGACAGGCAGAAGCCAGCCTGGTCTACAGAGTTTTAGGATAGCCAGGGCTACACAGAGAAACGCTGTCTGGAAAAATCAAACAAACAAATAAAAAACTAAAAATTAATCGTTTAAATAAAAAAACATAGTAGTACATAAAAGTCTTTTATTTTTCTTAAGATAAATTTATTTTTATGTGCCATAGTGTTTCTGCCTTCGTGTATAAATACCATGTGTATGCTTAGGGCCCACAGAGGTCAGAATGTGGCTTGGATTGTCAGGAATTGGAGTTATAGATNGTTGTGAACTACCATGTAGGTGATGATGGTAAATGAACCCAGGTCCTCTGCAAGAGCAACAAGTGCTAACCGCTGAGCCATCTCTCTAGCCTCAGTAGTTCACTCCTAAAATACCAGCACTGGGGGAGACAAAGAAGGATCTCTAAATTGATCCTACTAGGTCTACTAGGGAATTCCAACCCAGCCAAGACTACACAGTGAGCTGCTGTTTCAAAAATTAAAAAAAAAAAAGTGAGTGGCTCTTGGGGCTGGGGAGGTAAAGTGTTTGCTGCACAAGTCTGAGGATCAGAGTTCAGATATCCACATAAAAAAGCTAGGACTGAGGTCAGTGGGAAAGCTCAGCAGGTGGAGGCACTTGCCACCGAACCTAACCACCTGAGTTGAATCCCCAGCACCCACATGAGGGAAGGAGAACTTTCTTCCCCACCTTGTCCTCTGACTTCCACATGCACACTATGGCACAGTGCAGATTAAGCAAGTAAATACAAACAAACAAAAAAGCCAGACACAGCAGTACACATTTGTAACCCTGATGCTATGGGGAGGAGGGGGGCAATAGGGAGACAGGAGGATCTCTGGAACTCAAGGGCCAGCCAGTCTAGCCAAAAGGACAAGCTCTGGGCTCCCTAAAAGACTGTCTCAGTCAGGTCACACCTGTGATCCCAGCACTAAGGAGGCAGAGGCAAGAGGATCTCTGTGAGTTTGAGGCCAGCCTAGTCTACACAGAGACCCCAGCCTAGTCTACACAGAAAATGAGATAGAGAAAGACAGTGGTGGCACAACTCTTTAATCCTAGCATTCGGGAGGCAGAGGCAGGAGGATCTCTGCATTCGAGGCCAGCCTGGTCTACAAAGTGAGTTCCAAGACAGCCAAGGCTGTTACACAGAAACTGTCTTGAAAAACAAGAGAGAGGAGAGAGAGGAGAGAGGAGAGAGGAGAGAGGAGAGAGGAGAGAGGAGAGAGAGAGAGAGAGCGAGAGCCAGCCAGGTGTGAATGATGAGGCACACCTTTAAACTCAGCACTCAGGAGGCAGAGGCAGACAGATTTCTTATGAGTCAAAGGGTATATAGTAAGACCCTGTGAGAAGCAGAGAGAAAGACAGATAAGGAGATAAACACAGACACAGAGAGAGACTGGAATAGTGGTGCAAGCCTTTAATCCCAGTACTGGGGAGACAAAGGAAGCAGATCTCTGTGAAAAGGCCAACATAGCAAGTTCCCGAACTACATAGTAAAAACGCTGTCTCAAAAATAAACAAAAAGAGAGGTAGAGGAAGACTGTTGACATTGACCTCTGGCTTCCATGTGCAGTCATGGGCCATGGCACATGAACACACATAAAGATAAAAACTTCAAAGATAGCTGGGCGGTGGTGGCGCACACCTTTAATCCCACCACTCGGGAGGCAGAGGCAGGCGGATCTCTGTGAGTTCCAGGCCAGCCTGGGCTACTGAGTGAGTTCCAGGAAAGGCATCAAAGTTACACCGAGAAACCCTGTTTTGGAGGGAAAAAAAATTCAACGATATTTAATGGAACTATTTTTAGCACTTTTAAAAATTATATTCTTTAGTAAAATTGCATGTTTTCTTTTTTTCTTTTGTTTTGTTTTGGTTTTTGAGACAGGGTTTCTCTGTGTAACAGTCCTAGCTGCTCTGGAACTCGTTTTGTAGGCCAGGCTGGCCTCTAACTCACAGAATCCACCTGCCTCTGTCTCCTGAGTGCTAGGATTAAAGGTGTGAGTCACCACCGCCCGGCTACACGTTTTCTTTATACCTACTAGTGAAGTGGATCTCAGCCCTTTAATACAATTCATGTTGTGATAACCCTGCAACCAAAAATTACATTCGTTGCTACTTCATAACTGTAATTTTGCTAGTTATGAATCGTAATGTAAATATTTGTGTTTTCTGATGGTCTTAGGTGACCCCTGTGAGAAGGTCTTCAACTCCCCCAAAAGGGCTGCGCCGCGACCCACAGCTTGAGAGTTGCTCTGCTAGTGAAACAGGAATCAACACACAATGACTGTCTGCTAGTGAAACAGGAATCAACACACAATGACTGGTAGCATAGTTTGGTATTGTTTTATCCACTATTGGTTTTATACAGTAAGTACAAGTACACAGTCAAAAGAGCTAACAATGAGCCAGGCATGATGGTATACACCTGTAAGCACAGCAGGCAGGAGGCTGAGGCAGGAGAATCATGACTAAGCACCTGAACACATTAAGAGAGCATATCTTAAAAGGTAAATGAAGGGGGTGGAGAGAAGCCTTTTAGACAAACTGTTAACTGTCTTATTAAACAAAAAACACAGAACCAGATATTGGGGTGAATGCTGAAGGATCAGAGAAGCAGAACAAGCCACAGCCAACCTCACCTCGCCAACTCCTCAGCTGATCTTGTTTCCTCAGAATGCAGGCTTCTAAGTCCTGACCCAAATGAATCTCAGCTGAACTGCTTAAAATCTTAAAAAGCCTGGTCCTCATGGCTTATTTACTTCTCTGCTTCCTGCCACCACTTCCTGGGATTAGAGGTGTGTAATATGTTAATTAGATGGCCAGCCCAATTACTTGTATTTTAACAAGATAGCTTAATTTTAAAAACAACTTACAAAAAAAGGNGGAAGGAGCCAGTATAGGAATAGACAAAAAAGCTGGCTCGGTCTTCAGTGTGTCTTCCGAGACCATGATCGATCCAAAAGCGGCAGGACCAGGCTGGTCACGTAGGCATCCCAGATTTTTAAGGGGCTCCCATAAACCATGTCCTAAGGGGAGGTCTTAGCCAGGTGTCATGGTTACCTGGCTAAGGGGCTGTCCCATAGCCAAAAGCCAAAACAGCTATCCACTACAGGTGTGTGTCATCATGCCTGGCTGTTTCCAGTGTGGCCCTGAACTCACAGAGATCCAGGTGGATCTCTGCCTCCCAAGTGATAGGATTAAAGGTGTGTGTGCCACCATTTTCCGGCCTCTATGTCTATCTAGTGGCTGTTCTGTTCTCTAACCCCAGATAGGTTTACTAGGGTGCACAATATATTAGGGGACACAATATCACCGCAAAGCCTCAGCAGTTAAGAACACTTGTTGCTCTTGCATAGTACCTGGGTTTGGTTCCCAGTACCCACATGGTGGCTCACAACTGCCCATAACTCCAGTTCCAGGGGATCCCATATCCTCTTCTGACTTCTGCAGGAACCAGGCATCCATGTGGTTGATAAACATACATATGTGTAGGCAAAATACTCATAATTTTCAAAAGGTAAATGAAAGCAAACAAAATAAAAATTAAATAATAAGCTGGGCAGTGGTGGCGTACACCTTTGATCCCAGCGCTTGGAAGGCAGAGGCAAGCAGATCTCTGTGAGTTCAAGGCTAGCCTGGTCTACAGAGTGAGTTCCAAGACAGGCTCTAAAGTACACAGAGAAACCCTGTCTCGAAAAACCAATTTAAAAAATTAAATAATAAAGCTACCTTGGTTGTATGCTTAAATCAGTCATAGGAAGATAAATCAAATTAGGGACTTGGAGAGGGTTCAGTGGTGTAAAAGGACTTAAGCTCTTGAAGAGGATCCATGTCCAGGTCCACAAGGAGACATAAAACTGCCTAAAACTCTAATTCCAGGATATCTTATACCCTCTTCTGGCCTCTAGAAGGCTCCTGTACACATGTGATGCATATAAACTCAGACAGGTATACACACATACACAAAAAAAATAAGCATTTTTTAAAGACTTATAGGAATTACGACAGGTGGTGGTAGTGCACACCTTTAATCCCAGCACTCAGGAGGCAGAGGCAGGTGGATCTCTGAGTTTGAGGCCAGCCTGGTCTACACAGAATAGTCAGGGCTACACAGAGAAACCCTGTCTCAAAAAAAAAAAGAGTGAAAGAGAGAGAGAGAAAGAAAAAAAAGAGAGAGAGTTAGATTTACTGCTATGTATTTTCTAAACTTTCCATCCATAATAAACATTTAGTAATTTTGGAATAAACTATACATTTTAACCACCTTTTTTAACAGGGGCAAAGCTGGAGAGCTCACTGGTTAAGAAAGCTCTCTGTTCCAGAGGCCCTGGGTTTGGTTCCCAGCACCCACATTGTGGCTCACAAGTCTGCAACTCCATTTCTAGGGAATCGGCCACCCTCTTCTGGCCTCTGTGGGAACAAAGCTAGCATGTGATATAGACATACATGGAGGTAAAATACTCACACATAAAATAACACATTTCGGGCGGTGGCAGCACACACCCTTAATCCCAGCAGTCGGGAGGCAGAGGCAGACGGATCTCTGTGAGTTCGAGGCCAGCCTGGGCTACAGAGTGAGTTCCAGGAAAGGTGCCAAAGTTACACAGAGAAATCCTGTCTCAAAAAACCAAATAAAATAACACATTTTTTAAAAATTAGATGAATTAGGTTATAAAGTTGAGAAGGAACTTAGTCTGTAGCATTTGAATTTTGTATCAAGTATACTATCTTCCAGAAATTAGTAAGATTTGTTCTGTAGATAATGTTTATTGATCTCATACATTAAAAACTCAATTTAGGGCGAGCAAGATAACTCAGAGGGTAAAGGCACTAGTCACACAGCCTGACAGCCTGAGTGTGACCCTGAGAACCCATGTAAGAGGTGGATGGAGGAGATCACCTCTCAAAAGTTGTCCTCTGATCTCCACAGTGGCATCAGAGCCTACACACAAACAGATTAATGACAATAATGATTTCAAAGTGTTCCCATATTGCCAGATGGCAAGAAAGACAGGTAAGAAATCAGACATTTAAAAAAAAAAAAACTGGGACCAGGCAGTGGTGACACACACCTTTGATCCCAACACTCAGGTGGCAAGTTGCAGGCCAGTCAGTGCTGCTACATAGTGAGACCTGTCTCAAGGGAGAAAAAAAGGTCTTTTGCCCACTTAAGAAGATGATTTATTTCTCCTTTTTTCATTTTTTGATATTTTTATTTTATGTGTTTTTTGCTTGCATGTGTACTATGTACGATCGGAGGTGCAGAAGAGGGTGCAGGGTCACCTAGAACTAGACTTACAGGTGGGTTGTGAGTCACTGTGTGGGTGCTGGGAATTGAGCCTGAATCCTCAAGAACAGCGAGTGCTCTTAATTGCTAAGGCACTCTCCAACCCTGGGTTCTTTTTTTCTTACTGAGTTATAAGAGTTCTTTACACGTTCTGAATCCCCTCCACCTTCCTGCATGCCCCACTGTGGGACAGCGTCTCACTAGCCTGCCCCTTGCTGAGATTATACATGTGTGCTGATATGCTCTAAGATTCTCATTAGACTTATGATTTGCAGATATTTTCTCTGCAGATTTTCACTTCTTTTTTTGTGTTGCATGGGATCAGAACCCAGAGCCTCATACAACCTAGGCTGTGGGCTGCCACTGTCCAGCTTTCTTTCTCACTTTATTAAAAAAAGATTTATTTTTATTTTACATACTTTACTTGCATGTATGTAAGTGTACCACATGTATGCAATACCCACAAAGTCAGAAGATGGTACCAGATCTTCTGGAACTGGAGTTACAGACAGTTGTAGACCATCATGTGGGCACTAGAACTGAACTTGGGTCCTCTAAGCAGAGAACAGCAAGTGTTCTTAACCACTGAGCCATCTCTCCAGCCTCACTTCTGTTTTGTGTTTTGTGATGTGTATGTAAATGTTTTTTTTTTGTGTGTGTGTGTGTGTGTGTGTGTGTGTGTGTGTGTGTCTGGAGACCAGAGGTTGATGCTGAGTGTTTTCCTCAATTGTTCTTGTTCTTTGAGATGGGGAATTTCACTGAGCCATCGATTCAGCTAGACTGCTCTTCCAGAGGACCAAGGTTCAACTCTCAGAACCCATATGACAGCTTACAACTATCTGTAACTCTAGTTCTGGGGGAATCTGATACCCTTTTTTCTGGACTCTGTAGGCAGACATACATGCAAGCAAAACACTCATACATATAAAAAATTTTTTCTTTAAGATATACAATAGAGTACAGCTGAACTAGGAGGAACACTTAAGTTCAAGACTAGCTTTGGAAAGGTTT